>LKNJ01000034.1:0-330138 GCA_002120245.1 Maccullochella peelii
GCTCCATACGGAGAGGAGCTGAGGGCCAAGCTGGACGCCAGCGCTCAGGACCTGCAGGCTCAGCTGGCTACTCTGTGGGAGTCCTTCAATAAGAGGACCCAGTAAAAAGGATCCACCATCAGCCTCTACACACCAAATATGTATTTAAAATGTACCCAATGTATATTTTATTAAATAAAAATCTAATTAACAAGTTCTGTCTTTTGGAGTCTTAATTAGCTTTGAAGACTTGTGCCAGCTTTTCACAGAAGAGTGAGTCACACCAAGACAAGTTTTGTACAATGATGGTAGAGTTAAAGCTGCACTAAAATACAACACAAACGCAGAAACCAACACTACAGTTACTTAAAAGTTCCGCAAGAAAACCATTTGACCAAACGACAGAAGTGGACAACCTCATGCTGAAGTGCCTTTGGGCAACATGCTGAAATCACGCCAACTCCAGGAGATCTGTTCTGTGATTGATAAGGAAAATATATCGCAGGATTGTGACGTGTGAATTTTTATGCATTTCTTGTGCTCACTCTTAACTTAAATAACAAAAAAGAAGTTGTTTGAAGTTATTTTAAATTTTTAATACAAGGAATGTATTTCCTGTAATGTTAGACATGTTTTGGGATTTTTATGAACATATTTTAAACAACAGCCAAAACAATGTATAGTATATTCAAAAGTTTTCCAAAACATTCTGTTAATTCCAAACCATTTCCAGGCATGGAAAGTAGAAACAGTTTTTCTAAATTCATACCTTTCCAGGAATTTAATGACCGTGGGAACCCTGGAGGCCATTTGAGACAGTATCTGGGATCAGCGTTCATAAAATTTAAGAGCACTCCTCATGAAGTTCACATGAACTCACACTCCAGCTGAGACGAGATCGACTGACGGAGACGACCAAAGACATGCAGTTTTTGTAAGAAATGGTATTTATCAGTCTCCAAGAGTTATATACAGGTCATATATACGGTTCCATATGCATGTAACATAAAAAAAGGCAACAAAACACGTGATGGATTGTGAACGGAACATGCAGTACAGTACACTCCTTCCTGATAGCTGGTAAACTTGTCTGTAACCAATAAATCACCTTTAAACTAGCAAATGACAACGACTGCATCTCACTGCACGCCAAGACAGACTTTACAGTAAAAAAAACAAACAAACAAGAATAAAATTCAATACTGGAGCGACAGGCACTGAACTCAGTAGAAAGACATAACACAGTGAGAGACATTACAGAGCTCTTTGTTTTTGTCACTGTCTATTGGTTTGTGTCGAGAGTCTGCAGTCAACAAATTCCTGCACAATCACATTATTTGTTACACTTCTGATCAATCAGGCGATTCATCTTATAGGATTAAATGCATTAGAGTTACATTATTACCTTCTATTCACCACATCTGATGAAACGCAATCTGGGGAAACCAATAACATGATATTGGCCGAATCGAGTGACAGATTGAGGCGATGGGACACACGGTGTTGTACATGGTATAGTCTGCTCGTCCATAGTGAGTCTGTCAGTTCGGTGAAGTCAGTGTGCGGGTCGATTGCCCGCCGCTCAGTCAGTCTAACCGATTGTGACGCCAAACCCGCACTGGAACTTGTTCTTGCGGTGGTTGAGGAAGGTGCAGAGGACCAGAGAGAGCGGCAGCGGGAGCAACTTCTTTTCTAACGTTGCACCAACGACCCAGTTACTGTCTAGTGAACCTGAAAGGAGAGGAGACAGGATTTTAGATTATTAGATGGGCCTATTATAAAAAAAAGACATAAGAAATTTCAAAAAATGTGATAAAAACTCCTGTTTATTAATTGTAAAAAATGAATTCAAGAAAAAAAAATTATACGAGGTAAAAATATAGGCCATTTTTCTGTAGTAATACGACCGTTTCTTAGAATTTTTCCATTTTGCCTCTTGGAAAACTGTCAGTTTCAATTTAAATATATATAATTTGCATGACATTTCACAGTCAATGCCACAGCACAGTAACGGTTCTTGAAGGAATCGTTCCACATTTTGGGAAAGTTGCTTATTCGCTTCAGTTTGTCACAACTGTCTTGCCTGGATCAGGGTTCATACAGCTTTTTAAGAGAACAATTCAAGCACTTTCAAGGTACCTAAACCAAAAATTGCCAGACTCTTGAAGCCTTTATCACATCTAAATTGTTACTATAAATGCCACGAGACAACAAACAAATATGACGACAGGATCGTTTCATTTCAAATATTAAAAGATTTTTGGTTTATACGAGTGATTGTGTAGCTGAAACACCAGATTATGTTGAAAATCACCCATTTTTCAAGGAGTATATTCAAATTCAAGCATATTCCTAACCTTGAAAACATAATGGTTAAAATTAAGCATTTCCAAACTTTGAATCAACCAACAACACATTTGGCTGGTAAAAAAAGTCTTTGTGCAGGATTATCACTGTGGTAACGTATGTATATGCAAGTGTTTCCCTTGAAATAGAGTTTAAACACATTGTACCTTTAAACAGTAAATTGGCTTTAGGGACATCTAGCTGGTAGCCGAATGACACACTGGTGTCTTGCATGCGGGTGCTGCCCTCAAACTCCACACCGACCTGCAACTGTAGAAGAGACAGACGGTTAAAACCTGATGAATGCAGATATGTGGCACACGTAAAACACACCTGGGTCGGGGAGCATTTACATTTGACTTATTTCATTAAATTATGAAGGAGGTTGGCTTTACTGCACGGGACAATAAGTCCAATTATAATCAGTCATGTGCTCTTCCAACCAAACTACAAACAAAAGTTACACATATATGTTACCGAGTCTGACAAACAGGACATGTTAAAGGCAACAAGGTTACCTGCTCGTTGGCTTTGTGATAGTATGAAGCGTGAGCCCCCGCCGAGCCGAGTGTCAATGTGGCGATGTAGTCACTGCCTGTACAGAGGGAGGTCAAGTACTGGTTTAACCAAATGGAAAAAAAAAGATCCAAGTAAATTGCATCCAAGTGGATCTATCAATCCAGACAACATGCTTATAATAACCTGTGTCTCACCTGTGTACCTGCCAACTAACGACATCACTGTGCCCTCCTCTCCTGGCCTGCGGTGGTAAACCAGCTCCCCTCCCAGAGCCAGAGCCGGCGTTACAGACTGGAGGTAGTGTGTTACAACAATACCTGTCAGGTGGACAAGAGCAAGACCACAGGAGGTGTTCAAGTTCAGAACAATCCTAAAACATTTACAGATAGATGACCAGACTGGATCCCCTACACAGCATTACTGACTGAAGACCTACCAGAGCCAACAAGGACATCTGGGTTTCCAAGCGTAATCGTTGCAGTGAAATCTTCTCCCTTGATCTCAGCGTCTCCTTGCCAGTTCACAAACTTCTGTTGTTGTGTCTGAGGACATGACAGATTGTGTTAACATTATAGCCCGACTGACTGACATTATTAAGGGCAACACCGTCATCAATATTTGAGTTGTTTTTAAAAAATCTGATAATCATTTTTTATATTAACACATAACATACAGAACATTTTGGTAAAGATCTGTTTAATTTGGTTATTTAAGATACATAATGAGCGAGACACGTTGTAAAAATAAACTTTCCAGCGCTCTGTGGTGGACAAACTTTGTAATGAGGCAACTGTTTCCAAATACGTTTAAACTCATCAGCCAAGATATACGCCGATACAATACATCTGTGACGTGCTAATATCTGGATGGCCGATTTATCGGTTTAGCTCTAGTTAACATCATGCACAGTGAGAGAAATCAGGAAAATTGAAATAGAAATAAACTAGCATAGTACATGCATAGTATGGTTGAGTTATGGTGGTATTAAAATTATGTAAAAAGGTCCAACAGGGGAGCTTTACCTGGAAGGCCAATTTGGATCGTATTCTGTTGGAGATCTGGTGGATGATCTGGGCGTTAAGGCTGCCACTGTTGTCCATGTCTCCCAACATGACTGGAAAAAACTGAACAAAAAAAAGGCAGTGCATTTATATCACAGTTCATATATAAAGAAAATATATAAACGTCTTACAGATGGGCTTCACTGTGACTTTACTGCAGCATACCTCTGCTGGACCCATCTGCTTCGATCCAACATACGTGGCACCAAACCTGTAGGTGGAATCTCCCGTGGTGCTCAGCAGCACAGTGTGATTCACCTTAAAGAGAGTTTACACAATCAAAACGCACCTATGACACATTTGCAGTTCACTTTCTTTGGTCTGATCCATAATGGGAATTGCTGAAATACACGTTTGCACTGACTTGAGAACCTGTGTTTAAGGCATATGCACTCACATGTAGCTCAAATATCAGTGTTTTGAGACTTCAGTGGATTTTTTCCAGACTAAAAACTTAAACTTTTGAGACGTACTCAGGTTTTATTTTGTGTATCCGTTAGTCAAAGGGCAATATATACAGGACAAAAAACTGTTCTGAATTGTGTTAGTAAAAAGTTTCTAAAATGTAAAAAGGAACTTAACTGACCTGGAAGTAGTTGCTAAGGCCCTTGTTGACAACTAGCCTGACTCCTTCCATCTGCATAGGGAAAACATCTGAGAAGAAAAACACATGTTAGATGCAGATAAGACCCACAGGAAAGGAACATCAGGTAATTTATCACAAGCAAGACTGTGACTCCTTGAGCCATGCCTCAATTATCTCCATTTACCTTTGCACTTGCGATGACACTCATCAAATGCCCCCGGGTTAGGCAAAGAGTTTTCTGCCTCCTGCTGCTGCCCCGAGCCTGCCTCAGTGGGCGGTATAACTGAGGAAACTGGAGGCATCCCAAAGCCTGGTGGCACCGTCAACCCCAGGGCAGGGGCGCTGCCAGAGGCTGGTGGTGGAGGGTTGGGGGAGCTGGCAGCCAATACACTGCCCATTCTGGCAAAGAGAAATTATGGGATAAAGCAAGAGAGAGTGTTAGTGACTGGGTTAAAACTTGGGTTAAAAGAGAGAATATTTGGCTGTTGGTATTATTTAGTATGTGCAGGTACCTCAACGCAGGAGATAACATTACAGAAACATAATTAGAGCCGTTAAGATTTAAAATATAGGTAATGGTGGGTACCACAGAATACATAATCAATAACGGTGTAATTGATGCAGGCAGGCCAGATAATCCAAAAGTGTAAGGCAATTTAACATGTAAAGTTAACGTCGTTAATAAGACGTTCATTAGACCTTCCATGCCTGGTTAATGTCCTTCAAACTCATGTCCAATTTGTAACGCAGTTTCCTTCAGTAAAAATGTTTAGTCTACAATGCAGCATTCATGCCCTGAATGACGGATGGATTGGTAATTCAAGACAGTTGTATGACCGCTAAGTTGATCGTTTTAGGGTTAAAAATACAGTGCACTGACAATACAGAATTATACCCATTCATTTTTGTTTTAATTACCTTGTACGGCTGATTAAGGAGATAAAACCAGCTTTTCCAGACACTTTTATATTATCAAACGTCAAATCAGACACATCCTAGCTTTCAGAAAAATATGTTGATGTGAACTCTATTTGCAAATCAGAAACTGGTAATTATGTTAACTCCCATATAACAAGAACGCACCATACCCTTATGACATTGGGGTTATTCTCTCAGCATTTAGAAAGCTTCCTCCAGAGCAAAAGAAGACAATTAGACAACTGTGCCACAGGCTCAGTAATACTTGCCATAATGAGCAATCTGATCTTCATGTGTTACGTTACAATCGGTGGAGTGTCCCTTTAACCTTTCACACAGCTCATACTCATTCATATGAAGTTAGAGCAGCAGCAGGTAAAAAAGACTGGCTTTTAATAAGCAATAATAACGTTATGTGGTGGAAATGGGAAAGAAAACAGTTATCACTGACTACTTTCTTTATTAGATGCAGTTAATGGTTTGAATGAAACCTTCCTCATCTACAAGCCAGTGTGAAAAAGTTAGCTAAGCTAGCTCCTTAGCGCCGTTCAGTGCCATGCAGCTTGCTAGCTTCTCAGCCAGCAGCTGACAGCCTTAAAATAAACAGTTTCTGCTGGTGAAGGAAAACAAAGGCCACTTTGTGAGATGGCAGCTGCCGAAAAAAACAGCTAATATGTTGATATGTTTACAGTGTTTTATAAAACACAGAGGTAACGGTAGCTACTCACGTTGTGATTTCCAGAGGACGATGCAGCCGGAAGCTGAATCCGGTAGCACCAAAGAAGAAGTAGTGAGTGACGCTAGGGCCCGCCCTTTCTCTCAAGAGACGTTATGATTGGATGACCGTGGCTCTCGGAAATGATTGGCAGAAACACCTGTCAGTCATTCATCGTGCGCGGAGATTCGAAGGCGTGGTTTTATATTGATTACGTCACGCTCATAATCAGAGACTATTGGCTAATGGACGTGCTGTCATTTGCAGGGGGGCGGGATTTTGTATTCTGAGTTTACCGATTGGCGGAGGACTTTGACGTCGGCCGCAGACAGAGAGAAGCAGAGCGGGTGTAATAAAATGTCGTGAAAAAATCCCTTCAAGGTCAAATGGCAGCCCGAGGCTCTCCAGCCAAAGTCACAGCCTTCTCAAAATACAGTTTATTGAATTTGTAGCAGTGCCTCTATTTTACTCCAGCCACAGCACACACACAGTGTTCAGGAACCACAGAACCCTGATATTTTCCCTGTACAGTCTAATGAGGGATTGGTGTGCACACCTGTGGCACCAGGTTAAAATATTTGGAGGAGTAGAAGGCCAGTCCAGAAGTTGTAAACCACACTACCAATTAACTGTTAATGCTGTTGACAGTTGAGGTTCTCTAACAGGCTTCGCTATTGGTTTATCCCCTCGGGGTCGCTTTATTGAGTCCGCGGTGGAGGGAGCGATGGCTCGGAGTAAATCTTGGGCGGATTATGATGAGGATGACCGGCGGGTGTTCGAGGAAGAAGATCCTGCCGCTCTCTTTAGAGAGGATGACGATGACGACGTGCCGGCCAGCCATCGTTATCCTTTGGATGATCTGCCAGGGTTGTTCGAATCAGTGGCAGCCAGGATGGAGTTTCCTCTGCCTCCACAGCAGCCTACTAGAGCTCCCGTGGTTGATTTTACAGTGGGCCTGCTTGATCAGCCAAAGAGGAAGCCTCAGCCCTGTACTACGGTCCCCAAGATGGAGCCGGTGTTTGGCCACGCTCAGCGGGATTGGCATGCTCCGCTGAGGGCTAAACCGCCGGCAATGGCCTACGCTCTGTATACCACCGTCAAGGGTTGGGAATGGGGCCGGGGTGTTCCTCCCATTGAGGACGAGGTCAGGGTTTGCCTCGTCCCTTCTGCTTCCTTTTGGCCAGGGCAAGGTCGACCGTCGCTCCCTGCCGAGAGGGACATGGTGATGTCCGGGTTTTTGGATAGATGTTATGCTGGCGCGGCTCAGGTGGTCGCGCTAGCTAACAACATGGCGTTCCTGGCGGGGTCCATGGACCGGCTGTGCGTGTCTATGTTGAGTGCACGGCGGGTTTCAGGAGAACGGACCAACTGTTCGTTTGCCACGGTGGTCGTGCTCTGGGGGCTCCAGTGTCGGCACAGCGCCTTGCCCACTGGATGTGTGACGCCATTCGCAGGAGGTATGAGGCCATAGGGCACACTCCACCAGGGGTATCGCAGCCTCCACGGCTCTGCTTAGGAGTGTTTCGGTGGAGGATGTCTGTTTGGCTGCCTCCTGGTCCTCCACTTCGACGTTTGTACAGTCATATCTCAGAGACATGACTGCCAGTTCCGTGGCTCACTCTGTGCTTGGCGCACGTCTGGGGGAGCCAGCAGCTGAGGATCAGGTCTGACCTCACTGTGGTAGCAGTACCCTTACAGTTTGGTGCATCTCTCCGGGGGATGATGTGTCACTGGGGGTACTGCCAGAGGGATCTGCTCTCGGCAGGGTCAGGCCCAGCTGGGAGTACATCTCATCCCTACGGCCTTCGCCTAGATGTTAACCAATAGCGAAGCCCGTTAGAGGGCAGAGCACATACGAAATAGAGGTTACCTGGTGTAACCCCACTTCTATGAGTACGTACGAGGCCCTCTAACTACCGCCCCCAGCTGGCCCTGGTCGCTGAAGTTTTCAAGGGAGACGAGCAAGGTGTGGACTAGGGGTCTTATAGGGGAGAGAGCTACCCCCGGGGGCGGTAAGTACATGGACTTTGATCAGGTGACGAGGCGGAGCCTCGAGGGGATAAACCAATAGGGAAGCCCGTTAGAGGGCAGAGCACGTACTCATAGAACTGGGGTTACACCAGGTAACCTATTTTTGTCAGCACTGCGTCAAAAGTGTAGATCGATAAACATAGTAGATTAAACACTATTTTTTGTGATTTAATTGGATGTCATTCTCAAAAAGGTACCAAAGCTGAATCATGACCCCAAATTGTCTGCATCCTTCTCTGTTCAGGTAACTACATATGTAACATCATCTATTTGAATCATGTGAACAATGTAATAAAACAAGCAGAATAGCCTAAAAAGAGCACACCAGGCAGTGTAAATTTAAGTTCAATTTATTGAATTTTATAACCCCTGCATGTATTTCCACGTAACAGTAGAGAACAGAGTGATTAACACAAGTCGTTGAAATACCTTCTGTCTTCTCAGAGCATTTCGTAAAGAAAGAAAACAAAGAAAAAGCATTAAAAAGATGAACAATTCAAGAATTACTTTTTTTTTTGCAGTACCACCCAATCAATGCTTGAGTTCTAATGGTACAAAAATGAAATCATGGGACAGTTAGGGAGGAAAATAAATAGACATCCTAAACACGGAGTCTGGTTTTAGGCTATTACAACTGGAAGTCCAAAATGATGTAATTCACTTGAACGTGGGGCTGAAAATTGTTTTGGGAGAAGCGGGGGCACCAAGGTACCAATAAGTACAGAGAAGACTGAACAACTGAAATAAATCTGAATACAGGAGAGTTTTTTTTTTGAAAAGAAAAGATTTTTTTAAGTATGACTTATCAACTGAATATCAACATTTTTGTGAGCCAATTTTAAAATCATATTGAATTATCACTCCTTCTCATCCATGTTGTAGAGAAAATACTGCTGCAACTTTATCCCCAGCTACATTGAAACTAAGAAAAAATAATTTGAGAGCCAATTTAGAGTCTTATCACCACTGTTTTCTATCCACGTTGCAGGGGAAATACTGCTGTAACTTTACCCTCAGCTTACTACAACAATTCATCATTAAGTTTGGCTGAAATTGCCTGAAGCGTGGGTGAGTCTGCATTACTGCAGCAAATTAAGAGATCCAATTCAATTCAGCAACGCACAGTAGAAATGTTAGGGGCAGTCCAGCCAGTAATACTAGTTTCAAGCCAAGGTGTTGACTTTTTATTTTTATTTCAACCAATTTAGAATTCCTATTCGAATTAAGAATCCTTAAACTGCCATTTTGTACCCAAATCCTCACCCTTTTGTTTTTTGAACAGTTACCCTTTTCAAAACAAGCTTTTGACAAACATCCCTCCCTCCCACCCGTCAGCACTCCTGACACCACAGGCCAGAGTGCGCGCGCACACACAAAGACGTCTTGACAACACCGGATAACAAAAATCAATCGAATCTCTCAACATTCAGAACTGCATTCATCCTAACCTCCTTTGTGACCACTGATGCACGAGTTTAACACAAAATGTACAAATTCCCATCGAACACAGCTTAAAAGAAAAACAGTTTATTACAACTTAAGTTTTGGTTTCGTCGCTCCAGTCTTCAGTTCTATTGTGTGTGATAAAATTGTTCTTACCAAAGTAAAGTGTTGATCTCTAAAAACGATCTCAGCAATTACCTTGGTGAGTAAAATGTTGTAACTGATATAACGTATAGCAGGAGCTACAAGGATAAAGTTGTAATAAAGGGAAGTTTTTCTTTAAGCGGTCGAGCGTTTTGGGAGCCGATTCCAGGCAAAAGTCTGGGACGGCATCTAATATTTAGTTAACGACAATAGCCAAGCGATATTTTTAATGTTACCCACCTTCAAAAAATGAAAACTATCCCCACCAGGTCTTGATAAGTTCAGCTATAAATGTATGTGTAATCTCTGCTGTTTTTTGGGTCACAAAGGAGATCATGGAATGACTGTCAGGGATGTGATCGGGGACAGAAAACATAAAAAAGAACAGAGAAGTGGAAATGTTGTCATTTCAAATTAGATTTTTTGTCCACAAACTTGAACTCGGAGGAAACGGGAGATTGAAAAAGAGAAACAGAGAAACAAAAATCACATCCCTGACAACTGTAAACATCTGTACTGATATTTAAGACACCGCGCCAACAAAAACACAAGACGAGTCTGCACATGAAAATACCCAGAGGAAAAAAAAAAAAAGAAAGAACATACAACCATTACGCTTACATGCAGCCTGAAACTGTTAACAGGACAGTTTTATTCTTTTCCCAAATTACCCGTCATCCACATGAGTAACAAAATAGGTTCTGGTTACTCGTGTGATGTCTGATTTTCCCAAAGACGAGCAGTTAAATCCAGACGGTAAGGTTTAGTTGCAGCTGCATGTAAATGTAATGAATTTTAACAAAACAGCCTGCCACAGCTTCAAACACACATCTCATGACCTCTCTCTCTCTCAAACACACACACATGCACCTATCCTCATTCAAACACACACACCTAAATGCCTCTCTCTCTCTCACACACACACACACACACACACACACACACGACATTCTACTTTTTTGGTTTTGCTTCAATGTAAATCCTGAAAATCTATTTCAAGGACAAAAAAATTTTTTAAAAAAGGGAAAAAAAATTCTACCTCCTCCTCCACCCATGAAGCAAAGTATTTTCTTTTTTTTTGTTGTATAATTGTAAACGACTAGTGTAAACAATGAATCATTTACAATTTTGTTTCCTCAAAATGATTCGTAACCTCGTATAAAAGATTGCCCTAGTGGAAAATGGATTGAGTCGCTGAAAACAAATCACGGCACTTTGATCATCCCTCACACAAACATGGAACAAGTTCAAGGAGATCACAGTGCTTCAGCGCTCTGGTATAACTTAACGCTCTCTCTGGCACTTAAAACATGAAGCGAACAAGGTATTTTGTGTACTTTTGAGGGGAAAAAAACCCCAAAAAACTTTAAATCAAAAGGTTTTGTCTTTGCTTTAAATACCAGAGAGAAGGAAAGATCCAAGATGACTAGAGAGCATCCGATAAAACACTTGGCTTCTGCAAACCCACCCAAAGAAAAACCTCCAGAAGTAGTTACCCAGTGCTAAAGCCTCACAGTCCCCCCCCTTCAAACTGCTTTAAGCAACATGAAAAATAAATCTTAAAAAAGCAAAAATACTTTCTTTTTATGTCTTTTCTTTTTATCATTACTGACGCTCTGTAAGGGGAGGACAAAAACAAAGAAGTCACAGCTGCCTGTTCAAAGATGCTACAATTTTGCTTTCAAAACACAGAGCCCACCACTCACAGAAGATACGCCTCACATTTTTTTATAATCATAAAAACAGCTGTGCTGGGGGAAAACAAAGGGAAGAAAATGCTATCGCTGCTGCTGCAGAAAGAAAACCGACTTCTTATTTTTCTTCAAATTTCAGTTGTAGTTCCATTGAAGGTCAGTGTGGTCCTTTGTAGACTGAGCAGGTTTCATCACCCGGTGGTCCATGAAACCATTTTGTATCCAGTATACTAGTTCATAAAAGCAAAGCCAGAAGAGGAGTTTCTTATGCAACAGCAGCGATACAAACAAGTGTCAAATATGCTCAAGAGCTTGGCATTCAACCACTGGGCTTAGAGAGAACACATTGGCAACTAATACATTCACCAACTTCAGTTTCGCCATGATGGGGCTTGAAAAGAAAGTTTTACTTTAGGATTTGCAAAAATGCTCCCGTCATTACCTCCACCGTGTATTTCAACAATATAACTGAATCTGAAGCAGAGTTGGGAAAAAGAAAATGACAGAAAATTCAAACTATTGCTTTGCACCAACTTACACAAAAACCACTGACTCATTGGACCTATTGATACCCAATTGTGTACGAGCTTAGTAATGGAAAATGTTGCTATTAAAACTGTTCTGAACCAGTCTCTGATGCATCAGTCCTGCGACGAAGCTGCCTGCAGGATAAGAAATCAGTTTTTCATTTACCAGCTACAGTGGCCGATGGGTTTACAGTATTCACCAGCCCAGTATGACTTTTTTTTTTTTTTATGTAGAAGAACCTCCACACGGCAGCTGTCTGCGGGAAAACTCACAAGCAACAGCCAGGATGTAACAGCATGAGGCTGCTATTCATTTCCCATGCTCTTTGTGTGGTTGCAGGCCAACATCCATGAATCAGTATGGGGGGCTTGTGTCTTTAGCCGTCTTCTCATGTTAACTCTGCTCATGTATTATTCATAGCGAAAGGGGAAAAACAGTCGCGCAGTATTTAAATAAAGCTGCCCTTTTTTTATTGCAACGCTCACAATAAAATGAACGTTCACATTCAGGATTTTTTTTTTTTTGTTAAACGTAGTTTGAGCCGTGTTTCAACACACCTCTCAGCAGGACAGAGTGTGTGTGTGTTGTCTTTTTCCCTTGCATAATGGATGTTTAAATAAACTCGGGTTGCTATTAAATTCATATTATTTGTGCTCGTACTCTGCTGCATGACAGAAGACAGCAGGCTATGAATGGATGAGTGCACACGGGAGTAAGTAAGGCACTTGAGTGACAACAACAGTGTAAGTGGACAAAATGATGGCTGGTGTAAGTGCACCATTGTAACATTAACAAGAAACCAACCTTGTTGCTGGCAATGAAAACAGTCTCTGAGGAAGACGGGTTCAAAACAGCTTTGATTCTCATTTGCACTGCTGTCTAACAAAGACACACTTTAGGAAAAATATGCTAAGCTCACATGCAGGATGCATTGTCCATTCTGAGTTTGGTGCAAAACAATAAAGTTTAACTTTCTCAATTGATAAAAAAAACAAAACAAAAAAAACAATGAAGCAGCTCTCTTTGAGGGAAAGCTAGGAAATGCTTAAAAATAAAAAGATAATAAAAAAGCCTTCACATCCATTCGACAGGTTCTGAAAACGAGTGAGAAATGTGAAACTGAAGAGTTGCCTGAAGCCTGTGCGCAAGCGCTGATGTGCAAAAGCCCGGTGTGTCCTACTGTCCTGGAGGGAAGAGAAAACTGATTAGGAAGACAGGTCTTGCATCTTTCATACAAAAAGTCTAAAAATGATCTCAAAAGCATCTCACCTGTTTTAGGTGCTGTCCTGTTGGCGTCCTGGTTTCTCTTCAACCTCCTCCACGTCACAATCGGTGCCGGACGAGTGGAACTCTGCCACATAAAGGCTCTTGTCAATGCTGCCGGGAATGGGCTTGATGTCGGTCACCAGCTGGTCTTCGATGGCCTTCAGGTTGAATCGGTCCTCTGATGTGATCAGGTTGATGGCCAAGCCCAGGTGACCAAACCTCCCTGACAGCAAGAGAATATGTTTAATATACAAATTCACTATGACGTCTTCTACCCATCATATTTATTTTATCTATCCCTGACCGAGACAGGCTTTACTGTAAGTGTTGGTCTTGACTTATAGTAGAATGAAAGCCAATTCAGATCCTGCGTGCTGAAGATCATCATAGTGAAAATCAAACATGGCAGATAGAGCTGCACTTATGGTCATCCCACAGGAAGAATAACACATTGCTTCATGCATCAATTTGAACAACTTGTATTGCATTTTAAAAAAAACAAAACAAACAAAAAAAAAAGATTCTTTGTGCGTTTGCACTTCCTGTTTATCTTCACGTTTGTCTTGATTTTGCTTTGCATTTCTCGTCTAAATCCCGTTTTTAAACCAGTTTCCACATTATTAAGGAGTGAACAACGTACCTGATCTTCCAATACGATGGAGGTAAGTCTCTGCATTCTTCGGGAAGTCGAAGTTGATGACGACGTTGACAGCCTGGATGTCAATACCTCTGGTGAAGAGATCTATTGGAAGAACATCAGATTATAATCTCTGTGCCTTTCTGGATAACATTAAGATGGCTAGTTTTGAAATGTGCGAGCAGAAACTCACCAGTGCAGACCAGGTTTCTGCACAGTCCATTTCTGAAGTCGTGGAACACGCGGTTTCGATATTCCTGAAAAATAAACAAGACATAAAACGCTATAAAAGAGGCTACATACAAAGACACAACCAAAACATTCAAACCACATTACATGTCTAAGCTGGCTACTGAAGGCACAATGGGCAAAAACTGTTTAGTGACAGGAAACAGAGAGAGGGTGGACGAAACAAGACCCCTAGTCCTCCAGGACACTCCTTAGCTTCATTAACATTTTTAGTTTAATGTTATGATCCAAAACAATCTAAGTTGATGTTTTATGACATTTGTAGTTTATAATTAAAAGACAATTCACATATTTATACAATTTGTGAAGGCTGCAAGTACATATATATTTTTTAAAGATAATTTTTTGGCATTTTATCTTTATAAGAAAGGACAGTTTGGATGTA
The DNA here is from genome assembly GCA_002120245.1 of Maccullochella peelii. Taxonomy (NCBI): domain Eukaryota; kingdom Metazoa; phylum Chordata; class Actinopteri; order Centrarchiformes; family Percichthyidae; genus Maccullochella; species Maccullochella peelii. The sequence continues at coordinate 14,502 of LKNJ01000034.1, forward strand.
GACAGGAAACAAGGAGAGAGAAAGGGGGGCGTGACATGCAACTCTGTCCTCGGCTGAAACCCAACTGGCATTCGGCTATAAATATAGTTCTAATAGCAAAACGTTTCTCACAGTTGTTCCTTGTCCTCACCTGCATCATCTTGGCATGGATGTAGAAGCAGGAGTAGCCCAGCTGAGTGATCTTCTTGGCCAAGAGCTCCACCCTCTGAGTGGAGTTACAGAAGATAATTGACTGGTTGATCTGAAGCTGTGACGTAGAGAGGGAGAAAAAAAAATAATATGTTATGGATCACTACGTCAGCCTTGTGTCCTGTGGTCTGATTCTGATCAAAATCCTAAATTAACAAATCTACTGTTAAAAGAACAACTGGAGCAGGATGGTAGAGATATTCTAAAGGCCAGTTCAGACCAAAGATTCGCGATGAGACAAAACCATTTTAGAAGGGAAAGTTTCAGCGGTGTGAAATGGCCCATCTCAGCTCAACTCAAGACGGCTGATGGCCTCGCCTGCGACTCAGCTTGTCAAATCGCCAGCGGCTGGTTTTAGAACGTAAGGCACATCACTTGTTTCAGCAGTCAATCAGCTCATAGCAAAGTCAGCTGGTCGTTACAAACTGTCAGCTGGTGGAAATGGCAGAGTTTTTGGATGAAGGAAAGAGAGGATCGCCTCATCAATTTGCCGTCTCGTCTTCGCCGTTTCATCAATACTAAAAATGCACCTCGTTTCGTCGCGAATCTTTGGTCTGAACTGGCCTTTAACCAATCCACCCCGAGATGCAACCATGGTAGCTTAAAAACAAGTTTGTTTAAGGATGTTTAAGATATAGATTAACACACGGCACCACTGCATTATGAAAACTTGTGACCGCAAGGCTGGCAGTTTAAAATGCATGGGTGGTGAATGTAGAGTTAGTCGGTTACCCTGGAGAACAGCGTGTTGAGGCAGTGGACTTTCTGCCTCTCGGTGACGTAGGCGTAGTACTGAGTAATGCCCTTCAGAGTCAGTTCCTCCATCAGGTTTATCTCATAGGGTTTCTGAAGGTGCTTGGCCTACAGCAATGACACAGAGAATAAGTAGTTTAGAGTGTACATTTAAAAACTTTGTTCAGAAATGTACAAGCATGTAGGGCATCCCTTAATTAATTTTGGAAATTTGTTGTTGTTTGTTCTAGTATTTACATATGTAGTCTGTGACAACATTCCAAAAGACACTGTAGAAGATTTTTACAGGCTCTAAACAATCAAATCCTGCGACTGTTGAACGAAGACAGCCAAGGAAAAGTATACAACAGACTAACACAAACACAGATCTGGGTGCATTTTGAGAACAGCTTGGTCTGCAGTGCGAGCCAAGTGGTGCCAAGTGGCCCCAAGCCATCGGGTTGGCTGAGTGGTGCAGCAATTAGCTGACTACTCACCATGAACTTCTGCACGCTGATGGGGAAGGTTGCAGAGTAGAGCAGGATCTGCCTGTTCTTGGCCAGGAAGCTGATGATATCCTCGATGAGCACCACGAAATCCTGAGACAGCAGCTTATCCGCCTGAGAGGAAATGGAGAGAATGAACATGAAGCAGGGAATGCTCAAGTCTGAAAAACAAACTGAACATGGAATGACAGACTTGTAAGAAAACCTGATCAAAATGCGATGCATTTTACAATATACACATTACTGATTATGAGCAGATTTCTTAGCATTTTTTTTTTAAAAGTTGGTTTTATTCATGTTTACCTCATCCATCACCATCATCTGGACTCTATCCACCTTGGCCACACCCTTCTTTATCAAGTCCAGGATCCTACCAGGCGTGGCGATGACTACATGCACTGATGTGGAAAGCAGGAGAGAATTACAAATTACACAAAAGGTGAAACAACATTGAAATGTAATTATCCTTTCGTCTATTCACTTCTGTTTGTACCATTAACCTTATTAAAGTGCAAGTTGTACACTTTATTTGACAGCACATGGCACTGTGTGAATAGTGGGCAGTAGCCCCTTTTTGGACTGGACTGTTACCGGTCTCATCCAGGCGCATGATGTCATCTCGCAGGTTGGTGCCCCCGGTGGTGGCCATGACTTTGACTCCTCCCAGGTGTTTGCTGATCTGGATGGAGATCTGGCTCACCTGCAGTGCCAGCTCACGGGTGGGAACCATGACAAGTGCTAGGGTATAAAAATGTACAGGTTACAAACATGGTGGGTGGTAAAAGAGGCAAATTAAAGTGTAAAACTAACAAGATGAAACAGCTTACAGACTAAAGAAAAGACCATATTACTGTGAGGGTACAGATAAGGAAGTATGTAATGTGGACACAAGAGAGGAAGCATGAGGGAAGAAAAATGAGCACAGCGAACAAAAAAACAGCGGACAAAAGTGAAGCTGATGGTAAAGGATGGAGGATGAGAGACAAAGATAACTGTATAAAACTGCAGGCAGTGTCTCACCCTGTATGTGGTCCTTTTTCAGGTCTATTCTCTCCAGCAGTGGGATGAGATAGGCTCCACTCTTCCCTGTTCCGTTCTTAGCCCGAGCCAGAATATCCCGTCCAGACAGGGCAATGGGAATGCTCTCCTCCTGCAAGGAAACAAAAATATTATCTTTAGTTCTCTGACTACACTGTAGTATCATACTTAAAACATAAGGCTGCAACAATTCTCTCATCAACAAAATGATCTTGGCACTCCACCATTGACATATGTATAATCAGACCTTTTCATTCAAGCACTAAACTATAATACACTTGTACTGAGTTATAATGAGCCAACAAAGGGTCCACATACATACAAAATGTATCTGCTAGCCAAACCCCTCAAGACTATAGCCATGGGACATCCTGGTCAGCTAGTGGTTAAGAAGCAGTCCCTGGTTTGATTCAACAAAGATTGGGATCTTCCAGTGACCTTTGTTGCATGTAATACCCCCCTCCCCCCCTCTGTTTTCTGTCCACATCTCTACTGTCACCTATCCAATAGAGGCAAAATGGCCAAGAGAAGAACATAACCATAACTTTACTGGTTATACAAGCTGCAAATTATTTAAACATACAAAGAAAAAGACTATTACTGAACAGAAGATACAAAAACAAACAAAAAAAGCTATTCTCAATAACAGCTGTTGAGGCACGAGGATCACATTGGGTTCATCTGGTCAGCAAAGTAAATTTGACAAAAATGAACCATACCTGGATAGGGGAAGGTTTCTCCCAACCCATCTCAAAGATGCCCATCAGGAGTTCTCTTTTGAGACAATAATCTTCAAATTCATTCCCCTTAGTGGACGTCACATCCTACAGTAGATACAGAACGGTTAGAATGACAGTTCAACAACTAGTTTTAGGATAAAGTAACATTAAAAAAAAAAATGTTATCAAGTTGGACTCACGGAGGTTTTGACCCTGGTGTCTTTGGGAGGGAGCTTTAGGCTCTTTTTCCAGTCATCTCCAAACTTGATGCCTCCTCCATCCTGAGCGGCACCACCTGCTATCTGGGGTGCACCCAAACCCTTTCCGTGAGTTGTGGGTGCTGGCTGGACTGAAGCTGGTTTGGTCGGTCCTCTGAGCTGCCCGTTCTGCTTGTTCAGTCCCATGACGACTGGGCCAACGTTTTCTGTTCTGGCGGTTGCCATTTTTTCTGTTTTCCTTGCTTTTGTTTTTCTTCTTCAAGGTATTAGATTTTTGCCTCTTAGGTTTTTCTTTTTAAAAATTCTCTTGAAAAGTAAAAAAGTTTAATAAAGCATTAACAAACAATATTCTCTATTCTTTTTAAGTCCAAAGCTTTCAAAACAGAAGTCATAGTATTTACATATACACATGTACGTGCAGTTCGGTCCCCTTCAACAACAGAGTGACTGACGTACAAGAACAACAAAAAAACCAACACGTTTTTATACAAGAGCTCTTCAAAATGAAGAGAAATTTGCATTCATATGCATGAATATACTTGCCCACAATATAGAAAAATTATATGTGAACAAGTATCAAAGCGGTTCAAGTCCTGAAATAGAACAACTAAGGCAATCTGAACTTGGGGAACAGCTTCTTCAATATAATCTTAGTTCAACACTTAAACTTCTGTTTCTAAATTGAACAATATTTCCTGTTTCGACTTTGAGTCCATAAGAGTTGCTCAATATCCCTGTCACTGAAAAAAAGTCCAACTTTGTACAAGTTTTTCCCCAAAATCATATAGTTTGTAATGCTCTCCGTTTATTTCCACTGTGTGGATATACGTCAGTTCACGTGAGAAAAAACTGGATCCTGAAATCACGACTCATACAAGGGGTTATCTAGTCCAAAGCCAAAAAGCTTTCCACCCCTTTTTAGTCCTCAGTGTGCGTTTCCTTTCTCCTCCAGGTGTTCGACCCTCTCTCCCCAGACACCACAGGTCTTCAGGTTGGTGTGTGAAGTGTGCGAGTGTGGCCGTGATCAACCCGCTGCCTCCTCAAAGTCAGCCAACAACTCAAACTTGTCACCTTAAAAAAAAAAAAAAAAAATCCAACCGGAAGATTTTAAAATAAACTACTATCTCTGGCAATGAACAGAAGACTGATCCAATTTTGAACACAGTTTGGGTAATTCAAATAATAAAGTACCAAATGTTGCCCGATTACATCCTCTTAAAAGCAAAGGTTTAAATGTTTTTCTCAGATTCGAATCTAAGATCTTGGGAGCTCTTAAATTAGACTATATAAGTAAGGCTCCAACAAACTATTTTTATTTCAATTAACCTGCCTTTTACAGTCTCTTTTCAATTTGGTTTATAAAATGTCAGAAAATTGGGAAAATAACTTCCTAAAGCAAAACGCTTAATTTGTCTGACCAACAGTCCAAACCCAACTTTATTCAGTTTGTGATCACAAAAAAACAAAGAGTAGCAAATCCTTACATTTGAGAAGCTGGAACTGAGGGAGTTTTGCTTAAGAAACAACTTAAATGATTACTTGATTATCACAATAGTAATCAATTAATAACCTCTCGCTCGCCTAATAATTTCAGCTCTATACATAATCCTTACCTATGTTGTTAATAATATCACAACCCCATCTTCTTGTGACCCCTTTGGGCTCTTGACCACCAGGCTGGGTACCAGTGACAAAAGTAATTTCAATACATCACTTTGTGTCTCTGATGATTGTGACTTGTGCTTGTCATTGTTGACATTTTACAGACTAAACAAGCAATTGGTTTCAGCTATTTTGAGGTATCAAGCAGGAAATAATGTTAGCTGCAATTTTGACAACAAACACTGCCACGCTAGACCTCACAACAGTGAAAGGCTTTAACAGCTAATTCGCTAAATGGTTTGGTTTAAGATTGCACAGGTGAACTTGCCAGGTGGCAGCCACCTGAGGCAGATTAGAGAAGCCCAAACGGCCAGGATTTAAAATAAGACTGACCTACATTAAAGAGTCTAGGTCTGACTGAAACAAATTTCATAATTACAGTTTATATCGATTGTCAAAAACGAATGTTCAAAGCATGCTAACTTTGCGTTAATTTACTTTAGCTAGCTACAAATTGTCGGCTTGTGCCTCAACCGTCCGGTTTTTCATTAAGATGAGCGTCAACTTACTTTCCCCCCGGTTTTCCAAACCTTTTCTGCAAAACAGTTAACATTAACTTTAAAATAGTTAAACAATAGGTTAAGCTGTGATAGGCTTTACTCATATTCCTTTTTAAATCAATAACTTAACGTTATCTTGATGCTGCGTCTCAGGAGACACATTAGGAACGTTAAGCTACTGAGTTAAAGATAAGCCAGTGTTAGCTATACGCTAGCTAACTAACCGCTAAACACGCGCATTTCAGACTTTTAATAAGATTAATCACAAAATATAACAATATATGTGTAAAGTTTAGCGACAAGAACGCAACATATAGCTAACGTTACGTTCTTTGTAATTTTATCGTTAATGCTAAGCTACACGGCACAGTTAGCAAGCTCTTTAGCCTCAAGGATAATTTAGCACAAATAACTCCACTCGCTAACGTTAGCTACGTGCTAGCTAGCTCACAACAACTCGGATGTTTCAACGGAAACTGAACGGTTTCGTGTCACTCCAAACCTACCTTAGTTTCTCTGTTATCTTACAAGGGATACTCAGTGTGCGGTTGATCAACTACTTTCTTTACAATTCGCTTTAATAACTGAATTTTACTTGAAATAAATCGCCTCTATTGTGTTTCTTCTTCCTTTAAATCAACATGGTCGCCTTCTTCTTCGTCTTCTCTTCCTCGGTGTCTCTCTCCTGTTTATTATGTGTTAGACTCTACGACGCTACTGCCACCTGCTGTCACACGTCGTTACTGCGGTGGGAGGATGTACTTCATAGGTTATTTTATACATTTCAAAAGAAATTTGTATTTTCATGACAAAAACAGCACATAAAAAGTACCTAAGTGTAAAAAAAAAAAAAAAAAACAATTTTAAGAAAGGGAGCTTTGATTTTCCCTATGTGATTTACAAAGAACCATACAAGTGTATTTACAAGGTTTACACATCCTCATAACTAGAAATCATGTATGATTTATGTTTTATGCTGAGCGTTGTCAAATTCATGTAATTTTTCTTGTATCAGCGACAATAAGAAGTCTCTTGAAACTTGCTTTCATTGTGTAATCTATCATTCACTGTCAAAGTTACATTATTATTGTGGGGTAAAGTGCACACTGAAAAGAAAAACTTGCACTACATTACCTTATAATAACAAAAAATAATGCAGAATTAATAATAATAATGCAGACTTGTTGTTACTTGGATTACACAACTAAAGCTAGTTTCAGGAGTGTGCTAGTAGATTTTCACGTGATACAGAAATGAATGTAACCCAATAAATGTCTGGAACATTATAAAAAAATATTTTAATTTTCTTAAAGACAACAGCACGGTCTGACAAATGGTTGATTTTCCCAAACAGATGTATCCTGCCTGTCGAACCAGGTGACAAAATGAAAATGCCTGTGCAGACTAGAGTATTGTAGACATATCAAAAGGTACTAACTAGGTACTTTTTACACAGAAAACCGTGTACCCACCTTGGTGTAAACCCTGGGGCGGTTTTCTTCAGCACAGTCCCATCCCCAGGACACTGCACCCTGGAGCTCCCCATTACACACCAGAGGGCGACCAGAATCCCTCTGATGGAGAAACGGGGAAAAATAACACTGTATTCAACAATAACAATCACAAAACAATAACAAAAATGTATTAAGAGTACTAAGAAGAAGAAGAAAAAGGAAATAGGAAGGAAAAAGAAGAAACAGTGCATTAAATTTGTGGCACACAAATAACAGGATTACATCTATACGATATGTTATCAGAGGAACATAATTATTCAAAACAAATATCAAATTGACCTAGATTGTATTGTCTTTTGTGTATTTCTGCCTTCATGTACCTGGCAGGAGTCCTTTCCTCCCTCAAGGAAGCCGGTGCATAACATGGCCTGCTGGGGTAAGAGCGTTCACAGTCCTGCTGGGACAGGATGGGCAGATCCAGGCAGTGCAGGCATTTCAGACAACCGACTGGGTCACACAAACACAACAACATTTTAATAGGCACACCTGCCTGCCTCATAATCTTGACATCTGCAGTTACAGTATTCAAATCATGAAGTGATCTTTGACCTGTGATAACATCTACTGCCTACTAGTAGGAACTGCAGCAACCACTGATAAAACTTTTTCTCCTCGAACACAACTTTGGCACAAATAAAACACTTGCAGGGGCTCTGGGTGGCTCCCCATCCAGAGACCAGACACTTGGTGCCTGCAGGGGCACAGCTGCGGGGGAGGGCGATGGGCTGGACGTACTCATCAATTTTTGCTGGCTTTGCAAGTTTAATCAGCATGATGTCATTGTTGATGGCGTAACAGTCGTACTCTGGGTGGGGGATGGTGGCAGCAGGACTGATGAACTGCTCGTGGCCCTCGAGGTAGCCGATGTGGTGCTCACCCAGACGCAGCTCGTTGTCCTCACCCCTTAGAGACCATAGTGGAAACAGGGAGAGAGACATGGAAGAAAAGCACATGCAGATGGTTAGTACAAAAGTGCAGTTAGTCTTCTTTCACTAGAGCTTGGTGTGTTCAGGTCTAAATTAACTCACTTGTAGTAGTGTGCAGCACTGACGACCCAGCAGTCATTGATTTTCATGGTTTGGCAAAAGTCATTACCCTGAAATCTACAATACATCTTAGAAAATGTGTAAAACTTCTAAATCCATAGCATACAAAAATAAGATTTTACTCTAAACTCTTGAGAACAGTATTTATTTATTTTTTATCTAGTGCAAAAGGTTATTTTTCACTCAAACTTACCATTGGTACCCACCAACACAAGAAAAGCGAGGAACAACATTGTGGTTTTGGTTTGGGCGTCTGCAGACGGGGAGGTATCTCATTCAGCTCCTGAAATTTAAAGTGTGTTTGCACCCCATATCAACATCATCAATAGAAGATGCTGAAGAAGAGGGAATTGCTGCCAGAAAAACATCAAAAACCTCATACAGCATATGGAAACTCGGACAACTGCGTCAAAAGCAAACAGTGCAAACACTTGGTGTAGAGTTCTCATGAGGGATGGAAAACATCAAGCTGTGTTAAATAACTCTAATTCAGAGGTTAATCTGCCAGTTTAAGTATAATGTTTGGGTTTGAAATATGTTGTCTTGTGTACAGTAATAATAGCAATCATCTACCTGTGAAATCCAATTCAACATGTTTGTTTTTTTTTAGTTTTTTTTTTTTACAATGTTTCTACATAATACATAATGCTAAAATAACCAATTTATTAAATGGCTGATTACATAATTTCCAATTTACATGTAATATATAATAATAGGGTCAAGAGGTTTAGCAGGTTTATCTGCACAGACAGGTTGTGCTAACAGAGGAGCTAACACTCAGACTAGTTAATATCATGTACCTTTTCAGTTCACTACTTGACATAATATGTCCAAAAGCTTCAAATAAGCACAAGCAATCCTTGCAATTTTGATTTAATTCAGACTTTAAATATAACAACAGTGTTAAATATTTAAGAAATACTAGGAATTAATTTACAGTATAGCAAGTTACTTTCACACCCACATCCACATACTGCTGGTAAATACAAGGTGAAGGCCTCTTTATCAATACGTTGTAAACAAGTGACAAACTGGCAGAACCAGATTAAACACTTAATCCTAATAATGAGTAGTGCATATGAAATGGGTTTCCTGTGCAAGTAAACCTTTAATCCTGGTCAGTTTGGTAATGTAGGAAAAGCTTTTCTTCATACACTACGCAAATACAGCAGCACTTTAAATTCAAGGCACAACAGCTCCCATTAGTGACATACATCAGTTAAGAAATTATTGCGAGTGCTGGATACAGCGAAGTTTCTGTCAGTTTGTAATATTATTTCCTTTTTTGTCATCATTTAGGATCATTTTAGAGCTGGCTATAGAAAGTGTTTAGTGGATCGTCGCTGCTAACAGAAAATGTTGTGCAGTAAAAGGTCGCAGGGTCCCTAAGCTTCCTCCAGTTTTACAGTTCTTATTGTAAAACTTCTTTACTGTTGCGTCCTCATAATTCTCCCTGACTTGTTTCCTTTTCTTAAATTTATTGCATCTCTCGCACCACATTATTTTTTAAGAACAACAAAGTCCCACAAATGACAGATAAATCAGCCTGATGGATCGGTACTCTGATAAGTCTCTTCCAGCTTTGGCCGTTTGCAAAGAGCAGGCGTCGGGTTTTCTTGCTGAAAAATCACCCTAATTTGCCCCACACAGATTTCTGCAGCCACCTCCGTCTCCTTGGCGAGCTGTGATAAGCTGAGGAAGCCGTGAGGCAGGTCCTCCACCACCGTCAGACTCACAGGCTGGCCCATGTCTCGCAGCTTCTTGGCAAACATCACAGAGTCATCCAGCAAGGCATCCAGAGCAGAGGCCTGTGAGGACACATGGAGGAATCAGGAAACAAGGACAGTTAGCTGGAACAGATGCAAACTCTGCTGTGAATGAAAGACTATAGCCTGACCGATACTGATATCAATATTTGGGAGTTTAAAAATGTTGGTCAATAGACATTTTTTTTTTTACAATGAAGCGGTAGTGCGTGGGTCAGTTTACAGTTGAGAAACCAACTTGTCAGTTTTCTTTGGTGGTCAAACTATGTAAAGGTGACACTGTTTCTAAATCATCTCACACCTAGTTCAGCATTTCTGTATTGCAATTTCTTGTTACTTATCGGCCAACATATCTGCAATAAGCTAATAGATTTATCTGTCTAGCTCTATAACAAACCCGGCTTAGGGTGTGTGTGTGTGCATGAAACTGGACCACACTAAGAGCAAACTGTTTTTTTTTTTGCATGTATTTCAAGGAAATATAAACTCCTTCACCCTCAGCTTCCCTCACTTACCACTATGTGTACAGGTGGCAGACCTCTCAGCAGGTTGTTAGGAGCCAGCAGGGGCGATACAAACGGGTTCCTCATAATGGGGCAGGAAGTTGGGCGAATAAAAGCCAGGCACTCTGAGCGCAGGGGCTCAAAGCCCTCTGGGTAATACATGTGATCTTCGCAGTTTGGTGCTGAGGTGTGAGCGGAAGTCCTGCGAGTTTCGTTGCTCTGGGACCTCCTCTGCGCTGACGACAGTGAGCGCGCTCCACCCGAAGTCCGCATGGGGTCCAGAAAAGACTGGATCCAGTTGGAGGCGCCCTGGGTGAGATCACTGAGCAGCACAGCGGTGTCTCTACCCAGAGCGCTCAGACTGCCACTTCCCATTGCAGTATGCACCGTCTGGCAGTCTACACCTGGGAGGGAGATAATGTGACGTAGGTAAGGGGTGAAACATATCAGAGAAACAGAAAAATAACACCTGAGAGAAAGACTAACGCTTCTGTGGCTTTATGTCTCTTTTAGTGGCCACTTAGAACAATGTAGATGTGTCAAACACAGATAGTTTTAGATGTACTGTAACAGTTTCATTTCGGTTGTCAGTCACGATGGCAAAAGGTATTTACTTATTGGTGGCCAAAAACAAAATTAAAGAGATAATACAAAACTGAGCTAGGCAATAAATCCTGATTATTATTTTCTCCTCTATGCACACAATTCACATGGCAACAAGATGCTATCATTACTCAAACTGCTGTATTTACATGGAAGCGTTTTTGGTCAAAGATCTTCTATTTTGTCCTCGAATATCATCGAACATAATTTTTTATATTAAACAGGCTTTAACATATGTTAAATATTTAGAACTTCCTCTGACGGTATAACAGGTTACTTTCATAACCACACAGAGATAATCAATATGTGAGGATTATCAGGCAATGCTAGATAATACAGTACATTTAAACCAAATATAGAAATCAGTCTATCCGGATTGATTTAACTGCAAATGTAAAATCATAATCATGTTTACAATAATGTAGGCAATGGAAACAAAGCTTTCTCTCATACATGACTGAGTAAACAGAGAGCAGCTCTCTGGCAAAAAAAGTGTGTCACTGGCTCCAAGCCATCAAAACTTGATATGATAAAATCTCCTTCTCTATATCAGGTTTAATTACATAGCCACAATGTGTCGCTACTCAAACTACTAATCTACTAATAACGAACAATATCGGGCTGACCAGCCAAACCTGTAAACCAACTAGGCGGTGCCACAGTGGTGAGGATTAAGCAAAGTATATTTAGTGCAGAAGTGATCATTGGTTTCACAGAGGACAGAAGTTAATTATTGTCATCTTCCTTTCCTCTCACAGTATCCCGGTTTACACATAAATCCCTCTGAGATTCTGTTTTCTGTTCCAGTGGCACCGGAAAGTGCTCTTGTGTTAAATGAGGCGAGAAACAGCAAATGGCCTATACTACTGCGCAAGCACACACACACACACACACACACACACACCTGCATAGGCATTGAGGCACTTTGTGAGAACACCTAGAGGCAGCAGCGGGTCGATGAGCGTGAGCAGGCGGGAGGGCGAGGCGTCAGTGGTGAGCAAGGTGGCGGGGTAGGCGGCCATGATGCCGTCAGGGACTCGGACGCCGCTGGACATGGCCCTCATGGACACAGTGATGCAGAGGTTTCCTCCGGCGCTGTCACCTGCCAGACAAACCCGCTCCGCTGTGGAGCCTGAGACACACAGACAGAACTATTAGTATACTAATTAATAATGATGACTATAATAATAAAGAACAACGATTGTATAACAGGCTGTTTGGTATTTGTTTTTATCCAAATCACTTCACACTACCATACGTGCTGAAACGATAAGTCAATTTTAGGATTTTCTGCTTTTTCATGTTTTGTTTTTTTTAATCAGTGTTCATCATTGAATCTATTAATTACCTGCCTTTTTTCTCCTGCTGATCCCTCTTACCTCTGGGCATAGTTACAGTTTTTTATATTAGGTTTCTTTAAGGTTTTAAAAAAATATTTAAATAGTAACTTCCTTTAGCAAATTAAAGGCATATGACAAAAACAAAAAACTGAAATCTTGCGAAAAAACAATTGTTTCCCCAAATATGAACAGATTCAGCAATTAATCTGTTAAAATAACAGACATTACTTCTCCCCATTGGTTTACTATAGTCCTGTGTTGTCCGAGTGCGATGTTATACACATACCCAGCAGATGACAGTTCTTGAGAGCCCAGCAGTAGGCGTAGAAACATTCCTCCAGAGCTCTGGGAAAGGGCGCTTCGGGTGACAGAGAGTAATCCACGGACAGGATCGGTATGCTCAGCTCCTTCGACCAAATCCGCAGATAATTCTGATTCATGGGAGGTGGACACAGAACAGAATAAATATGTGTGATGAACTGTCATTATATGTAATAAATTATTTGTTACTTTTGCAGACTGTGAAACACTTTGTAGGATTGATAGATCTGGTGCTAAGTTAGTACTATTATTATAATTGGATTAAGAGTATAACTGCATGATAACTTTTGTAAACATCTACAACAGATTAAGCTACAGTTAACACCAGCAGCCTTCTGTTCTGTACCTCATGGGATCTGGAAGTCTGGGCCACGAAGCCCCCTCCATGGAAGTGGATGAGGAGCCAGGGGGAGCGAGGCTGCTTCTGTACCCAGGGGAGATGGGACGCGGAGATGGGGGGAGGATCGGTCCGAGATAAAGCTAGCAGCTCTTCGCTGTCCTATAAAGTACGTCATGAGGTCATTAAAAATAAAGGACACAAAGCAATGACAAACAATTAAGTTATTTAAAAGAGAATTACATAAAAAAAGACTTTTTCCCAACTCAATTACCATATTTGTGTCATATAAAATGTAAAAAATAGATATTTTTCATTTCTTTGTGTGTGCGTGTGTGTGTCTGTGTATATATATATATTTATTTTTTTTTATAAATCAGAAATACAAAAAAAATTCCATTTTGCTCCTCTTGTAAATGACATGTTTGTCTCCCTTGCATCTCATTAGTTTACATTCCCTATGTCCAAGCCCACCATCCAGTCTCAAGAGGAAATGCATCACATGATATGTCAAAGGTATTTACCATACATTGGCAATATATCGATTAGGGTCTGCTTGTATAATCATTTGCACTCATGTGTTATATCTCTGATAAAACTAATCAGCTGATTGACATTTGATTGACCTTTAATTATTGTTTCCCCAGACTGGTGGGATTTCGATAAGTTTTAAAGGAAGATCCCTTTATCAAAATCAGATATTAGCAGATTTCATCACATGGGGGACAAAAGGAGACAGAAAGTTCATGTACAAGTACAGTACATAATACAGTATATCCTCCATCTAAAATTATGTCTGGTCCAGTTTCCAAAGGCCACTATAGTCGTCTGTGTCCCTGTGTTAGACCTGTGGAGCCTCACCTGTCCTTCTCGAAGCTCACAGGAGATCAGACGCATGTGGACCGGCCCGGGGCCCCAGTGGGCTATTGGGGGTGACACGGTGGCTGTTAGACTGGGGTCTGAGGCCAGTGGGAGGCGTAGAGTGACAGGAGGCACAGTCAGGGTGAAGTTAACCTGCACTGAGCTAGAGGCTATTCTGTTGAAGCCCTGAACAGACAAAGACATGCAGGGGATTGAGCATTTAAAACATTAAAGAGGACTCCAGCTAATTTGAGAATGAGCGGAAGTATATTGGACCCTGCCTACTGTTATAAGGCCGGACTCTGTGAGGTTCCAGAAGGACTTCCAGAACTGCAAGTCCAGGTTCTGGGTAATGCGTTCAAACTCAGTGCCCCGCAACTCTGGATCGATGATGTACTTCCCTGATGTGAGGAGGGAAAGGGCTGCCATACCTGGAAGAGGATGGATGATTTTAAAGTTCCCCTCCACTCAAAAATGATTTTCTTCTTGTTCCTACAGTTGAATGTTTGAGCTTCACTGTACAGTATGATGTACATGCAGAGTTTGACACTAGAAGAATATTTTCACGTTCATCTGCTAAAAGTGGAAAGTTTCTATGTGCTCACTGAAAATCCCATTTTCAGGGGTGGCACCTAAAAGCATGATTTGTGACATCACAGATAGTTTGGAAGCCAATCCTGGTTCAATACTCAACTTGCAAAAGTGTGATGTGGAAACTTGAAGCCTCCAGTGCACATACACTGAGAATAGACTTTACAGCGAAGTAGGAAACACCTGTTGTCCAGCAGTTCAACTTACATTTATATATTCTGGATTTTGAATTAAAGGAGGAGTAGATGTCATTTCAAAGATTTACATTAAAATTAACAAGATAATTTAACTTTTTTTGTGAAAAGAACATATCAGATACAAATTAGTAGTATCTAATAAGTACAGCAATTTATATACATGTTAAAACATGTCTGGAGGGGATCTTTAAGTATAAACACATCTGAAAAGGCCACAACAGGACCTTCCATCAATACCATGACATCATGGACCAAACCAGACAAAAGACAAAATGAAAAGACTAACCCAAGCCAGACTGCTGTTTACCATACGTCTCTCCATATGAAATCATGCTTATGACAACAGTCTGGAGGAACGGACGTAGAGCTGGTGAGAACTGTGAAAAGAAACAATGGACACTTAATGAAATGAAGCCAAAGCGTCTTAAAATACTAGACAAAATTAGAATACTAAACTGGTTAGTTGGGATCTAATGTTTGACTACATGTTGTAACTGGATGAGAGTTGCTCAATAAGCGATCAGAACAATCAACAGGTGTGTATTTTGGTGAGAAATCCAACTCCAACATGCTAAAAATGGGATGAATATGAAAGCAAGTGGTGTGAATTAAGTCCGTTTTTGCTGGCTGACCTGGAAGCCCAGACAGCGGCCATAGAAACAGGCTTTGTGCATGGAGCTGTACTCCTGCACAAACCTGCGGCTCAGGTCCCCGTCCTGCAGGGAGTACAGCTGGCCGTAGTCGTTGTCATTGATCAGCCGCTGGGCGAGGTGGAGCAGGGCACGCAACTGGCACAGAGCGCTGCAGTACGCCTCCATCTCGGAGGCGTTGTGGTCCGCCCTGAAGAAGGCACTGTTGTAATTAGAGGCAATGTAACGGCCCTTGTGAATGATGTGCAAAAGGCAAGACAGCAAGACCTGAAAGAAAGAAAGAAAAACTTGCTGAGAAGGTAGGGAGTCTGTATTTAAAGAATAAGGGTGATGATATATTTTTGTTATTGTGAACAAATCCCATGAAAAGACCAAAACTAACAATGAATACCAAGTATAGTCTGTGTAGTCATTTCTCTGTGCCATAGAGCTCCATTGTTGTCCAAAAACAATCAAAAACACACCAAAGAGCCACAGTGAGTGCCACAGACAGGGCAGGGAAGTACTAAGAGACAAACTAACACATTGTTGGTCTTTTAATGAGATTTTTGTCAATAAGAAAAATACAGAATAACACCAGTTCTATCTTTTAATAGATTTAAAATGTGCAGCATTGGGTACATTAATTTTTAGACATCACTGTAAACAAACAAAGCCAGTGAGACAGAAAGTAATTTCTTCAGCAAACATATCAAAAGTTGCAGCTTCGCCTGTGTGTGAACATTTGCTGGCTTTCTTAATCTTCTATTATAATAAACTGAATAGTTTTGGCTTTGTCAAAACAAGCAATTTGGTGCGTCAACTACTGTTTGGGAAAATTGTAACGTACATCTTCACTATTTTCTAATATTTTATAGACCAAATGATTAATAGATTAATCAAGAAAATAATAAAAAATGAATTGTCAGTTGCAGCCCTTTTATTATAATAATTGTTTCATATGTTACACTGCTGTTAATAGACTACAAGACAAAATCAAACACTTGTTTTGTTCAGTCTCACAAAAGGTATAATAAGTCATTAGTACAACAGCTCAAACATCAGCAGTGAGAGGAATAATACATGCAGTCAGTGGGATCAGTCATACCTTGACCAGGGTGCGGTAGCCATTCCCAGGTGTTTGTGCATCAAAGTCATAGTGGTGGAAGACGGCGGTGAAGCTGCGGACCACAGGCTCCAGGGCTCGGCCGTGCCCCTGAATCTGTCTGATACACGTGACAAGGCGCTTGGCAACAGCACCGTATGGCAAATCACAAAGCTCACACATAACAGAAATGTTGTCTTCACATACTGTCTCCAAGGCTGCAAACACAACCTGGTAATCCATATCTGAGGCTGGGAGAGAAAGACAGACAAGACAAGAGCACCTATTAATTTGCCTCTGTAGCTGTCGACACAGCAGACATATGATGTGCACTGTACATCTTGAAGACACGGGACCATCACCTGAAGGGTAAACACACAGATCGAAAATGATCTGCAAAACAACTCATTGCTTTGGTGATCATAGTCTTGTGATCTGTTTGGTCAAGGGTTGAAGTTCCAGTACAGCTTGAGGATAGCACTGGAAACTAGGTCATTAGGACTATAGCTGACTGACGGCATCAAGTACTGATGAGATGATTTAAATTACAACAACCAACCATAGTACAGCCGACATAATCTTTTATGTCAATAAAAACACAAAGACATGAACAAGATTAAAGAACTGGATGTCTTACTCAAACATGCATATATGTTGTTACATTGACTGAAAATATTGAAAACCTGTCTATCAAGAGCCTGCTCTCTTTCTAGCTAACTGACAAAGACAGACCATTTTCACTTTTTAATTTGCATGAACATGCCACCATGCAAATCAACAAGCAAACAACTATGGGTTCCAACCCTGTTATGGGTTTTCTAATCCTACAAAAGATAAGAAATGGATAAATGGAAAATTACCTGTTGGCTTTATGAGTTAAACTGAAATTGAGGACCTGGTCATCTCTTATCTAAATCACACAAATGCACAGAGGTCCCATTGCAGGTTCCTAGAATTAACATTGTTACGCAAAGTGTCTCTTTCTATTAATATATTGATATAGTTTGCCCACCAGAGAGCACTGACCGATACTTCAACTATAACATGTCATATGTCAGACAATATTTAGGTCCCAATGCTTTAATAAATAAATTTAAGGGATCTTTATCAAAATGTTTACGTTATGCGACTATGTTAAAAGACCAATATCAGCTAACAGTAAATATCATAATCAGATTTTTAATGCATAAGTCTGGTGTTATTCTATATTTTTCTCATTTTCAACAAATCCCATGAAAAGGCCAAACCCAACAATGTGTTAGTCCATCTTTCAATACTTTCCGACTTCTCTACCTTGTCTTGGGCACTCAGCACCAAGCCTATTAATTCCTAATGAAGATGTAAATGTTATTAATAAAACATTAATATTGCATTTGTTGGGGACTATTTTTAGCTGCGGATTTGTTGCACTTTTGAGACTTTACAGCAGCAGGATGATGTATGTGTGATTGAATCACAATGCCTACAAACTACAGTGCTGATGTTCATTGTAATGAAGGTACAAGTCATCCAGTGCAACAGTGTGGCTCCCTGATGTGTTTTAGGACAACAATGGAGTCTATAGTACAGAGGAAAAAGCTATATTAGGCTTTGGATTCAGAGACAATAGGCCCTACTCGTTAATAGGATTAATTTACTGATTTGTTTTGTTGACAATAAGAATAGAGAATATCACCAGTCTTATTCCTTAACTTTCAATTATTAATAGCTGTATCAGCCTAAAAAAAATCCAGTATCGGTCCAGGTCTAATAGCAGTAGGGCTAGACTATCATCAAACATCCAAACTACAAATACAATGCTAAATTAAATGAAGAAGTTAGAATAACCTGGTGTCATTACTTATTCAGTCCACGAGATACAATTTTGTTTTTCAGGTATCTGTTTAGCTGAACTCAGTACTTGAACCCTTTAGTTTCCCAGCTGAATCTCACCATTTACCAAAACAAAAAGCCTGGGTTGTCCTTCAACAACCCTTCAAACCAAAACAGCTGATAAATTACGTAAACCTGTCAACAGACCCGCCTCTGTCACTGTCAATGTGCAACGCCGGTGTAGTGTAGATATCAGTTGTCAGCACCGATATCCGCTTTTCTAGTACTGTTAAAACGCCTCTCTTCGGGGTTTGGGAGAATTTTGAGGCGTAGCTCTTCCGCTAGCTTGTCGCCATACCTTCACACAAACTTGTCACTGTTAAAACGTCGACATAACCGTCACTATTGTAGCTATCTCGCAACCGTTTGCTACCGGGCGACAACTTCACCCACAACACCAAGTTGGACTAACTGTCGATCACCCTGTTGCTTTCAGTTTCAGAGCCACGTAAAAACGCTAAAATACAACGACACTGTTTCATAATCGTCGCTAACATTCCGCGACTAAATGCTACACATGTTCAAACACGACTGATATATGTGTATATATATGAGTTGATAGCGTTTTAAACAGGCTTTACTTACCGACTCCCATCCTCTTCCTCGGTCTGTCTGTCTGTCTCTCTCAGAATGCTGGGTAACGTCATGTGGGCAGAGCGCGAGGCCCCGCCGCGCGTGCCCGAGTGAACCTGTTAGCATAATGAATCAACAGGTAGGCTAACACGTTCACAGACAGTAGGGTATTATTGTGAACCAGGTTCAGATTTTAATGATTAAAATATTGGAAAGAGTCCCCTTATTGCTTGGGATGATTATCTGACATATCACCCCTGTATATTCAGTCTTTTGTCATAGCAAGTTAGTTACAAAGGGGAAACGTTAGCCTACTTTAATTATATTATATATTATGTACTGTAGGCTGCAAACCAAACATATGGAAGCACCCAAATGAAAAGTTAGGAATGATAGAAATAAAAATTCTCAATAATCAGTATTATGAGTTAGTAACTTATGTCAATTTCTTTTACTTTCTAAGGGAAAAATTATGAGATATTAGGTCAACTTTCAACAGGTAGGCTAACACATTAACAAACAGTAGGGTATCATTATGAATCAGGTTCCAATTTTGATGATAATATTGGAAAGAGGCCTGACTTATGGCAGTTGGGATCATATCACAGTCATCTTATTCCCTGTTATGAATTAAAGTTGGAGTCATTATCTGACATTAAATACAGTAATTTACTATATATTCAGTCTTTCTCACAGCAAGTTCTTTACAAGAGGTAATGTAACGTTAGCCTACTTTAATTCTTATAATGCACAGTAGGCTGCAAACCAAATATATGGAAGCCCCATTCTGCCTGGAAAATGAGTGTTAGAAAGGATAGAAATAAAAATACTCACAGTGAATCAATATTATGTTAATATGCCAATTGTTTTACTTTCTAAGCCAAACTTATGAGATACTAATTCAATGTTATGAGATAACTGGTAAAATTTCTTGCTATCGCCTCGTTTTTTTTAATGTAACGTTAAGATATTGTCTTATTGAGGTTCCCTGTTAAAAAGACCCTTTTTTACAGAGACAAAGCACAGGTGTTACTTATAACATTAATTAAGTGTCCCAGTAAAGCCATGACAGTGTGCCAGCATTGCAGCACAATACCAGGACCCAGAAACTGAGGCCGCCGTCATTCATTTTATTATTTACACCTGTGTTTTTTTCCTCCTGTGACATGTCAAATGTAGGTTTACAGTTAAAGTAATGTCTTCTGTGGAAAAAGGCCTATATACTTGGGTCCTGCTGCTTCTGTAGAAATTCTAGCATGAGCGTTCATATTCTGTGTGTGATGAGATTATGGGAGACTCTAGTAGGCATCAGATCACTTGCAACACTTCACATAGGTGAAGTTGGTGCGACTGCATCACATGACTGTATCAATCACACAACATTACCGGTCCGAGATAAGAGACGCAATGCATTTTGGGGTGGCTGAGTATGTCTAGTAGGTTCACGTAGCATACTCAGAAATTGTGAAGATAAACCCAGAAATACTGAACACTTGATACAGAAAACAAAGATGGACTGGCACTGAGAGAGGGCAACACACAGACTAAATACTCAAGGGAGGGATGGTTGATTAAGGCCAGGTGAAATCAATCAGGGCAGGGGAAGATGATCACACAGGCGGGAAACACAATGCCAGGAAGCCAATAATTCTGAAACGAGAGCAGAGGTGAGTATTTCGAAATGAAACAGTAAACATGATGAAACGCACAGAAAACATAACCTAAGGAGCAGGGCACTCAATACGCAGTTGCAATTCCTGTTGCAATGTGACTAATCTTATAGTCTGATATCACTTTCTGAGAAACTGTCCCTTTGAAACGCCCAGATGGAGGTGACGTGTTTTTTGCAGAATCTGTCAGGTGTTAAATGATGTTATTTGGTGAGGTGGTTACACTTTGAGTGTACCGTATGGATGCCATTTTGGTCAATTCAATTAAATGAAATTCAAAAAGGCTTTATTGGCATGAAAGTTTCAAAAAACAATGTTGCCAAAGCATCAAAATACAATGTGTCCAAATAGTTGGACAGTACACAATAACAGTAACACAACATTAAGACTGATATATATATATATATATATATATATATATATGAGTCTCTGCATGTATTTGCATGTGTGTCTAGGTCATTCACTGTCCCTCAGGTTGTGGCATGTCGATACATATTGGGCAGCAAGATATGCCCAGTCTCCTTCTCCTAAGAGTATCTTTAGTATTTTTTTTTTGGTCACTTTTTTTGTATGACGCAGTATTAAAGTGTTGATACAACACTGTGTAAAAAGTATTCTGGTTTCGTTGAAATTTATATTGTAGACAATCACCTGTTCGTCAGTTATAATAAACTATAGGGGTTATATAAGTGATATCAGTTTGGTGCACATATCAAAGGTCACCTCCGTGATCTTACATTGGTTCAACATTTCTGTGTGACTTACTTGAACTGTAAACTTGGCCGTGTCCTTGATCTGACTGATGCCCATGCAGGTTTCACTGCTTTTATTTAACATCCTCTCCTCTGCAATTTGACACCACAAACAGACTGTGAGTCAGATGAACATGCAGTGACTTTTCCTAAATAGCTACATTCAGTAGTGGGGAAAAAATACAGTTGTATTTGTTGAATTAAAAAAAACATTAATTTACTTTTGTGGAGTTTTGTATGATATAAGAAAAAAAATCAGTCACTGGGCATTTCTTGTCAGTAATCACAATAATACATTTTCACTGTCTTTGTTTAAATCTGTAGAGTGATGCACTGGATATATAGTCTGGTGTCTAAGCTTTGTGTGGCACTGTGTGTTTCTACTGTGTGCACAGTTGTCCATGTGTACATACAATCACTGAGCTGCAGGTACGGCCCTTCAGACACGACTATAACTGTTATAACTGCATAAAATGTCAGGAAATACTGAGAAATGTCCAATGCTATATTAGAGCACACAGTGACTTCTTCACATAGCTGTTTTTCTGACCAACAGTCCAAAACCAAATTATATTCAATTTACTATCATAAATGATGACTAAAAGCAGCAAATCCTCACATCTCTGAAGCTGGAACCTGAGAATGTTTCACATTTTTGCTTGCGAAATGACTGAAACTATTATAAAAATAGTTGTGATTAATTATCTGTAGCTCATCAAATCAATTAATCGACTAATTGTTTCAGCTCTAGTACATGGCCTTCACTAAATAGTACTCTAATTATTTTAGTCATGTCCAAATTTGTCATTTTTTCATTTCATTTTTTCATTCAGTGTGGTTTGAAGTGTCAAGAAGAGTCTTATTTTCTACAGTCTTGTAAATGTAGTTCATAGTAACAGGGTGGGAGAATAAGACTTTTTTGCCCCTTTTGTTTGCCTCTTCGTAAAAAGTAGGCATGAGATAAGAGGGACGTGATAAGATTTTTATTTCTTAACAATGCAAGATAGGGCCAGTTTGAACCTTTAGCTATTTTCTTGTTATCTACTACATTTATGAGGATATAAAATTCTGCAAATTCAGAATTAAGAATTCAGTTTATTCATTGAAAGGCTAACACATAAAGGGTCTAATTTCCTCATTAAACATTGGCCAATGAGACAAAAACCAGAAAACAAAAAGTTTAAGATATTTATCTAAACACTCTCTTTTGTGTACATTTTTGTAAAATACTGCATTTCCAGAAGGCCCTGATTACACATTTCCTTAACATCCTAAATGTATGCCCTGACTTATCCAGAGTGAGAATGAAAGTATGCAAAGGTTCCCTCCAATGACAATAGGAGCTGATATGGTTGTTTAAATTTTAACTAAAGGGATTGTGCCCAGTAGGGAAGCAAACCTTGATTAACGACTCATAGAAAAGAACCGGCACGTCCCTATTAAGGTTCATTTACAAATCTCTGTCACCTAAACACACATGCATAGTGGCGATGAAGGCTCAACACAGTCACTCGTGTGAAGTGTGGCAAGAGGAGGGGATGTTTGGGGTGCAGGCGCTCTTTTCCAATAAGGGAGACAAACGGGTCAAACTGCCTTTCCTGTCCTCGCATCACTGGATACTTACTGTATACATTTATGTGAAACACATGCACACACAGTGATGACAGTCACAAACAGACAAGGATACAGTGAGGGATAACAAAACTGCATTCGTTCATTCACTCTGGTGAACATGATAGGTCAGCTTTGAACCGGGAAGCAACCCTGCAAAATCTAACTTACATTTACAACAAACAGTTTGGATAATTACTTTTATTCGTGCCTTTATTTTCACTTTCAAATAAGTGGTGTAGGCCACTGGTTAACAATCTTTTTTTGAAGCCATGTGTCCGTGCAACCCCTCGTAACAGACTGCATATATCCATGAGTCGTCAACCAAAGAGTGATGTTTCTGTCTCAAATGGGTTCATTTCAAATGTCAGAGGCCTTAAGAGGTAAAATGATCCAGTACCTATAGAAAACTTTATGCATAATTTTATGTAGCAAAAATCCTGCTTGATTTTTTCTGAATTCCTTTTTCTTTTATCATCTTATGATCCCTGAGATTTGACCCATTTGACCCCTTGGTCCACTGGTTTAGATAATACAGGTAAACTTGAGACACATTTAAAACCGAAACTGGACTCCATTACAAAGATGTGTTAAGCAGCCTTGTCATATACCCACATCTCTAAAAGAATGGTCAAAATTGATGCAGCAGAGGCCAAGCTTTTAGTGCGTAATATGGGTTAAGTTTAAATTTCTCATAATGCAACCAACAGTGTCTCTTCTCTGCCTGGTATTGCTGCCTTCAAATGGAACTCGTGAGCTCGTGGTTACGACATGAGAAGTCGTGTACACGATATGCTTGGCGTTCAAGAGGTAAGTCGTGAAAACACAGCTGCCAGGCAACGGCAACATGGATGGGGAAACCCTCCTTGTTGTTCTCTTGACATTCTTCGCTTCTTTCCAAGAAATGTTGACTTACTTCCTATTTATATCAACATTTTCCTCAGACATATAAAATTACTGAACATTTCTGAAAACGTCAGCAAACACGTCACAACTCGTGAACTCGAAGCTTTCAGGAAATCTTATCATAATTTTAATCATAATTCTCTTAAACACAACCCCATTTGAAGGCACGCCATGCCCATGTCTTTAAAACTCTACGCCCCCAGTTTGTCACTCAGGTTTGCCATTTAAAATGTGTAATATCCAAGCAGAGGTAACCCTAATGTTACCATCAGGCTCCTCCAGAGCCACGATAGACACTAAGGCTGCAACTAATGATTATTTTCATTATTGATTAATCTGCCAATTATTTTCTTGCTAAACTGATTAATTGCTTGGTCTATAAAATATCAAAAAAATACAGGAAAGGCCCGTCACAAATTCCTAACGCACAAGGTGCGGTCTTGAAATACCTTGTTTTGCCATAAAAACAATTTAAAACCCAAAGATATTCAGATTACGATCACATGAGACAAAGAAAAGCAGCAAATCTGCACAACTGAGAAGCTGGAACTAGGGAATGTATGTCGATTGACTAATTGATTACTGGATTAATTGTTTTTCTAATAGACACTATACACTGTTTTTACAGGCTGAGTTCTCCTCATGATTAGTAAACTGAACTTGACGTGTAAAATCGATGTAACCTGGCAAGTAAAAATAGATATTTTGGCCAAAAGAATAAGATGAAAACTTGCTTATGAAGCAAGATTAATTCATTCAATAAATTATGAGAGCCTCAAATTTGCATTGAGTAAAGTGGTCAAACTAGCTGGTTTGGGTAGAAAGTGGGAGGAGACAGACTAGCATCAGGATGGGCAGAGCCTCGTCTGCTGTAAAAAGCTGTATCACTGGCAGAGAGGAGAGCAGAGAGGGGGCCACAATGCTCAGGTCAGATACATTTGTAGAGAGGGAAGGAATGACAGACTCACGCACACAATCTGAGGTTGACCAGAGCAGTTGAGTCAGCCTGAATCACAGTTTCCTAAAAGTTTGTGGGGCAATTTTTCCCAAACATGGAAGCTACTTGGCGATCTGCACTTTTTCTCTGCATGCTGCTGATGGTGTCCAGAAGCTTGAGCCAAGTCACTCATATGCCAACATGCAGCACTACGCAGAGCAGTGATAGGGGGGCCATGCGGAACACAGGCGGAGAGACCACTGTACACGGTAGCAGTGGTAATGGGACCACCGCAGGTGGCGGAGGTGGTCATGGAGCACCGGTCATCACCACTGTACCTATTGTGAGCTGGAAGTGGGGTCATGTCTCTACCCCGTACCTGGTGGCCCTCTGGATCCTGGTCAGCTGGCTCTGCAAACTTGGTGAGTCCTGGCAAGTCTTGTCCATGGAGTGCTGATTTGACCTCCGCTATATCTAATACAGCTCAGTGCCCTAAAAAGCTTATTTTAATAGGAAAGATGATTTAGTTAAGCATATATTTGATAAACTTGTTGTGGTGATTTAATTAGATGTAACGTTTGACTGTGATCAGGGCATTTTGTCAGAAATATTATGAGCAAAAGTAAAAGTTTGCCCCTATTCAGATTGTTTTTATATTACTGGATTATTGGATTTTAACTACTTTTATACAGTTGTGTAGTAAGCAATATAGCAATACATCATATTTTAAAAGCTGATCACACATTTAGTTGACAGTTTATTAGCTACACCTAGATAAAATTACAACAGTCCTGAAATAAACCTTCATGAAGGTTATTATGTTCAGTGTCTGAGTGCTTTTTGAACTTGGTCATTTTGGAAGCTGGAGTTTGGTGATGCTGTTGAATTGGTTTGCATTATGCTGAGAGGTGTTTCTAATATTTTGTCCATCCCACTTATATCAATGAGTGTCGATTATTTGGAGTAGAAGTGTGAAGCAATATGAAATCGAAATAAAGTACCTCACAGTGGTACTTGTGCATAGTACTTGAGGAAAAGTACTAAGTTACTTTCCACCAACGGTGAATTTATATGGCGATGTGGCGATAGTGTGATCTTGATGGATATTCAATCAAGAAACCATTAATAGATCAAAGTACCAGAAGGGAGTATAAATTAAATACCTGAAAAATCGAGGCACTTAATTGGATCAATGCAAAAATCCTGTAAATCCAATAATGCCATTAAGCAGATATTTAAAGTGTAGCTGCCTCGGGCTGGATTGGTAGATTCATCTCTATAATTTCATTGTGTATATCGTCGTATCAACCTCATTCCAAGGTTTAGGGTTTGGTTGCGACTTGGTCTGTAATATATGCATCAATTCTACTGGTACAGTCGGGCGGTTTTGATAAAACTGTCACCCAATATCACGTTTCATGTTACATTAAGATGTCTGCGTTTCAAATTTAAATGCTTTATTTGAACCAGGACAAAATACACTTCTGAAATAATGAATTGGACATCAATGGGGCCCTAAAGAGACCTTGACCTATAAGTCTTGTCCTGTGATCACTGGTCACATGGTCATTAGCATTTCATGTATACACAACAGACGCAAATGGGTTGCAGCACTGTGGACAATGTAAATGAACGAGCATGCATTCATGTATATATGTGTAAATGTGTTTGTGTACACCTCCAATGGCATAAATACGGGACTGCGGTTGTCTGTATATGATGCAGAAAATGTCTCTGTGGATAACCAAACAATGAAATCAGACTCAACTAGCTAACCTCTTTTTAGTCTGCACGTAGTTACAGTAGACGAGTCAGTTTTGGCTGAAAATGTTACAGCCGTGTTTGTACTGACAGCAGTTTGCACCGGAGGTTATTAATGATAAAGAAATATGTTAATGTTTATGCAGGTGTTTCTGAAGCTGCTGACACTTGCTTTTGTGAAAAGAAATGCTTCCAACTGTTGCAAGTTAGAGAGGTTAAATACTTTAAATGCAGGTTTAACATCTGTCTGGAAAGCTTCCTTTTCACCTGCCAATCAGTGTGTTAACTTAACTTCATTTTGTATAATCAAAACTGAATTATTCCACATTTCAGAAGTTTAGGTTAACTTCTTTTCAGGTCAGGGACATGGGAACATTTTACACATTTTCTGTCACTGTCAACGTCTCTTTACCACTTCCAACCGGAATTTAGGTTTAATTTGTTTTACTCATTTGACATTTCCCAAAAAGAGCATCAGCTGAATACTTACAACATGAATATACATGTAATATCTTTACGTCTTGTCACACTGAAGCGTTTGCTGGGTGAGGCCACAAATGACTCAACAGTCCTGAACTATGGCCACTGTACCTCCCAGTCTGAAGACAACCTTTACATGACCTCTCTTTGTAGCTGTTAAAAGTGTGCACGTAGCTGTAGCCATTTTAGAATGATGGAAAGGTTTAAGTTAAAAGGCCAGCCACTGTTCAGCAAGATATATTAGGTCATTAGTTAATAAGGCTGAACAATGGAGTTCATGCTTGACTGTGCAGGCTGCACTGCTGAATGTTCCTATAAGGATGATTTACAGCAATTAGAGCACATCAGAAACAACAAGATGTCTATCAGATTGTAGTGGAGTCACTACTCTGGGTCTCACCGGCGGGTGGACAAAACCTCTCACACACCATGGTTTTAATGCTTACAGCTTTATTTGAGCTCCGACACACTTCCCAGCTGACGCAGTCTTCTTTAGCTGCTGCTCTCGCCCAACCAGCTCCATCCTTGCTTCCAGTATGCGTTTCCTGGTCCCTGCTCTGGTGTCGTTCTCCGTGCGTCTGTCAAACCTCCTCGCCTCTGCCCGAGCTGCTACTTAAAGAGCACAGGCAGTCCTGATGAGTAATCATCCCCACCTGTGCTCACCGATTGCAGGTGCTGGCTCCCTGAGCCACTCGCCCTGCTCTCCACTGCAGCTGAGCACTAAACCACACGCCACCACCACACAGATACAGTATAAAGCTGCTTTAATTATTCAATACACCAAACTTAGTAAGGGTCGTCAAATTATGTAACTGGATGAACCCCAATGTGAACTTAATTTACCGAATAATATTTTACACAGTTTTCTTTCCATTTCAGCAGCCTCAGATATTTTTGTCGCTTAACTTACTGGTTCACACCTGGGTGCGTGAGAGCTTACATATCAAATCATCAAACCAGGTCATCTTACCAATGAGGCTATTGTGCCTTGTCCTGCTCAAACAAAATGAGATTTTTGGCCCCAAAAAAACAGAAAACAACAATGCGACAAGTTCAGTGAATCAACACTTGTGGGAACAAGTATGTACAACAGTATGTGTGTTGTTGGTCATGCACAGACAGCATATTCTATATTTTCTCTTATAGAGTGGTGCAGGAATGACCCTTAAACCTGGAAATGAGTTAGCATTTTTGCACTTCCAGTTCCCTCGTCTCAAAGTCAATGGGTTTTTTGAATGGGTGAACGTGTAAGTATCATAAACCTTTGTTTGGCACAGAGTTTATTTTCTGCAAGAATCCAAAATCCAATGGAAAAATCCCATTGACTTTTTGTGGAGGGAACCAGGGCGATGCTAACTTCTGGGTTGGCCTACAAAAATACGTCATCCCTGCAGCACTTTATTGTCCACAAATCTCATGAAAAGACCAAAACCAACAATGTGGTAGTCTGTCTCTTGATACTTTCTGACTTCCCTACCCTGTCTGTGGAACTCAGCCCCAAGCCCATTAATTACAACTGAAGACATAAATCTTTAATAATGGTTCACAAATATACAGTTTAATTTTTAAAAAAAGCTCAAATATTTCCTAAAACAGCTGGGCACTGGAGCTTTTAGCAAACATTACTCAAACAAGAGTAAATAGTGCATTTTTGGGGGGGGGAACTATTTCCAGCTGCGGATTAACATACATTTGGTGCTTTACTGAGTATTTACTGCACCAGGACGGAGTATGTGGGATTCAGCTTTCTCATTTCTCTCACGACAAGGGGCGGGAGTCTTTAACCAGGATTGAGTAACGTCAGCGTCAATCAATTACTAAGCACAAAGCTGTGAGATGAAGCCAGTGGAAATGTTCCTGAACACACACAGGTATTTGTTCAAAATCTATCAAATGACCTCTGCTCCATCACTTACTCCCTCACTCCCACACACACACACACACACACACACAGTAAATGTGTCATGACAAACTTGAGTGGATATGTTAGCAAGTGAGACTCAATAACCGGAGACCTTTCTTGGACGTCCGTAACTCCCCCTTTAATCCTCCAAACCACACACACACACACCCACACACACACACACACACCCACAACCTTGGTCACAGAGTTAAAAGGCTGAGTCCAGGGTTCTGCACACTTCTGAATTCACTGCACTGCTGCTGTGAGTGAGGAAACAAAGTCACAGACTGAGACAGAAAGATGGAGCACTAGAGGGAAAGAGGAGATAGAGTAGTGAAAAGAAAGAAAGTTCAGCCTTGGAACAGACAGTTCAGGACGAAGGACTGTTTTTTATATATTGTTTTTTTTGGTGTGGCCTCTTTTTTCACGCTATCATTTAAATTAATTTGATCAAATGCAACGCTGCGGCTATGAACACCTCTGGCTGTTGGGGTCAGCGTTGCTGATCTGCCTCATCTCAGGGGCCACAAGGGTGAATGGGGACGTGGCGCTAACGCATCAAGGATCCCATCCAAAGCTGCCAGAGTCCAAATTGAACTTGAGTCAGACTGAAAATAGCAATGTCTCCAGCATCACAGGATTACCCATTGTGACCTTTAAGTGGCAACATGTGGCGAGCCCTTATCTAGTTGTATTATGGATATTGGTGGCTGGTTTGGCTAAAATGGGTATGTAACAAACATTTCAGCAAATAAAATGTGCTTGAAAGTTTTTTTTATGATGTAGACCGGTAAATATGGACTACCATTTACCAGTTACCACCAGATTCTCATCTCATATGATTACTGATCTTATGAGATGAGAAAGGAAGTTAAGAAGAAGCCAAACAGCAAAGTGTCAGCCTGTTAGAGTTATGTCACACGTAGTCTGGATGTTGCAGTCCGACAGATTCCTCTGTCCAAGAAGATAATGTTGAGCTATTTTTAACCCACCTAATGTAAAATGTTTACAATGTTGTCACACACACTGGAAGACTCCGATCTTCCACATGTTAGAATATGTACTGAAAACAATAAAATATTTTCTTAAATTGTATTTAAAAAAAAAGTAGTTTTATGAGAGGGAAGATTAATTTATATATTTTTTAAAGCCTCTGAAAATTTTGTTTCAACTTGTGTTTCTTTATGACATTAAATATTCATGACGAAATAAGCAACAATTAAAGTTTGACAAAAAAACAAACCTATCCTTATTATTTATTTAAATTTTAACACTCAAAAAGTCAGGACTGTGTCGGTGTGGTTTGATCAGTTTGACTAACAGTGCTGGCAACATCAGCAAACAACCACATTTGTTTAATTGTCATTAGGATCCCTATTCTTCTCTAGACTCGGCAGATGACATTACATCACCCCACTCCTGGCGTCTCTCTACTGGCTCCCGGTTCGATTTAGAATTGATTTTAAGATTTTACTGATCACTTTTAAGGCACGTCTGGTTCTGGCCCCAAGCTATATAGCAGAAATGCTGAACCCATATGAGCTAGTTCGCAGCCTTAGATCCCCTTCTGGCCGCTCCAAAGTCGAGGCTTAAATCTAAAGGGAGCCGTGCTTGCTTTGTCTGTTAAGGCACTTTGTAAACTCTGTTTTTAAAGGTGCTATATAAATAAAGTTATTATATTAAAGCATAGGAGTCCACATAACTGTGGTCAGTTTTTCCAATAGATACCCGTCCACTTAAAACCAATGACAGGAGCAACAACAAAAACACCCATGTGAAATAACTGTTCTAACCTTGGCTGACAACTGTATGTTCATCTAAGACCCCATCGCTAAAAGTAAGAAGCTGATTGAGAAAGTGGGTTTTCAGGGCCTTTAACCGTGCACTGCGATGTGCCTCTAATATTGTAACAGTGTCACTGGCTGCAGCAGCGGACAGCACTCGGCGTTATCAGCACAGCATGTTGTTCCAGAGAACAGAAGAGTTTCTTGTGTTTTTCTGCATGTTTGTACTATATTAGAAATTCCACAGATTGTCAACACTTTCAGACCTTTTATAATAACTTCATTGTTTAATGTTTGACCTTATTGAATACTAAATACCACAAAGCTTGTGTGCTAAAATAAGTGAAAAAAGATGCATCGTATTTACAGTTGACACTGACCCTCCTTCTTTGGGTTCCACTCTCAGGCACAAACATAAACACAGTGTTGGAATATAACAGACGAAAGTTCCTTAATTTAATCTTCGACTACGTTTGAATGGAACATATCAGCAGAACAGAAGTCTCACCCTGTGGGGTGGAAAGAGAAATCAACACGTTGAAATCGGTCAATTCTAATGGTTCAGTAGGTTTGATTATTAAATAAGCTTTAGTGACAGTTTGTCAGGCCATTAAGTTAATAACCTTAAACAAAAGTCTGTCTTTAGTTACGCAGAGAGATTTCTAATACGCACCACCATGCTTGTTAATCATATGCCAAGATGGCACATTCTCAGTCGAGTGCAACAGTTGATCATTTGCAAATTTTTGCAACCTCACAAAGAGTTTTGTGGTTTAAACTTTGTCAGTCCCAGGACCCAAAATTGAATATCCAAATCTTAAGAAAATTCAGTCTTATTGTTATTGGTTATTGTGAATCTACACTTGCTGGTTCTCGTGTTAGAACCCACTAGAGAAAGTCTCACATTCAAGTGTATTTGTTTTTGATCAGTTTTAAGAAAAACTATCCTACTCTTCTCTCAGTCATCGAGGCCAACCACCATGTGACCAGTGTGATCCCAGAGAGCGCCCTACTCATCTGCTTTGGCTTCATTCTGGGTGGGATAGTTTGGGGTGCAGACAAGGTGCAGACCTTCAAGCTGAACCCAACAGTGTTCTTCTACTACCTGTTGCCTCCAATCATCCTGGACACGGGCTACTCCATGCCAAACAAGCTCTTCTTCAGCAACTTGGGGGCCATTCTGGTCTACGCCGTCATCGGGACTTGCTGGAACGCCGCCACCTTGGGGCTGTCACTGTGGGGGTGTCAGAAGGGAGGAGCCATGGGTAAGAGGAAGTTGCTTTATTTCACTTCAGGAGGCTGCCTGCCATTGATTGTTTTCTGTAACCTAGTTTATTTCTGGTTGAAACTGGATATTTGTGGTGGGGCGTAAAATGGAAGGGATTATTCGGAGTAACAATGTAGGGCCTAAACCCTATTACACTCTTTCTCTGAGTCATAACTCAAATCTCAACACACCGATATGACACATATCTTTTATATTTAACGTGACTTACATTTTCCGACGATATGATCTCCAAATAAACGTCCATAAATCTGCTTAGAAATCATAGAAAAAAAGACACTTCTTTTTACTTCAGAACTTGCCTGAGAATCATCACGTTTTTAAGTTTTCTTCAGTATCAAAGTAATCCAGTGATAGTACATCCATGGGTACAGTGCAAACAGTAAATGCTTTAATTGCCAAAAGGTAAAC
Organism: Maccullochella peelii; assembly: GCA_002120245.1. Lineage (NCBI taxonomy): Eukaryota > Metazoa > Chordata > Actinopteri > Centrarchiformes > Percichthyidae > Maccullochella > Maccullochella peelii. The sequence continues at coordinate 46,824 of LKNJ01000034.1, forward strand.
AAATGTAGGCTAAACAAATGGTGCCCCCATGGTGTCAGGCTTTGAAAACCACTGCACTGGGGTGAGAAATACTTTTATTTGATGAGAGGGATTGGAAAGACGTCTGAGATGGAGTTACACTAGCTATTACCATGATTGTCTGTACCAAATTTCATTGCAATCCATCCAATAGTTGTTGACATATTACAGCCTGGATCAAAGTGGTGGATCATCAGACCTACTTTATCATCCATAGAGCCATGCAGCTGGTATTGATTCAGAAGGGCCTGTCGCAGGATTTGGATTGTGGGGTGGTTAAAGGGTCTGATCTCTTGCAGGTTATTTCAACTTCCTGCTCAGCTATAAAAGCCAAATTAAGTGTATCTCCTGCCTGCATTCTGTAGGTGAACTGGACATCGGTCTGCTGCAATATCTTCTCTTCGGCAGTCTGATTGCTGCTGTGGACCCTGTAGCCGTCATCGCCGTGTTTGAGCAAGTCCACGTCAACGAGGTCCTCTTCATCTTGGTGTTTGGAGAGTCGCTGCTCAACGATGGCGTGACAGTGGTTCGTACAGTGTGCTGCGATGCTATGCAACTGCTGTGCTTGACTTTTTTTTTTTGATGTTACCTAAGAAGCAGAATAGTTTGTGAGTTTGCTGAGACATCCATCCATCATTGGAAAGTACACTTCCAAGACATAAAGTGTAAAGAATGCAAACATTCTGCTCTTCAAAGTAAGGACCTTCACTTGCCTGAGCTTTATCCCTCACTGGTCAATCAAAGGGCTCTTTGAGGTGGTTGATCTAATAAGAAATATTTCTTATGTGATATGAATCATGAAATTGCACTCTATTCACTGCTAAAGCTATAATGAGGGGTGAAAGGGAAACAGGTGTTCCTTTCAACTGTCCACGCCTTTCTAATGACAGTGTTTAAGACTCTGATCTCTCTTAGGTTTATTGAAAAAAAGCATTGTACTGTTGCTGCGTCAAAACGTTGCTACTCCAATTTGGGGGATTTTAATGTGGTGGTTGCACTCACATCCATACAAATGGCCGTCCTCGTGTAAAGGTGAAGGTGTATAGATGAGCTGTGATGACACCTCACGCATCATCTGTGAACTGGATAATCGACAACATACATGTGAGGATGATATGCCCAATTATTTCACTACTGGGAGTAAAAGAAACACTTTTCTAAAATATGTTCAAAACATGTGGAAGTCAAATAAAAAAACAAGAGAATTCTTCTTAACTTTGTAAACAAAAAAATCAAGAAAATGTATCTACGTAGCCTAATATCTAATACACAATCAATAATACCAAATATCAATTGCTATTACAGGCCCAAAACACAGGAAAACTGGAGAAACCTTGTGACAGGCACTTCAAAGACAATACAGGAGCTGCAGACAAGGAATAAATACAAAAATAAGAAGAAATCATTTGAAATAATGTAGATCAGCCCAGTAATTATAGCATATCTAGCAATCTATATGTCATACCCATTCTTTACCTTATTCTACCTCCAACAAATAGAAAATTTGTCTTCTTCTTCTCTTAGGTGCTCTTCAATGTATTTGATGCGTTTGTGACACTGGGAGGATCTGCAGTTAATGCTGTGGAGATCATTAAAGGAATAAGTAAGGAGTGACATTTATTTATGTGTACTGTGTATGTAACTGTGCATGTGGTTTGAGGTCCTGCCTGACTCGATAGACTCTTTTGGGGATTGGTTTCAGAGATGCTGTATGCTCTATTTTGGATAAAAAGTGTTCATCAAATAGCATATAATCAAAGTTACGCTGGATGACATGAAGCTAACTTTTTATACATGTGTCCTCTTTCTCTCTCTCTAGTTTCCTTCTTTGTGGTGGCGTTTGGTGGTTCCCTCATGGGCTTTGTCTTTGGCCTGCTGATCTCGCTTCTGACCAGATGCACTAAAAACATCCAGATCATTGAGCCGGGCTTCATCTTCGTCTTGGGATACCTCTCCTACCTGACTGCTGAGATGCTCTCCCTGTCTGCCATCCTTTCGTGAGTCCTCCATCTCATTTGTTTTATTATTTCTGTGTCCATTTTATTAAATTTATAGAAGGATAGAAGAAAGCAAAAAAAAGTCAAGTTTAGTCGTACTAAGTTTATTTCTGTGTTTTTGTTCTGTAGGATCGTCTTCTGTGGTATATGCTGCCAGAAGTACATGAACGCAAACATGGACGAGAAGTCCGTCATCACAGTCAGATACGTCATGAAGGTTTTAGCCAACGGATCAGAAACCATCATCTTTGTGTTCCTCGGCATCTCGGCCATTGATAAGGCAATCTGGGTGTGGAACACGGGCTTCATCCTCCTCACGCTCTTCTTCATCTTTGTGTATAGATTCATCGGTGAGATTTAGTCTTTTGCTGTCAGTTTTAAGCGCATACAGTACACCATCTGATGTCAGAGCTCACAAAACAGACTGTGTTTTTGTGCATGTATACTACAGGTACCTTTATCCTCACCTGGATGCTGAACAGGTACAGGCTGGTCCCTGTGGAGTTCATAGATCAGGTGATTATTAGCTATGGTGGCCTGCGAGGGGCTGTTGCATATGGCCTGGCTGCGATCCTGGATGAGAACAAGATAAAGGAGAAGAATCTAATGCTCTGCACAACTCTCATCGTAGTGTACTTCACTGTCATTCTTCAGGTAACCACTTTTCTGTCTTGTTATCTAGCTAAAATAGTAATTGGTACATTTATTTTTTGCAGCTTACTTACACAAAACACATAACAGTTTAATTTGGCAAACGTTTTGCTTGAATCTCTTTCTGTTGCAGGGAATAACGATGAAACCTCTGGTCACCTGGCTTAAAGTAAAGAAAGCTGCAGTGTCTGAGTTCACACTCATAGAAAAAGTGCAGAACAAGGTAAAGCTCAAAATTACAACATTTCACTTTTTACAGACACAACAGGAAGAACCATAAACTACAGTCCAGCTATTACAGAATCTCTGTTCTTGTTGTTCAGGTGTTTGAACACCTGCTTGTTGCCATAGAAGATATATCTGGACAAATAGGACATAACTACATGAGGGACAAGTATGTAAAGGCATCTTAAACGATTTAACTAACACTTCTCAACTGTTTGAATGAAGCTACCATTATGTCTTCTCTCTCTATAAAGGTGGAATAATTTTGAGGAGAAATGGATGACGGGGATTTTGATGAAGCCCTCGGCGAGGAAGAACCGCGACTACGTCTTCAACGTCTTCCATCAGCTGAACCTCAAGGACGCTATGAGCTACGTGGCTGAGGTGAGGGTCATATAAATGCTGCATATGTTTGTTGTTGTTGTTGTTGTTGTTGTTTTGTTCGGTGCTGGTCAGTGACAGTTGGTAAAGGAAGTCCTCTGGCCTCCATGTTGCAGGGTGAACGTAGAGGCTCTCTGGAGTTTATCCGCAATGAAACTGCGTTCATCGACTTCAAGAAAAAGTTTGGTGACGATTTCTCAGACGTCATGCCTGACATCATGGCTGACATGTCAGAAGATCACAGTGCGATGTCCATCATGAGGCGAGCAAACACTTTTACCTGATATACACCACAATCACAGGAGAGCTAAAAATGGACTGCAAGGTAGTCTACATACAAGCCAGTGTACGATCATCTGGTGGAGAACAAACTCTTTAAAGTGTAACTCCACCCTCAGATTCAGCTAGAACCCTCTCTCCCAGCAAATTTAAAAGATGCAACGAGTGAAGAAACAACGACTGTAGGAGGTGTGGCCTTGTGGCTACATAGTGTGTGGGTCAGGGGAAACTGACTGACACTGATTAGAGTCTTTTTTTAAATATAAATTTCATGACGTAGATACGTCCCAGCCGGTTGACTCTATGTCAGCATTGGTCTTGCAAGGTTCAGGGCTGATTTACAACAGTAGATGGCGTGTTGAGCCATTTTCAACCCATGAAATGCTGATTTATTATATATTTTTATATTTGGTAAGAAATGTCAATATTAACACCAGGATTTATGTGTTTCATCACAGTACAGTCATATCATTTATTTTACAGCTCAAGAGTGCAGTACCTATTTAAGAAGAATCATTTACTAAAAAACGTTCCAATTTCTTTCATTATTTTTATATCGGCTATGAATTTGAAGATAAACATGTTCAAATATAAGATACCAAAAGCATATGAACTATTTAGAAGTTGAAAACTAGGGTTTATCTGCTATTTAGAGTGAACATCTACTGACATTAGCTCTACCCCCTGGTGACCACAAGCTGTCACTGTAGTCTACTAGTAATCAAACTGGTAGAAATAATCTCCATCTAGCTCCAATTCTCCACCATATTTTAAATGAGAAGCCAAAATTAGTGCTGTATTAGTGCTGTATTTGAGTGTGATAAAGACGTAAAGGAACTGACATGATTTTTCCGGCTGTAGAAGAGACCCCGTGCCATCAGTGAGCCTGGAAATGCACGAGCAGAACATGAAGCATATGAGGGAAACAGAGGAAGTTAACACTCACCACCTGCTGCAGCAGCATCTGTACAAGGGCAGGAAACAGGTAAGCATTTTCATTACTTTCAGAACATTAAAAGGGTGCTACAGCAATTTAGTATTGCGCTTCCATGTAGTTGGTAAAATTGATGCAGCAGAGGTCAAGATATCCTGATTTTTAGTCCCTACTATGCCTCACAAATGCTGTATCCTACGTCTTTCTTAGATACCACTTGCCTCCTAATTACCCACCTTTTTCAAACCCTACACCCCCAGTTTGTAATGACAGCTAACCCATCATCAGAGTTATTTTTTTCAAACTTGAGAAGCCACATAAGACATTATACAGCTGTTTTCACAGGTAGCACTCCTCATGACGAGTAAACTGAACGTAGTGTGTAAAATTGGTCGAGTGTGCCTTTTTAAAACAATGTCTGAACTGTATGATAAACTTTCTGGATCAAATTCGCATACTAACTCTTCCATTTTTGTTTCTTGATTTTCTGCTTTAAAGCACCGGCACAGGTACAGCCGGAGCCATTTCGATGTCAACAAGGATGAAAATGAGGTGCAGGAGATCTTCCAGAGGACCATGAGGAATCGTTTGGAGTCCTTTAAGTCTGCAAAGATGGGCGCTGCTCAACCAAAGACAATTACCAAGCACACAAAGAAAGACCAGCAGCAAAAGGTCAGAGCCTCAGAATCCATTTTTAATTAGACACTGTACAGTATAACATACATGGAATTTTATAGCCTAAAGGGCTGGGTATTGAACTTTAATACTTTTTTGGTAGCAACCAAAAGGTGTTCATAGCACTCAGTATCGAAAGCTGTCATCAATTATCTGTCCAGATTAGATAGATAGATCAGATAGAACCTGATTCAAATCATAATTTTGCCAATTTCATACTATTTCATTTAGACAGTTCTTGTGCAACAAAAATAGAGTTTTGCAGAAAAACAAGGTTATATTTATCAAAGGAAGGCATTAAAAAAGAATAATTTTGGTATCTACCAAAAATCTGCACCAGTACCAAGTAATACCCAGCCCTAATAGCCAAAACATGTGCATTACTGCTTTGCTTTTCACATTTTGTAACATTAGTTTTAAGATGTAATTTACAAATAAAATGACTACTCTACCTACTGCAGACGCCAAATGGAAAATCAAGGGACAAAAGTAAAAGCAACCATTCTGGTGATGAAGGTTTGTGACTGTATTTCAGTTTTTAAAAACTATACATAATTAATTGTACTAAAAGTACTAGTTGTACTAGAAAAAGTACAACAATTTCTCACTTTTTTTCATCTTCTAGATTTTGAGTTCTCAGAAGGAGACAGCACCTTTGGCTACGAGGCATCAGGCAGTTCATTCCCCAGGAGAGTCTCCTACAGAGCAGGAGGTAAAATAAATACCACCATCTTATCTGCTTATTTTCAGCCAGTGGTGGAAGAAGAGCTCAGATCCTTTACTTAAGTAAAAGTACAAATACTACGTTCTAAAAATACTCCATTACAAGTAAAAGCCCTTCATTCAAAATCCCACTCAAGTAAAAGTACAAAAGTATTATCTGCAAAATGTAAAAGTGGTTCTGGGGTAAAATGTCTCCTTTGACTGATATTATAAATTACATTATTAGATTAGTGCGTCAACGTGTAAGAAGCATTTTACTGTTGTAGCTAGTTTTAACTAGTTTATATACAGCTGGGTATTTTAGTCTAGTGGTTCCAAACCTGGGGGTCAGGCCCCTCCAAAGGGTCCGATGAGAAGAAAAAATAAAGTTCTGCTTCACAAATTTGTATTAATTCTTTGGACTTTTCTCTAATCTTTTAAGTTTTTGTGAAACATTTCATACTTTTACCTATTTGGGCCTGAAACTGTTATTTAAATGTAACCAGTTTAAGTTTAGAGGGGAAATCGCTCTTTGGTGGAGCTGTTAAAAACTCAAAAGAAGCCCCAACTAGACACTGTTTTTAGTAATGCACAAAGCCAAAAAGGCTGGTAACCGCTAGTAACTAGTAACTATAGCTGTCAGATACATGTGGTGGAGTAGAAAGTACAATATTTGCCTCTGAAATGTAAGCAAAAAAGTAAAATAATCAAGTAAAGTAACTTTAATTTCCACCAGTGTCTTTAACCTTCAAACCCTCTCAGCACTAATTCAGCTTCTTTCTTTCATCCAGCTGGAATTGAGAATCCAGCCTTCATGCCAGACCTGGACCCCATGGAACAGGTGCAGATCCCTCCGTGGCTGGCGGAGGCCGAGCTCGACAGCAGCATGGTGGCTCCTTCGCAGCGAGCCCAGGTGAGGCTGCCGTGGACGCCCAGCAACCCGCACCGCCTGGCTCCCCTTCGGATCAGCGCTCGCTCCACCGACTCCTTCACGCTGGCCGACGCTCCTGCCACGCAGCAGAGGGACAACGAGCAGCTGCCGCCCCCTCCATCTCCACCACCACCACCACCACCATCACAGAAGTAGCAGCAGCATCCCACCCCTCCCTCATCTCCCTTCAACCCGGCAGCCAAACACATAGAACCTAATCCCAGACTTTACACCATCTACTCTCAAAATAAAAAATTGTGACTAGGGAATGTTTTCTTTTCTGTGCCACTGTTTAATCTTAGCCCCGAGTCTCTAAACAAAACATTCACAGTCCCATAACCTTTGTGCACTTGAAGCAGTTTCTCTTGTTGCACTAACTTCACCCTTCACTGAGCAAAGGGGAGCTGCAAGTAAAGCGACACATCCTGTATGCACACTGGTTATTTACCAGCACATATTGAACATTGTCCTAATTTCTCCTGTGGTTCACAGTAAACCAGTCAAACATTGCAAATCGGTCCCTATGGATATCTTATCCCTGAATGTGATGCAAGAATGTATATTTATGGATTGTGCTGTTTATAAAGATAATACACTGAATTAGGGTGTTATGAAAATAATTCCTCTATAATCTGAATATAACATTTTTGTGTGTTTTGTCATTTGTCTCAGAGCAGTATACACTTGAGGCTGAATATTAAACTTGAATAAGACCACTGTAAAAATATCAAATGTATGAAAATAATTTAATATTGCCACATGGACGTTTTGGGCAAGACGCCCTTCTTCAGCGTGTATTCTGGCAATTTCACAATCAATATACACAGAAGGTGGAGTAGCTGCATGTACAAGTACATGCCAACAGGGGGAGCCACAACCTCTGCAGGCACATGATGTAGGACACTATAACATGAGAAACCAAACAAACACAACATGTACGATAAAGACGTATTATATTTATTCACAAATTAAGTTTGGTATTGTGCGGACATTTCCACTTTCATCTCAAATTTGTGCACAAGCTCCAACAAAGAACACTGACTGACTGGGCATAGTTTTAAACTGTGCATTTAAAATGGATTCAGAAATAAAAAATGTGGAGTCAGTTACACAGTGTATAAAGTAAAACGATTAGTCACTTCATCAGTTAATACATTGTCAGGAAATTTATCCACAGCTACTTTGATCATTCATTCATTCATCAAGAAAAAATGCCAAATATGCTGCTTTTTCTTTTTTTATATTCTTGTAAAAGAAATACCTATGGGGTCTTTTAAGCGAAATCTTGCACATTTACATCAAACTGATGTTAATTAATGAGTGATGTACTGTACTTAATACATAAAAGTAACGTAAATAAAGTAAAGTCACCTTCAGCAACCGGAACTTGTGACGGAAATTTTTTTTATTATATTCTGACTGTTTTCTATTTTTTATTAATTGATTAAAAATCATAAAAACAACCATCAGATTAATCAATAATAAAAAGAATCGTTAGTTGCAGCCCTAACATTGATCAAATTGTTTTGAATGACTTAATATCCACTTGTTCAATTAAATGTGTCACACAATATGTTACACTTCTGAATACAGATACAGTGGTTGAACATTTTTCATTATAAATAGTCCATTTCGGATGTTTCCAGGTGCTTTGTGACGTAGTCTAATATACTTTTTTCATTCCCAGAATCCTTCAGGTAAAAATGAGATCCATCAAGCATCCTGACGGTGAAATCACCTGATGTGATGTCTTTCCAAGCTGTCGATAGAATACATTAATACAATTAATGAGTTAATTAAAAACAAGGACACAACTTACACTGAGCCATTCTTTCACTCTCTGTCTTCAGCACACACAGACGCATACAGACACTGCCTGTTGTCCGAGATGCATTTTAGAACAATACATGTTTTAGCTTTACCTATATGTATTTGGTACTAAATCAATAATCTTTAAATTCCTGTGCAGTCCACCTAAACAAGCTGCCAACTTGTATGACTAAAATGAATTTGCCGAGACTAAACGTTCTGTGATTTCTGATATATTGAGCACTCAGAAACCTACATAAGCCCTGTGCCTAACAGGGTCTGAAGACTGACCTTGTAAGTCATGAGGAATGTCCTCCTTTCCGTCAAAACATGTGACTGGGCAGGAGAGGAATGGACTGTCTGGCTTGTTACACCTGCGGGCAAGTCAGCAACTCCAGTCACTACAAACATTCATTTTGAATCACAAATTAGTTCATATTAATGGTTAAGTACAGATTAAATTAAGCAACAAAGATGTCCGCCCACTTGTAGTTCTCCACAACGTGCAGGTCGGCCTTCAGGGCAGGAAGGAAGAGCTTCAGGACTTCAGGGTTCGCCAGCAGCTCAGGAGGAGTTCCTCCAATCGAAATCAACCACTTGAGAAAATCATCATCAGATAAGTCGCTTCTCTTTGGGGCTTTGATGCGTATCTCTGACTAAAAGACAACATGTTAATGGTATATTATCAACACCAAACCCTTGTCTTCCATTAAAGAGGCTAAACTATAAGTGTTCAGTTGTTCCTCTGTAAAATATAGAAGGAACCAGATTTTTTGGCTTGTATAACAATGTGCAGGATTTCTACTTCCCTCTCAGTTTACGGGGTTTTTTTTGGTCATATGCACCTGTCATTAAAGACGTCATCTCTTTATGAACATCTTTGGAGATTTTCCTCCATATATTATCAAAGATATTGTTGAAATTACCTGCGACCCTGACCATTAGAAGTGGTTTAGAAAATGGAATGGATGGATATTGGAATAGGATGTTGTGTGAGGGATTCAATTAGTTGAACTTTGTTCTTTTCACCTCACTAAATAATTATCAAAATTCTTTCAATCAGGAAAATTTGCAGCCTCACAATGCCAGTTTAGCTACTTGGTCTCTGATTCATTTTAATAAATAACCATTTTAACCAAAATTTGCAGAGCATCAGAAGGAATATTATTCTTGTTTTCAACCATAGCAAACTCTAAAACAAAAGCCATAGAAATTAAAATATTATTATTAATATTATGATTTTATACACTGCAGGTTAATTACGTGCCTTCATTATTATGGTGCCACTATCTGCAATCAGTTAGAATCAGCTAGACAATTAGGAACAAACATGACTACATGCTTTCAAATATAAACTGAAATCTGGACATTAGTGACTTCGACAGAGTTTGCAGACTGTTCCTGGTGTTTGAAATGTTTTTATTATTTGCTTTAATATATGTACCCAAGACTCCTTGGGTACATATATTGATACTGAGTGATACTGAGTGGATAATCCTGGTGAAATACAGCTAAAATGTAATAAATAAACTCACATAAGGTGCAGAGGCACCAGACAGGAAGATGTGAACTGGTTCGAGGTTGTGCAGTCTCTTCAGAGCATCTGCCACGGCGAAACTCGTGAAGGCACCAAAACTAAAAACAGTTCAGGACAGTGCAAACGTTTATTAGAAAAGAAGTTGTAAGTGGTGGAATAAAAAGGATAATTGAGCTGTGTTGTCATGACCGATATCATGTTACTTATAAAGGCACTATTGTTGAAGAAGAACAGGGATTTCTGGCGCAACTTCATCTACTTCCAAGGTGCATGGTCATCCACCTTTCAACCTCTGAAGCCCCTCTTGCTATCATACCTGTGGCCAAACAGAGCAAACGGCTTCTCTTTCAGCACCGGTAGCAACGCCCCAACAACCTCGTCCACAATCTGCTGCATGCTCTGAAAGAACGGCTCTCTGGCTCGACTCTCTCTGCCCGGAAGTTTGACAGCAAACACTGAAAGCGACAGAAAAAGTGTTAAAAACATTTCAAGTAGAAATATAATCATACTGTAACATGTGTAGACTTTGTTTTTGTTTTTTTACAGTAAAGGGACACCATTTTTAAATTCAGGGATTCTTCCTCAATTCTGAGGAATTGTGAATGTGGAGCATTGATTAAAAGTTCAAAGTGCAGCATTTATACAATATCTTCCAGGTGTGTTACCTTCTATGGAGCTGTTGAGGACGTTTCCCCAGCGTGCATAGTGTATGGACCCTCCACCTGCCCAGGGGAAGCATATCAGCCTGGCCACAGCATCTGGCTTTCTCTTGAAACAGTTGATCACCTTTTCCATTCTAATTTAACAGAAGGACGAAGATCCAAGGCCGATTCACATCTGCTGGGACTGTAGTTTATGCTCCTGCTTCTGTGTAACAAGAGAACACACATGCAATACTGTTGCTCCACCACCAAAGCAAGCAAAGGTGATTTAAAACATTTAGGGGGTAAAAATGTTGAGTCACACCTGTTTGTTGTTGGCAGCTCCATCAACTTCTCCCAGGAAAACAGTGGTAATTCCTCATGCTAAAAGTGTAATATTTCCTGGTTATTTTCTTCTGTGGTTTATGTATGGAGCTGTTGTAAAATGATGTCTATGGATTCTGGAGACATCTACAGCATGGAGTGTGTATGTCCATGGCAAAAATGCAAACAATCTCCAGTAGGTTTACACTGTGTCATCTATTAGCTCATGTCATAATTTAGTAAAATGTTCTTATAATATCAGGATGGATTTGACAGGATAGAAACTCACGATACCTGAAATACAAAGTTATTTCAAAACATGACGTAAATAGTTGAGGAAAAAAGTTTCTCGGAAGTGACGTTGTTTTCTACAGTTGGTATTTCCTGATGGGTTTCCCTCGATGGAGAAGGAGTGGAAAGGAGTAACAGCTTCGTCAAGTTAGACAAGATTAAACAGGGTAATGCCAGAAGTCTTACGATCTTCTCTGTCACAAATATTAAAAGTCCTTCAAGTAAAAGTCCTGCATTCAAAATTGTATTCAAGTAAAGGCCTTCAGAAGGAGACAATTATCAGAAATATGTATCAAAGTATCAAAAGTAAGTACTCATTATGCAAAATGGCCCTTTACTAGAATTTTATATTATTATGTATATTATATTATTTAATTGTAATGATGCATTCACTTGTAAGCAGAATTTTAATGGTGTATTTGGTCAATGTGGAGCCAATTTTCACAACTTTATATACTAATGGGTAGTTTAATCTATGCAGTGGTTTCCAGTCTGAGGGGTCGAGAGTATAGAGAATTGGAAATCAGATAATCAAATGTATATTTCTGCTGCACACAATTATGTGTATTTGTCTGATATTTCTACGAAAAATTAGTTTTTGGTTGAACTGACCACCACCCAGTGACATCTGCAACCTGTGATGACATAGCTTAATTTTAACGGTACACAAGCTGATTTATTTAACATTTTACAAGCTGATCACATGTTTTTCTTTAATGTTAAGTTTTAATCAGAAAAGCAACAACTAACTATAGATGCCAGATAAATCTGGTGGAGTAAAAACTACAATACATCCCTCTGACATGTAGTGTAGTAAAAGTATAAAGTAGGCCAGCATAAAATGGAAAAATCTCAAAATTGTACTTAACTAGAGTATTTAAATAAATGCGCTTCCACCACTGAGTGTATAGAGCAATAATAATATTAATAGAAATGATAAAGAAAATATATGTGGCGCTGTAGCTCTAATACAGATGCTAAAACATCTGCTTTGCAACGCTTGTCACAATGTGTTCGTTAGTTATGCTTTTGTTTTGAAGGAGTACTCCGGAAGTGTTCATTTTCCCTTCTCGCTAGCTTTATATTGGCTAGCGAGAGGGCGGTGTAAGTGCTGATTTCATACCGGTTTCTAGTCGATATCGAGGAGGACGCCGGGGCAGTGAACCCCCCTCATATCTGTTTGATAAAGAAGAACACCGGATTTTCACATTAACGAACTGGGACGACGAATTCACACACCAACCGGGTAAATAGTCATATCTGTCTTGTGTGTCGAGTTGCCAGTTAGTTGCTAGTTGTCGTCGGCTAAAGCTAACTAACGCTGTTAGCTTAACGTTACCCACCGCCGCTAACGACTATCGGTGAAATTCAACCGACTCCGTGTCTAAACTGTCACAAACATTTCCAACACTAAAAGTAATGCTTTTCTTCTTTCAGATACAAAGAGAAAGAACTTCAGAAGGCTGAAGCGGGGACATTTTGTACAACTTTGAGCTGTCAGTTTCGGTGAGACAGGTCGGGGGATTAGACTTCCACCCGAGGGGAACCCCAAGCGGCCCGGTTCCACATCAGCGACCAAAGCCGGGGAGCGGGGAGCCGCGTAGCCGAGGAGCGGCGTGTCTGCCAGCGGATCCATAGTCAAGTTTTAACCTGCGAAGGGAGAAGTAATCACTGGGTGCCGGGTCATCCGGACAGATACCTCATGAATGGAAATCGGAACAACAGGTGGGATCCCCAACTAACGGCCGTGCTGATCGTGCAGTGCTAATTTGGTGTTCAGGTGCTGCACTTGAGTTACATGCAGATAACGTGCGGTGCTAGACACAAGTTTGATCCCCACGATTGAGCATTTGGGAGCTGCAAGTGTGTTCGTGGGCACTGGTGCAAAAGCAGCTCAGGTTGAAAACTCAATTCAAATTGAGCTCCAGCTCCCACAAGCATAATACACGTTGGTTGTTTCTCAGCGGAGTTTTACCGGTCACTTTTGCGCCTCGGTGTGTGTGTGTGTGTTTTGCGCCTCGGTGTGTGTGTGTGTGTGTGTGTGTGTATACCCCAAACCTGTCTCACGGGTTACTTGTATCGTCTACGTCATTCTTTGTGGGCTGTCAAAGGCAGGTGGTGATTCCGTCAGGTGTACATGAAGTCTGAGAGAGGCTGGCTCACTTTCAGGGAGGGGTGTGTGTGTGTGTGTCTCTCTCTCTCTGTGTTTCATATCTGTTTGAAGGGCAGCCTTTCACACCAGCTGCTGCCATAGTTATTGATTAATGTTCAGTTAACGCTGCCTGTGATAATTACAAATCAATTGAGCAGGGCATTAGTCAATTTACTTTGTTGCTAAGGGCCACAGTTTGTGACTCATGGCTCGTTATATTATTGATGTTGTTGGGGCCAGTGGTGGACTGGGAGAGGAAACAAACTGCTTCACTGATGCTGACCCACTCAATCTTCACCCACTCCAGCCATTTTTCACCTCCTGAGTCATATACAACAAAGCTTTAAGAGAGTAACATACAGTTTGAAATTTTAAAACAGTGTAATAATTTGATTAATGGGCTCATGTATTTTTAATTTTAAACGTAATAGATGATTTTTCCACAGTTGTCGACAAGGTTGCAAGTTGCATGTACTTGTGAAATTTGTGTAACATGGGTATTCTTGAAAGTAGGGCTGCAGCTAACAATTTTTTTCAGTATAAAATAATTTGCCAGTTATATAAAAGTCCAAAACCATTAAAATTGGCCATCACAGTTTCCCAGAGCCCAAGGGGATGTCTTCAAATAGCTTGTTTTTTTCTGTCCAACAGTCCTAAACCCAAAGGTGTTCATTTCCTGATGACATAAAGGAGTGAATCCTCACATTTGAGAAGCTGGAACCAGTTAATGTTTGGCATATTTGTTTGATTAATGACTTAATCATTTTGTCTTTATATTGCCAGAACCTTTAAAAAGGCCCATTATATTTAACCAGAGCACAAGGTAACATCATAGAATTGACTTAACAGTCCAAAACCCAAAGATATATTCAATTTATAATGGTCTAAAACAGAGAAATCATCACAATTCAGAAGCTGAGAATTTTTGGTTTGATCTCGAGTAGAACTAGATTTAACGTGTTGCAGGTTTAAAAAGCGTTTGTCCGCACATGAGTCTTTAATACTTGAAGTCTGCAAGGTAGAGGAGGTTAAAAGAACCTTTATTTTAATAGTATAAGTTTTACACATGTTTTGTCTCCAGCATTAGTGTTGTCTTATTGGACAGTCGTAACAGCACATCAATGGAGTACTCTCTTAAAGTGTGTGGGTTGAATGTCAGCTCCCTGTTGGCTGCTACTGGTTGTGCGTTGCATTTGTATGATGAAGCAGCCTGATAAGTGGTCATTAATCTCTCCATTGTTGCTCATTCTACAGTGAACCTTTGTGTTTTTGGATCATTAGTGGTGCAGTAGCTGCTATCTGTTGTGTGCCTAGTTGAGGATGTTTTCCATAATTCCCCAAAGAAATGTAAGGTTGGATTCCTTTTGTTGTAACTTTTTAATATGCCTTTCTTTAGTTTTTTTTAAAATTAAAAATAACAAAAGAAAATGTTCCTCAGGCACTCTTAGGCAGAGCAAAGAGAGGAGTTATATTAAAAGCCTTTATTTAGTCGGGCATATTGGTTAAAATGCACACTGTACTGGCTCACCTGGTACTCTCCAGCAAATACTGAAAACACAGCTATTGCATTGACATCAAAATATTAATATCCTTTAAATAAAAAACAAATAATGTCTATACAAATTAAAGTAAAATATAGTTGAAGAAAATCTATTCTAAATAGTCAGTGATTTTGTCACCGGACCTCCCAGATGAATGAGACAAATCTGTGTGCACCTGTTTTTCCTCCTCCTCCCGTCAGCATGCCTTTAGTTGCCATGGAGAAACTGTAGCAACATGGGTGCCATCGCCATGGGGACGGCATAGGGGAGGAAGCGACCTGGGGACTCATCAGCAGAAAGAGCAGTCCTTTACTGAAAGATGACTCCTTACGGCAGGTTCAGGGTCAGCCCTCGACCCCGACAGGAGCTCCTTGCTGCAAGCTGAAACAGTTAAATGCTTTTAGCTGCTCATGGCCACATTAAATATTACTAGTTTTTTTTTCTGTAGTAAAAATATTTTTCTTTCATTACAACAAAGCGCTCTTGCTGTTTTAACAGCTTGAGCTCTGTGCGTATGTGCAGACTCATATTGGTCATTGTGTGTGGATCCTCTGAGTCACGTTTGTGGAAACTGTGTGGTTGTGTGATGTCACTTTTTATCACCGAGTACTTTCCAGTTTGGCATTTATGAAAATTGGTGTCAAATTGGCGTGGTGTGTCACCCGCCTACTCCTCCTCCTTTCTGGCAAAGGCCATGTCAGTCAGGAGGAATCTTTGAGCACTGAACCGGTCGTTATTTAAAATGCCACTAAACTCTGTAACCTTTTATACGGTCATTATCAGATTGTTGTGGGGAAAAACAGCATCGGCCAGTTTGTTTCAGTTTTGTCAGTTTGATGTGAGGCAATCTTTAACGTCCCTGACCATCTACAGTCCCAGCACCTACCGTCTGCTCTTTCCTCCTTATTAAACCACTTCCTTCCTCCAGTTTGTCTTCCTCTCAAAGCTCTTAGCTTGCTTGAAAGAGTAGTGGTTTGGGTTCTGTTTTAGCTGTTTTGGGACGTTAAATTTTGGGACACAGATGGTCCAGAATTGACATAAATGCTGATGGTAGATAGGTTGGTTTATATATTGATTTTGTAGGATTATGTGCCACGTTACTAAAAGTGTTGCTCTGGGGAAAAAAATCACCAAAATCCAGGGATTAATTGCACTGAAAAACATAAACTGCTAAACTTATATTAAGACTGAATTATTGAGACAAATTTGTCTTACATTAAACCTACATTTATCGGTTAACTTTGGTCACTTGTGGACAGTGCAACAAGCTGTAAACACACCATTAACACATTTTCACCTGATATGGCAAACGTGTTAGCTAACAACCTTCCTACGTCCAACAGATACGGAGCAATGTTAGCATTCATTTGGAGTTGTGTTTGTGTCAAGCTGGCAAATATGGGTCCAATTTCCACTCTCCTTTCAGCTCTGTTTTTGTTTCCACCAGCTCATGAGAAATGGGAAATGTCTTGGTTTTTAGCTGCTAAATGCTCCGCTAACTTTGTTTCTCTGTTGTTTGGTGCTGATCTGATAGTGTGTAGAGGGTTTTTAGAGCTTTTTTGCTGAAAACCACTGCCTGCTGCTAAAAAAAAATGACTCTTTTGAGAATAATGAGTGAACCAAACAGTAAAGTTGCACACATAAAACCAAAACAATGGCTGAAAGACACTAAAATGGTCCGTAGCGCTGAGGGGAACTGCAGAGTCGAGCGACCCCTTTCACATTACATAGTGATTAGATCCATTGTAAGTATAAAGACATTGATTAAAGCAGCTTTAAGTATTTACATTAACACTATACATTTATATTACTAAGATATACTGCAATTTAAAAGCATATTCAAATTATCATTACAACAATTTTATAATTCATCAAGAAAACCTGAGTGTGATGTCAACAGTTGTGTGTTGGGTTTTTTTAAAACTTTTTTTTGGCATGTGTTGTTGTAGGAGCCGCTGAAGCCCAAGCCCAAGCCCTTTTTTCGTTGCCACGGCGACCTGGCTATGGCACCATTGGGAAGCCCATCAAGCTTCTGGCCAACTGCTTCCAAGTGGAAATACCCAAGATCGACGTCTATCTGTATGAGGTGGACATCAAGCCTGAAAAATGTCCTCGCCGGGTCAACAGGTAACAGGAAAAGACTCAAAGTGGTTTATAAACAGACTGTCCTCAGGAGACTGGACTAGTTTGTTCAGTGTAGACCAGTTGGACTATGAGTCGCTCAGATAACTAGCTAATACTAGCTGTGTGTAGTGATATGTTTTTTCCCTGGTGGTCTTTTCAGGGAGGTGGTGGACTCCATGGTTCAGCATTTTAAGGTGACCATCTTTGGCGACGTCCTGCCAGTTTACGATGGGAAGAGAAGCCTCTACACTGCTAACCCACTTCCTGTCGCCACTGGTGGGGTAAGACTCGACACTAAAGTTTGGATTCTGGTGTTTTGTGTAGTCTGGACCAACACAAATCACAGTTTAGCTTGACAAAGAATGTCAAGGTCACAAGTGTTGTGTGAATGGCTCCTCAAGTCAGCTTTTCTTGACAAATATTGTCAATGGGACACCCTGAAAACAGGCTCACCCTTAAAAACTGTAAATACCAAAGTTATATTGATGATATTTAACATGCTTTTTGTCATTGATCAGTGGGCCACAATAAACCTTGTTTTCCTCTTCAGGTCGATCTGGATGTCACCCTGCCAGGTGACGGTGGGAAGGACCGCCCATTTAAAGTCACCATTAAGTTCGTGTCGTTGGTCAGCTGGCACATGCTGCACGAAGTCTTGACGGGACGCGCTGTGGCTGAGCCGGTGGACCTGGATAAACCAATCAGCACCAACCCTGTTCACGCAGTGGATGTTGTTCTTCGACATCTGCCCTCCATGAAGTGAGTTTACTGGACCAACTGCAACAATTTGTTCTCCCCATGAACACCTTTTTCTAGGAATATTTAAAAAGAATAGTAAAGACATTCACGCCTATGTCATACTAAAAAAATTCAAATCATATTGAAAGCTCAGTGTAGCCAAATATTTGAGATAAATACTAGTTTCTAAGATTTAAAGTTTGGTGAAATGTTCTGCTCAAATCACCATTACATCAAAATAATTAAGATTGATAACTACTGAATATGCTGTAGTTTACCTTTACCATGTTACAGTTTTCAGTGTCAATGACAGGAAGATGAGTAAGCATGAGAAGAGTATTTCTTGTTGATTAGTTCTGGTCATGAAATATGATCCAAGGATACTTGCATCCAGCAGCTACTGTATATCTCCCTTAATTTATTATGCAGTATTTCAACCACAAGGGCGCTACATACTGTAACAGGTGCAGTTTGGTGGAAACATGTATGTACCCTACAATAACTACACAGGTGGATATATTTTCAGTATATTAGGTGTCCCAAGTGGGATTTGAATACAACATGGATATGGGGATTAAAATCATCTTTTATGTAATCTACCTCAAGATATTTGGTGAATCCATTAACCAAAATAGCTTTCAGGAACATGAACGAAAACCTTTTTAGCCTCCTGTGGTTTCAGACTTGTAACTCAGGCAGCGCTTGTGTTAAGCTGTAACCAGTGAACCACACAGGGAATGCAACTGTTATTTTTGTGCTCTACTAACCATTGTATCACCTTTGTGGACCTCTCTGTCCTCATCAGGTACACGCCTGTCGGACGATCATTCTTCTCCTCCCCAGAGGGCTACGACCACCCGCTAGGTGGAGGAAGGGAGGTTTGGTTTGGCTTCCATCAGTCAGTACGGCCAGCCATGTGGAAAATGATGCTCAACATTGATGGTGAGTAAGCACTGTGAAACCAGGGACATTTAAAGGAATAGTTAGACATTTTGGGAAATGCGCTCATGTGCTTTCTTTCCAGGGGTTAGATGAGAAGATCAATGCCACGCTCATCAATACGGCAGCCGGTTAGCATAGCTTAGCATATAGACTGGAAACACGGGGAAACGGCTAGCCTGTCTCTGTCCAAAAGAAACAAAATCCGTCTACCAGCACCTCTTAAGTTCAGAAATTAACATGTTATATATTGTTTGTTTAATCCTTACAAAAAACAAGGGTTTAAAACTGAGACGTTGAGCTTTTACGTGGGGTTATGTGCTGGACTATTATGCTCATCGGTTAAGAAATAGTCCAGCATATAAGCCTGCGTAAAATCAATGAGCTTTTGAGGTGTGATTTTGTTACCCTGGACAGGGCCAGGCTAGCTGTTTCCCCCTATTTTCAGTCTTCATGCTAACCTAAACAACCCGACTGCTGGCTGTAGCTTCATATTTACTGTACAGACATGAGAGTCATATTGACTCTCATCAAGAAAGTGAAAAAGCGGATTTTCCAAAACATCAGACTGTTCCTTAAACTTCAACACACCAAGGACCAAATATGTGTATTTTAATCTCCGCTCTGTTATGCACATTCAGAGAGAAATCTGTGATCAGAATCTCCCTTCTCTCAATACAGTGTGTCCAGTGCAGTTTTAATAACTACTGAAATTAAACTATTCTTTTATTTTACTCAAAACCTCATGACCAAAACGCCCTGGGTTTCTGCAAGTTTTGTTTTGTTTATCTTGTTTGACCTGGTTAACTGGCAATATTTCTTCCAATGTGCAGGCGCCTGTCATTAAAGTTTGTCTCAAATTATAATGCATTTATCTTTTTGGCCCCAAAGAATAATCTGTGTGTTTTTGGCTCTAAGTAAACCTTCATCCACCTCCACCTGTGTTACTGATTTTTGACGTTGTCCTGTGTCGTTTCAGTGTCAGCCACAGCTTTTTATAAAGCCCAGCCAGTCATCCAGTTCATGTGTGAGGTCCTGGACATTCACAACATTGACGAGCAGCCCCGCCCTCTCCCTGACTCCCACAGGGTCAAGTTCACCAAAGAGATCAAAGGTATGTCACCATGGAAAAGGCAGTGCTTGTTTTCACTGTGCTGCAGTACGAGGCTTTACCCTGTACGGCTTTGTGTGTTGTTGTATGGGAAGCTGCTTAAGCTCTTTGATGTTGCAGTAGACTATTAAGTGTTGGGTGCTTTGTATGTTTTGACAGTTTATTTGATGCAAGTTGAGTCTTGGTGATGTAGGAATTTAAGACTGTTCAGTTGTTCCATTCATGGATAAAAGCTTTAGCCACTCAAACGTTGCTGATGCGTATTCAAATTGATGCCTCCACCATTTCCACAGGTCTTAAAGTGGAAGTGACACACTGTGGAACCATGCGTAGGAAGTACAGAGTCTGCAATGTAACACGACGCCCTGCCAGCCTCCAGACGTACGTTTCTACATTGCACTCCAGTAGCTGCTAACAAAGCTGTAGTTGGCTTCCATTAACTTAGCTTCTTGTTACCTTTTAAATCCACAGATTTCCGTTGCAGCTTGAGAGCGGTCAGACAGTTGAACGCACAGTGGCGCAGTACTTCAGAGAGAAGTACAACCTGCAGCTGAAGTACCCCCACCTGCCTTGTCTGCAGGTGGGCCAGGAACAGAAACACACCTACCTGCCCCTGGAGGTAAGGACTGATGGTAACTGTATTATTTCACTGCCAAATGCAGGTAAAATCTGTCTTTGGAAGTTAAGTCCTCAAAGATTACCTGTCATTGTGGCTGGTAACTTTTGAAACAGTATGCGAGTTTTCTGTTTCAGGCAGCCAAAGCTCATTTATTCTTTTATCCGCAAACCAGGAAATTCAAAACACAATCGGTACCATAAATCACATTTTTATATTATTATTAAATTGTAGCCCACATCTCAGGTCAGGCTGAATGAATCACGTGAAACGAAATGGTAACTCAGGCTGGATTAAGAGCTGGATTGATTTAAACTGTCGGGTTTTTTTCCATTCAGGTGTGCAACATTGTAGCTGGACAGCGCTGCATTAAGAAACTAACAGATAACCAGACGTCGACCATGATCAAAGCAACAGCCCGCTCTGCACCAGACAGACAGGAGGAGATCAGCAGGCTGGTGAGTATCCTGTGGACCAGAGAACGGCAATAAGCCCTTTCCTGTTCCCTTTCCTATTCAATAAAAACAATTTTCTCTCCTCCTCAGGTGAGGAGTGCAAATTACGAGGCCGACCCGTTCGTCCAGGAGTTTCAGTTCCGTGTGCGAGATGAGATGGCTCAGGTGACGGGCCGCGTCCTGCCGGCCCCCATGCTGCAATATGGCGGCAGGGTGAGCTCTGAACCATTTATGGTACTTCCCCTTTAAATCACGCTTCATATGCATGTTTGTTTTTCAACATGTCTCTGTGTGTGTTGTTGCATGTTTGAGACAGCAGGGTTTCCTTCAGTTTGTCAGAAAAGCTGCACAAGTTGGACTAATAATCCTGACTCTTGAATTCTTGACATTTGGTGGCTCTGGATTTCTGTGCCAAAACCAAAAACTCAGATGATATTATGATCAATGACATGTGTGGAACTCCTTCATCAGTATGACAAAAATGTAAAAATGAGCCACACAAGCAGTTCTGACAGACTTTCTGTGGGGAAACCCTGTGATTACAATCTATAGTTTTATTTTTCTCCCCTTTGATGTTTCACAATTCTCTGTGATTGCATCTTGTCTATCTCTCACATCTTTTCTCCTCTTTTTGTCTGTAAATGTTTGGAATTTGCTGTGGTTTTATACTCTTTTACAAATGCATGCTATTCTAAGAGATCATACGCAATTTTAATTTGAAAGCAGTCTCTGTTTTGCATGTCTGCCATAAAAAATATGTTTTCTTGCAATACACGCTAAATGCATGACCCAATCAGAAGCAAGCACAGATGAAAGTTAGAAATGAATTTGTCTTTAATGCCATGATCAGCCAATCAATCTCTTAGTGAGATTGATTGGCTTATTAAATAATCACTAGTCCTTGATGTTGAGATCCCACTGGCTGCCTGAATCCTTTGAATCTTTGAATCCATACTCTGTCTGTGTCCTTGTACTCTATGTGTCTGTGTGACTGCCAGCCCCAGCAGATCAACCCTGCACTGTCGTTGCAGAACCGCACAGTGGCCACACCCAGCCACGGGGTGTGGGACATGAGGGGGAAGCAGTTTCACACCGGAGTGGAGATCAAGATGTGGGCCATCGCCTGCTTCGCCACCCAGAGGCAGTGCCGAGAAGAGATCCTGAAGTGAGTTCACAAAAATGACTTTTAATGCTGAGTTGAGTTAGAGTGGTGAAACTAACGGGGGAAGTGATAAGACACTAATACACATTTCTGCATGTGAGATTAAGAAATGCAGTGAAGAAAATCTTACATTTAAAGAAACCAGTGAAATGTATTTAGATTGATAGGAAACATGATCTTAATTCTCTATCTCTGTAACTCTATAATTATACAATTACATATTTATTTTTTTAAATTGCAGTTTTTTTCTTAGAACAAAAAAATACTGTTTGATCACATCCTTAAGTGACAAGTAGATTTACAGACTTTCCCTCCATAAATCACAATAAACCAAAACTCTGCTGGTAGTGACATAGAAAACATAGGGCTTGTCTATTTTCATAAAGATTATCATGCATGATAATTTCTTTTTTCTTCATGCTCAGGAGCTTCACTGACCAGCTGCGTAAAATCTCAAAGGATGCTGGGATGCCGATCCAAGGCCAGCCATGTTTCTGTAAATATGCCCAGGGGGCTGACAGCGTGGAGCCCATGTTCAGACACCTTAAGAACACGTACGGTGGGCTGCAGCTCATCATTGTGATCCTGCCTGGGAAAACACCTGTCTATGGTACAAAAATAAGTATTCCTAAACCAAATACAGTGTTTGAGTCTCAGAAATCTAAGCTACTGCTACCATGTATAAAGTAGCCTCACTTCAGTCATGTGAAGTTTGTGAGGCGTTTAAGTGCGTACAGTAAACAATGAATGTAGAGTTAAAGGAATATCCCATCTCCGACCCACAGCTGAGGTGAAGCGGGTGGGTGACACCCTCCTTGGCATGGCCACTCAGTGTGTGCAGGTGAAGAACGTGGTGAAGACGTCCCCTCAGACCCTCTCAAACCTCTGCCTCAAGATCAATGTCAAACTGGGAGGAATCAACAACATCCTGGTTCCACACCAACGGTAAAATTAACACAGCAAATAAAGATAAAGAAAGACCTATTGGGTTCTTGCTGCTGCGGCTTATCAGACTTTTTTAAAATACATTTAGATATATTCTTTTTCACGTAGTCACATTCTGACTTAAGTGGGTAGGTAACACAATCAGGCTATCTGACATTAATTTTTTACTTCACATGAAAAGTAGTGGACAGCTTGTGTACCAGTGTGTTGTTTCCTGATCTTTTTTGTTCGTTCCTGGCTCGCACTGTGATCTCTGCCTGTCTGTTGGCTGTTAAAAAGACTTCTGTCGCATCATGACTGATTGGTCGGAAGATAATTTTGTCTCTCCTTATCCGTCCAGACCCTCTGTGTTCCAGCAGCCCGTCATCTTCCTCGGGGCCGATGTCACTCATCCTCCAGCAGGAGACGGGAAAAAGCCATCTATCGCAGCGGTGAGACTTCACTTCAGAAAAAAGCGAATTGGCCGACATTCTTGTATTTTCTCTTCACTTACACTACTCGTATCAGTCTGTGTCTATTGCCACAATATGCACGTTGTCTCCCTGCAATCCTTTTGACAAAAACAGACACAGAGTACTGTATACTTTTAGGGCCTAATTTAAGTGTTGATAACTTGTAACATCTGCAATTTTGTTGTATTTATTGTATTACTTACATACCTTTGCAGAAAGCAAAGACATTTTTTTCTTAAATGCTCTTGAGTTGCAACACTATAACACATATAATTGAGTTTCTCACCCATCTGACTGATGTTGTGCCTCTACAGGTGGTGGGCAGCATGGACGCCCACCCCAGCCGGTACTGTGCTACAGTGCGGGTCCAAAGGCCCAGGCAGGAGGTCATCCAGGACTTGGCCTCCATGGTGCGAGAGCTCTTGATCCAGTTCTACAAATCCACCCGCTACAAGCCAACCAGGATCATCTTCTACAGGGACGGAGTGTCAGAGGGACAGTTCAAACAGGTATAACAACTTGTTTCTTTACCAGTAACTCATTTTCCTTTTATGGAGATAGCACGCAATGTTAAGTTCTTGACACGTTTCCAGTTGTCTTAATTTATTTACTCAGCAAGTCTAACTGTAATTTTCTGTGTAGGTGCTGTACTACGAGCTGCTGGCTATCAGAGAGGCTTGCATCAGTCTCGAGAAGGATTACCAGCCGGGGATTACTTACATTGTCGTACAGAAACGGCATCACACGCGTCTCTTCTGTGCAGATCGCAACGAGCGGGTGAGTAACACAAATGAGTTCTTTTAATTTGTAGACAATATTAATGGTGAGAGAGTCTTGTATAATGGCTGAAAAATTGAAATAAGTTTGTTAAATCACGTTTCCCTCTCAGGTTGGACGAAGTGGAAACATTCCTGCCGGCACCACAGTGGACACAGACATCACCCACCCTTATGAGTTTGATTTTTACCTCTGCAGTCACGCTGGAATCCAGGTAAGCTCCGTGTGTCGAACCCACACCTTCAGCTGAAGTCACTGAAAAAACAGCAACAAGATGGAGAACTATTCACTGCAGGATGAAAATATCATGACTCGTTACAAAATAACTATCAAAGACAAAGACAACCAACATTTTCAGCCAATCAGGTTTCAGTTGTGATCTCAGAATTCAGCAGCTCAATACATTGATGCTTTGTTCTCTAAGGTGATTTATTTATTTATTTATTTTTTAAGTTTTTGGGCCTTGAGGGTGACAACGAATAATTGGGTACTCATTTTTTAAGTCTTGAGTCTGAGGCAGAATAGCATGGTGCAATTATATGGGTATTCCTTATGTTTGCGTTACCTTTCACTGTATAGACTGAATTGTTGTAGTACTCATGTGGTGGCAAGATTGCTGATTTAAGGCCTTTTTGAAGCCATACTCACAGTAAGCACAGTACACTCACAGTAAGTTCAACCATTTTAAAGAAAATGTATATTATGCATACTTAGACCCACCTCTTCCTCAGCCACACTTGACCGCTGCACCACCAGCAGCGCTTGGAAGAATGAAAACATCTCAATTTCAGTGTCAAACGACCAGGCCACCTAATTTTAACCGCCGATTAGTTGTCCTCTCTCCTCGGAGCCGCTTACTCTGGGACGCCATTAACTCGGCTTTCCTCCCTCCAGGGCACGAGCCGGCCTTCCCACTACCACGTTCTGTGGGACGACAACTGTTTCACCGGCGATGAGTTCCAGCTCCTCACCTACCAGCTGTGCCACACCTATGTCCGCTGCACGCGCTCTGTCTCCATCCCTGCACCGGCTTACTACGCCCACCTGGTGGCCTTCCGTGCCCGCTACCACCTGGTTGACAAAGAGCATGACAGGTGGGGAGAACCTCTTTTTAATTTTTAAATTGGATTTACTGTAATTTTGGATAACAAAAACTAAATATGCGTGACAAAGACAAAAAATTCAACTAGAGAATAAAACATTCTCACAAACATTTGTACTACAGTCAAATATTACAAACACGTTGCTGCAGTGCAATCAATTCAGTGCTTGACCTTTTAACCAACTGATGGAAAGAGGAACAAAACATCTAACATGTTAACGTCATGATAAATAAACGGCTATAAATAAATAACTGAACATGCAGTTAGAAAATCTTGGTTCAGATGTTTGACCCACAATCTTTGAGCATAGTTCAACAGACAGTTTACCTTTAAGTTGATCAGAAAGACAATTACAGTTTACCATGGAGCGATCCTATACAGTTTATATGTTCGCTTTGAATGACGTCAGTTTCATAAAAAAATAAATGTGTTGTACCTTGCTGCGGATGTAATTTATATGTGTACTCCAAGATAAGGCAGCATTCACATAAATGTGTAAATATTTATAGGAGGAAACTTGTTTGTTGATGATAAGAATTTGCTGGAAGACCAAAAAGGATTTCTTGTTTGTTTGGGGGTTTTTTGGATTAATAATGAGTGAATTTAGACACAAATCTAGCCATACAAGACTGATGAAACCAGAATCACCTGTATCGTCTATCAAAGTCACAAGTATCACCTCCAATATAAATGTGTTTAGCACATTAGTTTTACAATTATCTGTATGAAGAGTAGAGGTGAGCTCACACAACCCTGGGGTGCTGCTGAGTTAGTGACTCTGGAAGTCAGATATGTCTGAATATCTTGATGTACCAGTGAATCAGGTGAGAATTTATCTCTAGTTGAATCATTTTAGCTCCATGAAGTTATTAAGTCGAACATTTTCTAAGGAATTTAAATTTAAAGGTTTGACATTTTTAGGGAGCAGGACTTGGTTTGATAAATTTGATTAGATATATTTTTCAGGGCAGACACTACTACATGACAGTTATGTAGACTTTTTATTATATGTTCCTTACCATTATGTCCCTCTGTCATTTCCCCCTGACAGTGCGGAGGGTAGCCACGTCTCAGGGCAGAGTAACGGCAGGGACCCCCAGGCGCTGGCCAAGGCTGTTCAGATCCACCACGACACACTGAGGACCATGTACTTCGCCTGAACGCCGCCCTTCACTTCCCTCCATCTTTCCCAGCCCACTCAGCCAGCCTCAGTGTCCGGCCTCCACCAGCCGCCTCGCCTCATCACGCAGCGCGAACCCCCACCCCCACCCCCGGGCGGGCCACTGGTCAGTCACTGGAACCCGGTGACGACGGCTGCGACTGCATGCTGCGTAAGGATGTAATAAGCCACAGAGGAGTTACAGCCACGTTATGCAATTTGAAACCAGCCAATCGTTTCTGAGCTCCCGCCCACGCATCCCTTCTCTCACCTACATCTCCTCTGCTGTGTTTAAATCATGATGGATTCTGTCTCCTTTTTAAAGTTTTTGTTTTGCTGTTTCCCCCCTCCCGTGTGTTTTAAAGAATGGCGGAGCAGCAGGGAATACAAAAACTGATGATTTTTTTGGTGCATTGGTGGGCATGAAGCAGAACCAGTGAGGAGCTGACTCACTCCGTAACCTCTTGTTGAGCCTAATGTCGCTGGTTCATGTTGTAGATGTTTTTTACATGTTTGTTTGTGGGTTTTCAGCTTGTATAGATACAATATGTGTGATTTCTCTGTCGCGCAAATGTGTGATTGCCATGGCAACACGTTGGCAAATGGCAGGCTGCCTTAGCGGCTACTCTTCTGTCTCCCTTTAAGCCAGTGGTTCCTCACAGTCATTCAGCCAGACAGTCAGAAGCGTAACTGGGCACTCTACCAACACAGACACTGAATGAAATCTTTAATTTTTTAAATTTTTATTTTAAACAAAGCCACGTACAGCCATCGATGAGGTATTGTGTGTATCGCTTGATGCCTTACTGCGAGGCGAGGTGCGTAAAGAAGACTGCTAGAATACAATGCCATGGCCATGAAATGGACAATTTTAAACTTCTCTCACTCATAGTTCAGCTTGGTACAAAGTGTTACACCAAACGTTTCTTGTGTGTTTTTATTCCTCTTGCTATTTATGAGTTGTTGTTTTTAACAGCAGAGCAGACCGTTTATATCTTCTGACGACCACCAACCTTTTGACTTTCCCCAGTTTTCACACAAGGAACTGACCAATTTTAGTTGTCCAAAACTCCCTCA
The DNA here is from genome assembly GCA_002120245.1 of Maccullochella peelii. Taxonomy (NCBI): domain Eukaryota; kingdom Metazoa; phylum Chordata; class Actinopteri; order Centrarchiformes; family Percichthyidae; genus Maccullochella; species Maccullochella peelii. The sequence continues at coordinate 74,570 of LKNJ01000034.1, forward strand.
GTGCAATAAGGTGTTAAAACAGAGCGAGCAGGTTCAGTGGGGAATGTTTTCGATGAGCACTGGTGTGCTAACATTGCTTACGAGTTAGTTTTGGCAAGTAAGGATTCAGGAATGTATAGTATTTGACATTCTTATGAAAAAGTAGGGCTGATGGCGCAGATGTGAGGGTCAGTCGTAAGATCTGATGGTGTTTGGAGAGATCAAACAAAGTGCCTGATTTGGTTAGAAGAGAGTGAACTGTTTGGTTGGATGGAAGGTTTTTAATCGTATGTTGGTTTGGGTGTCTCTGCTGATGCGTTTAGCGAAACGTCTCAGAATCGCAGCGAACTGTTTAAATACTGCACTGCCCGACACACGAGGCTGAAGTTTGTGTGATTATTCCTTATGTTTTCTCGTGATCTGGAAATAATTTCTTCCTCGTGGACTTTAACGCATTTTGTATCCGTGTGATCACAAAATATTCTGTGATCAGTGAGTTAGCTTTTATGGAGATCACACAAAAGTTAAACCTGACATTGATCATGAAATATGATCTGCACTTCAACAGATCTTGATTAGTTATTGTGTCTTGATCTGAAAAAATAAAGCTCCATGAGAAAACAAAAATGTAAATAATCACACTCATTGCTTCTCTGGCTTTCCGTAAGATGCAGTTGTGAATGTGAATATCTGAGCAGGCGTTACATCCAGCCAGGTGAAGGCAGAGGCTGTCTGCTTGGATGTGTACTGATAGGACTCACTGTTCGCACTCATTCATATTCAGATTTCAGAGTCTTCATCACCCGGTTGTGTTGCATTTGTTTTCCAAGGAGGTCAGGGCTGGGTATCATACTTCATACTGCAACCTGTGATGCTTTTCATCATTCGTTAATCTGCAGATTCTTTTCTCAATTTTTCCTTTTAAAAACATTTGTTATAATTTCGCACAGCCCAACAAAGATGTATCAGATTTGTTGTTTTGTCCGACCAACAGTCTAAAACCCAAAGATATTCAGTTTACTGTCTTATATGACAGAGAAGAACAGCAATTTCTCACATTTGAGTCACTGGAACTAGAAAGTGTTTGGCTTTTTTTGCTTGAAAAATGACTAAAAAGATTAATTGATTATCAAAATGGTTGCCAGTTATTATTCTGTCAGTCGACTAACTGATTAATGGACTAATCGTTGCAGCTCTAGTTCAGAGACGGTACTAAAAAAAACTAAACGTTTCTCTGCTACATTTGGAAACACTGGTGTGGTGGCTTATCAATCTCAAATTATAATCAAATCTACTTGCGAGAATCCAACATTTTGAAGTTTTGAAGACATCGGTCACAGTGCTACTTCTTTTTCGATGCCCAGCCCTCGAGGGTGTCATGGCCTTGCAGTGTAGTTTAACACAGACGAAGCCTTTAGGTTTCATCACTTGGACCAAACCAACGTGCCTGGTCGGGGTGAGGGTGGAGGTCTTGGAGGGGGTGGGGGCGGGGGGGTGGTTGCTGTACTGTATGGTTAAGCTCACAGCCTTACAGCATTGTGCTTATGGGTTCTGTACTGCTAACTGCGCTAGCCACATGTCACCAGAACCAAACTTACGCTGCTATAAGAAAACACATTTATTAAATATTTCATCAGATACATATAGTCTATATATTAATACAGAGATACTTAAGAGAATATGGTATTTTACTGCACTTAAAAAGGATGCATGTGTTTATGGTTGGACAGAGTTGCTGAGATGTGTGTTTGTGCTGTATTAGATAGTCTTTTTCGTTTTGGAGTCGCCTACAGTTTAAAATCATTTTAATTCTAAAGAAATGTCAGAATAGTTTGTCCCCCTCTGTGTTTGTCGTCCTGTTGAAGTGGTTTCTTAATGTCAGACATTACCAGCATTTGATTTTACTTGAAGCAAATTAGTCACGGGCATGTTTAACATTGTTTTGCTCTTGCTTGTTTTTGAAAGTCTATTTAGAGCCTTATTACGGGAATCCCTTTTACACTCATACCGCCACGTACAGTAAATCGACCTCTAGACTAGCCTGTAGGCAGGGCTTTGTGTCTTACAGCGCTGGACATCAGATGCCTTTTTTCCTCAAAAAATTAAAGCATTTTTAAGTCTGAATTGAGATATATTTATATGTAAGGATATTAATGTAATGCACACACCACTTATTTTTTCTAACAAAGTCCTATTTGAAGCGTGAGAGCTGTATTGAAATATGGCGTTTAATAACCGTAGTGGTCTGTGATCATTTTTCCAAATTTGATAATGCAATAGGTTTACTTGTGTTAAAGCAAAACGGATGTGTTTGCTGCATTGACCTGCTTTGTGGAGGGTTGTTTTGTCATGTACGTGATCAGGTGAACCATCAACCCTCCTCTGCAAAAGACCTGTGAAGACCTCCCTCTGCTGTTATTTTATCATCTCAAAAGCTCATCAAAGCAGTGAAAAACTTTGAATTTGATGGGGTTTAAGACTTTTCTCAATGCATGTGCTGCAAACTGCTTTTTAAACTTTTTTTTATACTCTTTTTGCATATTCATGAGAGGAGGAGGGTTGAAAGTTCATCCTCGGACCGATTTATCCATTAACAGACTGTGCCTTTCCTGATGGTGCTGAAAAACAAAACAAAACATGAGTAAATCAAAGAAATCTTAACTTTCAGAAAGGGCGCTGAGGCCCGAGTCTACATTGATAAGTATATATTGATACATGACAATACTGTAAGGTGTGACTGTGTGCGTATATGTATTTGTGTGTGTGTGTGTGTGTGTGTGTGTGTGGATACCTCTGACATATGCCAAGAACACAAAAAATATGCAGGACTGATCAGTGTGGAGCTGACAGGACCAAAAGGCCTGTGGGGATCGGTTTAGTGGACGGGCACTCTCAAGCACAACCCAAAAACTAACATTTCTGAAAAAAAAAAATAAAAATAGAGAAACACTCATAAACACTCTGTAGGTAACGAGTAGCTCAGTGTAGACCTAATGTAGCATTATTTATTTAACTTTATTTCTACAGGGACATGATGCCTCCCTTACTGCCTATAAACACGTTTTTTTTTCTTTTCTCCTTTAGCAATTAATTTATGTGTTCATTCTTGAATGGACGGCAATAATGAAGATATCGTTAAGTTTCTGTGCAATCAGTTTGTCTGGCCTTTCCTCAGTTTATGCATGTCACTATCTGACCCCCTTTTTATGATTTTTAGTTTGTCTTTTATCTTCCAAATGTGAAATTTAGACGTTTACAGACTTGGGATAGTTCTTCGGTTGAGTTGTTACTCCACGAGTGCCCGTCTCCCATGTTAAGGGATTCCCCACAATAATAAATCTTTAAACCTCTGCGGTTGGCTGCATATCATACTCAAAAATAAAAATAATGTTTGGGTTTCACAGTATATTAATGTGCTTTTTTTCGTTTTTTTTTTTTTTTTTGCCTGATTATTAAATGGTGTCACTTTTAGAAGTAAAACTATGTCGAGACCTTTTTTGTCTTAACACTCATCTGATCCTGGTCCTACGTTGAGCCTTTTTATTTGGTTGTCATATTTAATTTTTTTGAATAAATACTATATGTATGAAACACGTGTTTGTTTTTTTGATATTTGGACAACATCGGCAGGATGTGTCGTCACGTTGAAATCTGCACTCATAAGAGGAAATGGAAAGGTTTAGAAAGCAGTGAACACCCTCATGGTTAATAATAATTTCCAGAGAGGGGGCAAAACGGATCACAGTTTAACTGTTTGCACTTTGCACAATCAGAAAATTAATTTCGTGTGATGACATTCACATCAGGTATCACTGTCTCGAGGTGTTTATACATCAGTTGTACATCTGCTAAACTGTGGCAAGTCACATTTCTCAAGCTTTTAGTTGGCTTTAATGTCTTTTTCCTCCAAAGGCAATCTGAGAGCTTTGTGACAACAAAGAGGATGATCATAACTTAAGGAAGAAACGCAGATTTGTAGGCCGTTTTTTATATTAAGACACATCCAGTGCAGATGCCACACCAGCCCTGTTACTTTCAATCACTAGTTTAACTAAGTGAGTTTTACTCAAAAGAGCTTCTTTTATAGGTATTAGTTATTTTTTAACTGCTTCCTCTGGAGGAGAGTCTCACCATGACTAATGTACAAGCAATACTCCCTAATCAATTTCACGCCTGATTTTGTCACACCTTATTTTAATGGTCCCCTAATTTCCTTCATGGAAATCACTGTAATTTGGTACTGATTATAGGTGATAGATAGATATGTTAGCATTTAGCTCCATCCACCAGTCCGCTGCTAGCATAGCTGTAGACTCCATTTAAGCCCCAGTAAAAATGTATTCATTATCGTAAACTAAATATCATAACTCCTCTGTATTTGTTGAGTTTCATGCTTGCAACTCCTGGCCTGATGAATAAAAGTTGGCTACTGTACTGGTAAAGGTAGGTTGCAATGCTAATTAATTGGAAATAATTAAAAGTGTACAGATTGTTATTATCAAATTAAATGGCCCTTTTCTGGAACCTTCCTCAGAAATTACAGTTAAATAACAGTGTGTGGCAGCTGTGGCTCAGGAGGTAGAGCCCAGGCGTGGCAGTTTGATGCCTTGCATGGCAGCTCCATCGCCATCGGAGTGTGTGTGTGTGTGTGTGTGAATGAGACCAATTTGTAAAGCGCTTTGGGAACCGTTAAGGTTAAAAAAACGCTATAAAAGTCCATTTACCATGAAGTCCATGAAGTAATGATTAGGAAACTATGGGGCCTATAAATAAAGAGTTACATGTGTCTACTGGAAGGCATTAAAGTCCTAAAATTAAACATGAAACATTAAACAGTGTCATTTCATTCATTAACTGAATGAAATGACACGTTTAAGGTGAATTTTAAGCCACCCAAAAAAACCACAGCAGCAGTATAGTTTCTCTCTTCTTCAGCAGACCTGCTGGGGAACATGAGGAGATTAGACAGCTTTCATTAAAGTTTTTATAAGTTGCAGGTGTACACAACAAACTAACAAAGTGCACTGCTGAACCAACATGCCTGGCTGCCCCCATGTAAAAACACTACGTGCAGTATGCAACAGGACAACGGGATGATAAAGGGATGTTATCTGTGTGTACGTGCACTCCACCTGACAGGAAATGGCCAGAGGGCAGTTATCAGTCACTTCCTGTTTGAAGTCCCCTCAGACCGGAAAGAGACACACTTTATAACTGTGATTCACTACAGCGTTGTGTAACCTCTGTGTTTACACTTACGGCTGTACATGCTTATAACTCCAAATTAGCTCGGCCGTGTACAGTCTCCACTTCCTGCTTATGTAGTCTAACATCCCCTGGTTTTTAATTGCTTTATCCCTCGCTCCTATAAAACACTCATCTTTGATTAAACAGTGTCCCTGTTGCACTGCGAGTCACAGAAAAGGACATTTAACCAGGATACTTTATGTATGTGCTCTGGTGGGACGGTTTCCTGCTTCATTTATACCCTAAGGTCACAGAGAAGATGAACACTTGGGTTGCTGTGAAACGTTTGGTTACCACAGTGACCCAAGTTCTCTGAGAACAGAAAACTATTTTTTCCCATAATCAATGTTCTGTGACTCACGGTTGCAGCACTTCTACGGCTCGGATTGGCATGAAACTCTCCCGGTTAAATCATTAGTATCATGCCGCTTAAATCTGGTTCTGGAAGTACATACCGGTACTCAGCTCTGATTGGTTTTTTTTCACACTTTTCTGCTAAACTGGTGCAGACAAAGTGGTTCATTTTCAGAGCGATAAGTTCCCATATCTCATCAAAGTTATATCACAGAAAATCATTATCCTGTTGACTGTGGTGGTCAGCTTTTCCGCCATTTTGTTTGACTTTTATGTAGTTGAGTTGGAGTCAAAAGCAACTCTGTGCTACTGTTTCCTGAGGGAATCAAAACAAGCGTTATTGGTCGTCTCCAGGTTGAACTTTTATTGAACTTTGATCACCTTCCCATTGTTGCGCCACTGGACGAACTTTTTAAGTCTTTGTCCGCACCATATTTTTCTGTTTTTTATTTTGTATATTTGCATTAATATCTTTCTTTTAAAGGTTTGTGTGGAAATGCAGTTGTGTTGTCTGTATAGATCACATCAATGTCTTTTCTAATCAGAGGTCACATTGTGAATGCAGTGCTGTTTTGCAGCCTCCACTCAAATATCGGATATTGGAGTTTCCCACTTCCACCTCTCAGGCTCGACCACCACTAAAACAAATTTAACTTGTGCTAAGCACTGAGTCACTTAGGTAAACATGCTGTAATGAGCACGCTTGTAAGTGATGGTTTGTTTTGTCTTTTTGGTTGCTCTTTATTTAACTTGGAAGGACCCTCCAGTGGACAATAGACTGTAGAGGATCCAGACAACAAACCATTTATTACTGACTTACTACAACAAGTACTGCAGATCTGATGGCTTATTATGAAACAGCCACACTCACTATACTTACTACTAGTAATACTATTGTACACTGTAATAACAGACTTCACTTTACTTCACTGCAAAGTAAAAAACGTTCTTTACTGAAGGATCCACAACAGTGTTACAACATTTAAGTACAAAGGATCTGTTAACAATTGTCAGTCTCAACTTTCAAACCCTTATTTTGAGTCTTATTTTAAAGTGGTACCAACATGTCATGGTTCTGTTATGACATCTGTAATATCACGTTAATGAACATGAAAATAACTCATATGCTGATATCACTAAATTTCAGCTTTGAATGTTGTGCACATTGTGTTCATTGCATCACTGTTATACATGCGTTGCCTGTAAAAGGTCATGACATCACTCTAACTTGTCCGTTTGTCACAGTGATTGGTTCATCTGAAGTTTGCCCGAAGCCCCTCTCATTGGTTAGAATGGAATAATAATTCCCAAACCTTAATTTTGTCCATATTTCAAACAAACATACTCTCTCAAAAACATAATTACATGAATAGTTTCTCCACACCTTTCAAGGAAGGGGTGCTTCCTTGTATTTTTCAGTCTTGGGGGGAGCCCCTCCACACCTCAGGATGTGCAGCTTTGCCATGATGTTCCTAAAGCAGTGATTTAACATGCTTCTGACAGCCGCTGAGGAGAAGTAGAAGATAAAAGGATCCAGGCAGGCGTTGAAGGTGCTGGAGAGCAATGCCACGTTCCTCCACTCCTCACTGTCCTGATGAACAAACCCCACCACATGGGAGGTGTTGTAAGGCCCAAAACAGATGGTGAATACTATCAGTGTGCCGAGCGCCAGACCAATGGCACGCAGCCTCCGGCGCCTGCCGATGTTTGGAAGACGGGACAGGATGAGGATGAAGTTGACGTAGCAGAAGCAGCAGATGAAGAAGGGGATGCAGAAGAGAACGAGGAAGAGCTCCAGGCGGACTGGCAGTAGGATGTCGAGCTCTTCCTTTGTGAAATTCAGGTAGCAGGTGGGTGGAGGTAGAGCAGGGCTGCTGGCGGTGCTGCCATTGTTGTTGTCACTGTCTGCACCATTGTTCCACTGGGCGTAAGGCATGATGTAGACGATGCTGAGGTTCAGAGACGTCACCACCCAGAACATGATGCTGGCCAACACGGCGTAGCGAGGTCTGCGACACAGGGAATACCTGAGGGGGTAGGCGACCCCCAGGTAGCGCTCCACACTCACAGCTGTGAGGAGCAGGGTGCTGTTGTAGATGGTGACGTAGAACATAAAACCAGTGAAGGGACACAGCTCGTAGGGCAGCATCCAGGCCATGTTGTCGGAGGCCTCCTTCATTTTAAATGGCAGGAAAGCCAGGAAGATGAGGTCGGAGATGGTGAGGTTGAGGAGGAGGATGTCTATTGGGGCTGCCTTGCGGCGCACCTTGTGGCAGAAGGTGTAGAATGCCAGGATGTTGGCAGGGACCCCCATCAGAAAGGTGAGGATGTAGACGGTGAGCAACAGATTACTGCACAGCATGGCGGCTGCTCACAACAGGGACACTCTCTCAGACACTGGACGCAGAAAAACATGAATCATGATTCATAAAAGCAAAACATTCAAGCCTGATTTTGCTGAATTCTTGAGATTTTGACAGACATTTCCTCTTTTGAATCTCTGACTGAGAGGACTAATAATTATCAAGGGGATTTCTAAATATGGATGGCAATGTCGGTCTGTCCACCACTTTGCCATGAAATTTTGTACAGAGGATGAATCCTACTGACATTGGTGATCCTCTCTCTCTTTTCATGTAGTGCCACCGTGAGGGTGGCGTTGGTGGTTTTGAGTGAAATGTCTCATCAACTATCAGATGGATTGCCATTAAATTTGATATTCATGTCCCCCTCAGGAAGAACTAATCAGATCAAAATCGTATTTGTCCAGTACTTTGATTTATGACGAAATACTTACTAAAAAAACTAATGCCATTCCCATCAGCCTCTGCTGTTCTTTACATTTAGTGCTAATAAGCAAATGATGTTAGCAAGTTAACACCCTTAATTAAGATGGTTAACATGGTAAACATTATACCTGCTAAACATGTTAGCATTGTCATTGTGAGCACGCTTACCACCTTTGTTAAACAATTTCCTGAAGGAGACTCTGCATGTAGCATCAAGCCATACAATTACATTCTTCTGAAGATTTTTAAAAGAGATTATTCAGGTTCTAAGGAAACCTACATCAGGTCAGATTAGTCAGAGAAGTCGTCTGTAAAGGCAAGGAGTCCTGTCTGTCTAAAATAGTAAAAACAAAAGTTGTTCCTGAAATGTTTAAACAAGTCAGTGGAAATTAAAAATGAACTACTCAAAGACACAATTTTCATTCATTGCAACTATTGGAAGTAAATGTGTAGAACTTCTGCTTCAAATATCTCACAAGCCAAACTGTGGACCAAATAATACATCTAATCTACTGACTGATACATCTAATTTTTAAAAAGGCTAAGTAATTAAAACAGCTGTGCACTATAGTTTGTGGCATATGTCACTCAAATAGGAGTAAATTGTCAATATGTTGGGGACTATTTTCAGCTGCGGATTTGTTGCTATAGTGAGTATTAGGACAGTGTTTGTGGGATTGACTAAAATAAACTACAGTGCCCACGTTCATCGTAATGTGAAGGATCATGTCATGTCAAGTATAACGGTGTGGATACAACAATACTTGTTAGTAGGATCGATTCATTGTTCAATTCATTGCTAATGGACTCTTGGTAAAATCAAAGCTTTGAATTCCAGCATTCACTTCCCTCAGTTTAACCTGCAACATCTTTACCACATAGTTTAAAAAATGAGCACCCAATGCATCCATGCTGCTGGACAGAAGGAAAACATGTCCCTTCATAAGTTAGAAGAAGTGTGACTAACTCACCTCTGTCAAGCTTGAAAAACCGGGCTCTCCATCACTGTGCGGCTGTCCTGTCTGATGCTGCAGCACTCTGGCAGCATGCTTCGCCTCCTGGAAGCAGACTGTTTGATCAGATCACAAGACTGCACCTAATATGCATGTTCCTGTGAATATCTGCTATCTCTCCTTCAATAAGGGAAATTTAATAAGCTTCTGTACGCAATCTTTGCTCTCCTCCTTCTCCAAACATCATCTCCCAGCAACCGCTGTAAAGCTCGCCGTGATGTAGGTCATGCGTATCATGTGTCATGATAATTTCTTGTGTGAAAGGTCTTGACTGACAAAGAGAGGGCAGCTGTTGCATCGGTTACAGCATCTGACTATTATAGACGAGGGAGACTTGATCTGTCCTTAGTGCCCACCAGAGGGCAGAGAACTCAGATTTACAAGTTCCCATTGAAAATACGACTTTTATCTTGTATTCACAACAATGCTTAAAGAAATATGCAGTGGCTATTAAGGGGAAGCTACACCTTCCTTTGTTAGTCTCATTTACAGATTAGGTTGAAATTAAGTCCTGGAGCCTTCATCACTTATAAGGGTTTATCTTTTTATCTTTTTAAGTCCAACATAATCTGATTATGTAGCAAAAAATGATGTATTTTATTAATAGGGGTTCTGCATTAAAAATATAATAAAGAAAACACAATGAGAAAATACAATTTTAAATCATCAAGGAAGCTGTAAATGTGCTTGATTAATAAAGAAAAACTTTAAATGCCATTTAATGTTTAGAAATCAAACCAAACCTTACAAATAAAAGATGCTTAAATGAGTCAGACTTGCAAGTTTTGGCAATTTAAGAACCAAACATGAAAACTTATTTTACATTGATACACTAAAGTAACTTTAGATTAATGTCCAATTAGCATCCGCAGCTTCATCCATAGTTATTAAAGTAAAATAGAAGTCTGACTTACCTGTTGTCTGTTACTATGAGTGACATGTTTTCCAGCTCTGGCAGCTGACTGGTGTTGGTGTCCGGCTCGGTTACTGAGGATCAAACTGCCCGAGGGAACAGATGGGTTCAGTCTGCAGCCTGTGGAGTCTCTCAGCTCCACTGTGGTCTGTCACGCAGTCAGTTTGTATCACAACCCCTCCCACCAGCCCCCTTTTTATACTGTCTGTCTGCACCACAATGATCTCAACAACAAACCTGTGATTGATCTGCAGCATGGTGCCAAATGATCCCTGGCTGATCCGTACCGGTGGAGGCCGAGCATTTAAGACGCATTAAGACCAGATATGTTTATCAAGTGGTTCATGTGTTTGTATATAGAGTAACGCGGTATACCCACCAAGACTCAGCGTGTTTACCTTTGTTGAAGGATGTTTTCAGTACTGGAGTCCTTGATTAAAATCAGCATATTTTATGTTTCATGTTCACTATGCATTATTTATTTTATTGTTTCCTTATCACCTCTTTGACTTTGACATATTATTGGTTCATTAAGTGGGCAACCTCCAGATTAGCATATCTAGCCTTGTGATTATTGCAAATTGTTTTTGTGTTAAAGTCAAAAGTTGCAATACCACACTATTAAATTACTCCATTACAAGTAAAGTATTAGCGACAAATTGTACTTAAAGTATCAACCTATTTTCTAAACTGGTCCAACAAGTCCATATATTTTGTAAGTAAAATCTTTAGACTAAAATCTAAAGTAACTCGTAACTATAAATGCAGTGGAGTAAAAAGTACAATATTTGAAAAAATAGAAATCTAAAATAGGCTAGATATACTCAAGTACCTCAAAATTATACTTAAGTTCTGTACTTGAGTAAATGTACTTAGTTACTTTCCACTACTGCACATGTTTAATACTCTTTATCAATAATGAAGGCATCCCATTATTGTTTTGTATTCACGGTTTAATATTATAAGGTATTTATCACGTCACTTCCTGCCTTTTCTTTGTTTCTAGAGACACATCAGCATAAACTTCTTGAAGCCTTTTCTGTATTCGTGTAAATTGTCTCACTTTTTTTGCATATGACAGCTCCCCTCCTTTTTTTCCGAGTTCTGTTTTATCTGTATAACAATAACATCATTATGTGATTTCATTCATGATATTTAAATGTTCTTTTGTGTGTGAAATTGTAGGTTTTTCAACGTACTGCCAGGATGACTACCCGCTAAACTGAACTCTTTACATGTTCACTTTAATGACTACTTAAATTATATGGAAGCCTACTGAAGCCAAGAAAAACACGACATGTTGAAAGGACAACAAGGCAACATTTATTTATTATATTCAAACATCCCACATGTTTTTAATGCGGTTATTTTATTTTAATTTTTAAAAAATCCTTTTAACATTGATGTTTTTATTGTGGTTGTTTTATTTGAATTATTATTGTTTGTTTTGTTCACTTGCTGGGTGTTCTGTCCTGCGTGTTCTCTTTGATTGTAAAGTGTATTAGGACAATGCCGCTTTAAATAAAATTGATTGAAAATTGATTGATCAGGGTTCATCTTCAGTACATGTAGCATGTAGTGTGTTTCTAAAGCAGCAATGATCATCTTGCGCCCTCTAGCAACCATGTGGTAATTAATCATTCATCAACTTAATGTGATGTATAAAACTGACAAGCTCACCAATAAAGATAACATAGAAAACAAAAAAAAGCATATAAAAATGGAATGCTTTATGAGCTTTTATAGCAGAGTAAAGCACAAGAAATAAAAAAGTAAGGATTGTAGAGTAACAGGCTGCATCTCAGTATATTTTAGTCCTGAAAATAGCTACAATTTATGTTTTGGTTTTATGACAGAAATGTCTCTAATGTTAGACACACTTGATAAAATAAATCCTGCATGTTTAATATCTATTTCACTGTTCTTGTGCAAAACCTTTTTAACTTTTTAAGGTTTTTATTTATTTTTACAATACTTGATATATACTTAGATATAAAATGCCCATGCCACGATAACAGATAACAATTCATTAGCAAATGACTTGAACACTGATGATGCTTTGCTGAGAAGTTTTTATCAACATCATTACATTTATGCATTTTTAACTTAATTGATTTAATCAAAGTTTCCACACTGTGTTCTTGTTTTTACTTCCAAAGTACACTTATATTTTTGTTGTCATTCATGACTTCATCCTCCAGCTGAATGCATGTGTGTGCTGTAGCCAACAGGAAGTTATAAAGATTCATTAGAAGTATTTTAACATTTTTTTCTTTATTCTTTAACAGACAATACACTTGTAAACATCATACTTTAAGGACATTTTAGAACCATTTTACTATTAAACAGCCTTAATTGAGAAAGCTAATTAACATGTTCAGAAACCAATCACTTACTGCACAAACAGATATTTATTAAAATGAATAACTGATTTTAAACATCAAATTGTCGACAAACCTTTATGCCTCAGTAGACCTGCTTTGACTCAAGCACACGTGTGAATAATAACATCTGTTCCCTGTAGGTGTGCCAGTGAGACATGCAATTGAGCTGGGGACCTGTCACTGAAACACAAATAAAATGCGGCCATAAATCATGATATGCCATTTGTTGCACCTGTGTTTGACAAGCCAAAATATCTGCTGTAGGAAAGGTCTGCTCACAGGTCAGCTTGTCTTTCATTTAGTCTTATTCCCCTGTTACACCTTGGAGCAGTAACTGACAGACACCAGATGGAGCTATTTGTCACCAAACTAATTGTCTGACATAAAGTTCAACACTGTTTTCCACCGACTGGTGACTTGTTGCACTATGGAGTTTGAAAAATAACGCTTCTTCCATTTCAAAGATGTGTAGTTTCCTTGGCCAAAAACATGGATTTCCAGGTCTGCTAGTAGTTCCTTTTTACTAACAAGTTGGCAACACATTCGGCCATTTCCAGTATGTGAAACACTCACAGGAAAAAACTGCATAATGAGTCACTTTTTATCATCAGGAAAAATATTGACATAACATGGGATACAACAATGCTCCAAAAACAACTTTTGTCATCATCTTTTTTTCTTTAGAAACATTTGATCTAAAGAAAAAAGGAAAGTTGTTGACACAGTGTGATTTGAGCCGGATAGCGGTGGTGACTGATTTTCTGGGGCTGTTGGAAGGCACACACACAAAGGATGTTGTCTTCTATCAGACTGTCCGTGAATGTTTCTATCCTATTCCTCCTTTTGGATTTGTCATGATTATTTTTCCCAAAATCCCTGAAGTCTCCGCCCACTGTGACTTCACTCGTTACTTACTTTATCCCCCGCCTGGCTCTTCTCAGATAGTGTAGGCGGTGTCTTGACATTTGCAACACCGTTAGCACTATGACATCGATGCCGAGACCCCTCAGTATGGCTGAACTGGCTTTGCCGTCCACAGATTCTTCCCATGATTCCCCTCGACACTGCTGGCGACAGCATCAGCATGACCACAGGCTCCAGGAAAACATTACAGGAGCTCGTCAGCATAGCGTATGTCCTCCACTCAACATTTTTCCACAACACAAACCCCACAATGTGCGAGGCATTGTAGGGTGCATAGCACACCACAAACACAGCGAGAGTGGAGAGTGCAACAGTCAGGGCTCTTCTCTTCCCCATAGGGTGCAAATTTGAACGCCACACCAGTGTAACACAGCGCAGCGTGCAAAAGGATGTCACAATAAGAGGCAAAAGGAACAAGGCGATGGCCATCTCCAGGCGTAGAGGCAGCAGAACAGCGAGCTGGGAGGCGTTAAAGTGGTAATAGCAGGCTGAGGTGTCATCCTTAATGGAGACAAAGTGAGCCCCTCCTTCAGCCACCATGGCGAAACTGAGGTGCAGTAGCACCAAGGCCCACAAGGCAGCGCTGATGAAGCAAGAAATTCGAGCACGGCGGTATCTCTTGTAGATAATTGGGAATGCGATGCTGAGGTAGCGCCCCACTGTCACAGCGGTGATGAACAGGCAGCTGCCATACAGCGAGGAGAAGAGGAAGAAGCTGTAGATGGGGCAGACGGGTGCTGGCAGCCTCCAGTCCTGAAGCCAAGTCTCCAGAGCCTTGACGGGCAGCCAGGCCACGAGCACCAGGTTGGCCAGGCACAGGTTGAGGGCATAGACCACGTTGGGTGTGGCGCCATGCTTGCAGGCCTTGCGAACGTACACGAACAGGACGAGGAGGTTGGCAGGAAGACCCAGCAGAAAGGTGAAGGTGTAGACAGTGAGAGCGACGCAATCCTTGTAATTCACCTGCATCTCTTCAGTTTAGGACATGGACACTGCTGAGAGGCGTAGGAAGTCCAGCAAAAAGGTAGCTCTGCCTCCAATTTACCATGACAAGGATAAATCTTCAAACAAACTCAAGCTCACAGGAATGTCTCAACTGAAACAAGCAATTATTTGACGAACAGTTAGGTGCACGGTTGTCCTCTCCATTTATAAACCGCATCTTTTGAAAGACAGATTCTCCATTCGTGGCAGCTGCTGCAGTGCCAGGTTTTTCCCTCCGTCGTGTTCAGACACAGCTCTGAACATTGGCAACACCTCTGAGACAGGTGACTGCAAAGAAAAAAGAGGCGGTGGCCACAAAAGGTGCTGATGCATGTGGGTACGAAGGGGGCGAGGTGCACACGACATGATGACAGAGATGCAGATAAGGAGACGCATCCCCTCATGCAGAAATAGGGGGCATTTAGCAGGCACCAGGCTGCCTTAATTGCCTTCTCAGTGGAGGGAAACAGACAGGTAGCATCTGGGTCCTTAAGTGAAATGATTCAGAATAATTCAGTGTGTCAGGAAGCGCATGGCAATCCCCTTAAAGCTGAGGCTGTCTAAATGAACTGGAGGGCCAGGAAGTAAAGTCATAAATGTGCTGAAGTTGATGGTTGATGCGAGGACAGGATGGGTTGGGCTTTGGCAAACGGTGACATGTGTGTGGCATGATGGCACTTCTCACAGTTTTATGGTAGGGAATGAGTTCTTTAGTGTGTGTGTATGTGAAAGTGAGGGTGAGAGAAGAGTGGGCGCAGTATGTATAAGGTGGAGAAAATGGAGCAGAAAATTACTGTGACTTGTTGCAGAGGCATTTTATTAGAGCAGAATGACAGATACCAAGAAACCTCTCCAAGAAGAGACCTACAGCAGTTCAAAACATGGCTGCTTGCTTGTTTGATGTTTGATTAGGCTATTGATCCACTGTTCAAAACAAATGTGTGTATAGTTACTCTTCTGATATATTGACATGAATGCTTGCAAAGTAATAGTACATATGTACTTTATTTATTAGCTGAAGTGAAAGTGACATTAGCACAGCCTTCATTCACCTGTCATGTTTTGTTTTTCAGGAAGTCTCAGGAGGTTGCAGTTGGTATTTCCAACGAGGGCCATTTAATTAGTCCCTGCTAAGCTGCCAATCACAAAAGCGAGAACTGTGGTATGATTTTCTCAATAATTAATTTTGCTCATATTGAAAAAAGGGCTCTATTGTTCTTATCTCTCCGAAATCCAGAACTTAATATATTTGCCAAATTAGTAAGCAAGAACGAAACCCCTTAAACCTACAGTGAACCTACTGATTTTTGGACACTTGGGGGCAGCAGAAACAAGTTGTGAACACAACATTAACATACAGTATCACCTTTTAAGTTAATATGTTAGCAACAATTGCTTATCTACATATCCAGCAGTTACAGAGCAACATTAGTATTTATTTGGAGTCATGTTTCTGGCCACCTGATGAATGTAAGTCCAATATTTACTCTCCTTTTAGCTCTGTTTTTGGTCTCCACCAACTCCTGAGGGAAACATCTGGCTCTTTAGCTGCACATGTGCGCTATGTTCACCAGCTAGTCGCTAACTGTGTCTGTCTGCTCTTTGGTGCTGAGCAGGTTGTGTACAGTTAGAGAAAATGAGGCTATGAGAGCGATAAGTATGAACCAAAACAGTACATTTGCAAACCGGAAAGATAAACAATTAACTGAAACTCGCTATAAAGCTCCGTAAAGCCGAGCAGCGGAGCTGCAGATTCAGGTGATAATTCTCTTTAGGTTCATCACTACTAGCGACTCTTTTCACATTGTCACATTGTTTACTGTTTGTAATGTGTCTTGAACCATTTCCCTAAGGTGATTTCCCAAGGTCACACTTCCATTTCCGTTCCAAACTAATCACCAACGTTATCTCAAACTTCTTGTGCTCACTGTATTATCCTTATGTGGTTTAGCAAAACTAATGGTTTTATTTTGGGGGTCCATAATTTTGAATTATTACTGTGCTTTCCTACAGCGATGCACACTCATGTTCTTGTTTCTTGATCATTTCCTAACAAGTTTCCTAGAAAAGAACTATGTGATATGGTACTAATTATAGGTGAATTTTGGTACACCTTCAATTAATTGATTCTAAACAATTACTAGCATAACCTAAAGTCTTTTAGTCTTTTGCACACAGCAGATCAAGTCAACATACACATACACATCCATTTGAAGACATTACGACTGAGGCAGGTGGGAGTTACAGGGGTTTATTGTCTCGGGGGCGTGTTTAGTGCCTGTTTACCAGATTTTTTTTATATCTAAAGCGCATATGCTGCGTGAGTCAAAGTTCACGTCATTATCACCGTCTTTGTGCTCCAAACACCATCAGTTGATCAAACAATATGACGAGGCCAAACAAAGCCATTAAAGCTAATGGTCTATAAAAGTAATGACCTTACCTGACATGAACGTGAGCACTTCCACATGTGAATTTTTTGTACACAATCACTAAATTCTAAAAAAAAAAAAAGACAACCTCAAATGCATCAGATGCCAGAAATATCTTCACGATTCAATGTTTAATTAAGACTATAGAGGAAACAAGCATATAATCCACATTTTAAACATAATTCAGATGTTTTTTTGTGTGAAACTTAATAGACACGGGTAAAGTACATAATTGATAATTTAACACAACACAAATTAAAGCAAATTAACCACACAATAGAATATTTCTACAGTTTTTGTTGAAATAAATAAACAAAATACAGGTAAATGTTTTGTTCTTCAGCACTAATGGGGATGATTAATTCATTTTAATGTATCTGAAGTATGGACAGAACATTTCAGGCGTCATGTTCTTTGCTTGTTGATGACTGCAGGTTAAAAACACGAAGTCAAAGCTAAAAATGAATGAATGATTCTAATATATGTGTTGAGTTGTATCCCTTCCCTTCAAAAACTGGATGCCGTGGTCTTAATGAGCAAGCAGCTGCAGGTTGCTCCTCCCACTGGAGTTTGTTAGTGGAACCAGCAGCACCGGGGTTTTGTCAGTGCTGGAGGTCGATGTTAGGCGGGTACGGGTGTTCATGCTTCGTTGTTCCAGAGACAGAGCTTCCTGTTTTCTGGAAAGATCCTGCAGCATGCGAGAGTGATGGAGCTTCATCTTCTGCAGGGAGTGCCTGAGTGAGCGTGGGACGGGAGAAACAAGCAGGGATGAAGGTTTTAGAGTCATTTTTCCTTCCTTTCTGGTATTCAAAACACTCTTTTATTTGTTACTTTCTGTAGGTCTGTATTTTGGATTTTTCCTGATATTTACTCCTCTGGCTTCTTACCGTTTTAATTAGCTGGATTTAAAACATCACCATGTACAGTACATACATTCCTAAATGTGTACTTTCTCATTTGTTTTAACAGAGATAGAGATATATCCCCTGAATGACTGAATGTTACTTTTTAATATTTTTTTTTATGTTGAATGCGATGCTTGACTTCCCTGTATGTGCGACCATGCTTGGCCAAAAAAACTGTTTTTTGCTGATGAACCGGTAAATAAAAACATGGATAAACTATTAGCTCCACTTGGTGATCATAGCAGCAAAACTCAGACTCACTGAGCCTCAGACAGCTTCTGTTTCAGAGCCATGATTGTGGCCTCCAGCTGATGGACTTCATTAACGAGGCAGTGCTGCGCCTACAAACAGGAAGGAAAAGATCAATCAGGACGAAGCCTCCAAATGTTTAGTACCTAACATAACTACTACTGTTACTTATACTGCTTCTGCTAATATTCTATATTTGATATTCTACAGCATGTGCTTTATTTAAACCTCGTCTCTGCACAGGTCCATGCCAGGTCTGTTGGTCCTGTTCTCCAGTCGGGTGTGAGCCAGTTTCAGGTTGGCCGTCTTCGCCTGCAGATCTGCATCCAGCCCGTGGATGTCACTCTCCATTTCTGCCATTTCATCTTCAGTCTACAGGCAGATGGCAGACAGTCAGAAACACTTTACTATAAACAATAATCTCTTGCTCTCTAGGAA
This sequence comes from Maccullochella peelii, assembly GCA_002120245.1. Classification (NCBI taxonomy): domain Eukaryota; kingdom Metazoa; phylum Chordata; class Actinopteri; order Centrarchiformes; family Percichthyidae; genus Maccullochella; species Maccullochella peelii. Next base: position 93,181 of record LKNJ01000034.1, read on the forward strand.
GATGGATGGATAAAGAGCTCTTTGAGCCCCTCCATGTTAAAAACTGTAACCTGCAGTTAAGAAGATAAATACCTGACATTATAAGAGGTATGATATCTTACATTTTTTATTTGCCACTCCAGCTCATCGCGGGCCTGATCTTCATGGTGATTTCGCTTACGAAGAGCAAACTCTGTGGCCCTGCGCTGAGTGTTCAACTCATTCTGCAGCTAAGCAATAGAGAATAGAGAAACAATGTGCCATATATATCTTACTCTGGTGACCACAGAAGAAATGAAAGCAAGATTGGTGCACAATATTCCCAGACTGTCAGGAAAACCAAAGAGGGAAACTATGAATTCAACAAATCCTTTAACATCCCCTGCTCCAATATTTGTGTTTCATTTTGTTTGTATTAAAGGAGTTTCCATAAAGGACAATACTACAAACGCAATTGATCTGCACCTTCCCTGCTACATATTTGCACTACAAATATTATATAGCCAATACTATCAATACTATACAGGCAGGTGTAGTTACATCACACACACCTGGGCTCTGGTGAGACTCATGTCCTCTCTCATTTGCTGGGACACCTGCATGGCCTCCTGGGCACAAGCCACATTATACTGGCTGAACTGGACCCACTCCTGGGGGGTGGAGGAACTACAGTAATGACAACATTTGTGCATTTTACTTAATGTGCCATGAGTTAACCAGAAAAACTGAAAAAATAAAGCATTATTCTACTGTATTATGCTTAAAGGATTACATCAGGATATATCGAGCAATGAGAAACTCCTCTGCAATTATGAGTCAAGATTTAGCAAAATGGTTAAAATGCGGATGCAAAATTCTAAAAACCCCGGTGGTATGCGAGTTGGGTTGGTCTTCAGGGAGATCTGAGGTGACTTGATTGTAAGTGACAGGCAGGACATGTCAATGTCCAGGGCGTCCATCTTGTTCTGGAGGTCAGCGGTCAACTGGTGCCGAGCCTCCTGCAAAATACTGGGAACAAGAACAAAGAAAGGTGGTCAGAGAAAAAGCAAAAACACAAAATGGTCACTCTGCAAGTTTCGCATCGCACCATGGCGTCCCTTACCACAGTTGCTCAAAGGCCTTGTCTATGTGCTGCTGCTGAACTTGCTGCACTCTTTCAATCAGCTCCGCTTCTTTTTTCAGCTGCTCGTCTACGGGGTCAGTGACAAGCTCATACCCTCGGCGTCCGTCCCTCAGTGTCAAGCATTCGCTACTGACCTCCAGGGGAACAACAGTCGCAGCCAGGGCCTGCTCGGTTTGCTCTTTAGACTGTTTCAACACACATCAAGGCTGACGTCACTTCACTGTCAAGACTCAAGCAGTGGAATTTGTAAGAACAGGACCAAGTCACACCTACATACTCACAAGTATGTTATCTATTGAAGGGCAGTCACTTTCTCTTTAAATTTTAAATTGAATGATTCAGAGAATATTGATACTTACTCTAAGGGAAAAAGACAAATACATTCACTCAGGTATAAAAGTATATATTGGTCTGACACTTAAAAAAGGCTGATATCTTTGTACTATTATTAACAAAGACAGAGACAAGCTCTCATCTGTTTCAGAGTTTTTTTTTGACAAATCACCAGAGTCAGAGCCTCCATCTCTTCATCCACTTTCTGTGCGCAGGTTTCTAACGCCTCTTTCCACCTGGCAACATCCCAGACCCGGTCACTCAACCTGCGAGAGGTATCGCTTTCATCCCAGGTTGTCTACAGAGAAACGGTGCAAGAAAATGATATGCGGACATATCCTGTAGAGTGTGACACTGACTGTTCAGCTTTCTGGTAAGCATCCTCACAAACAAGAACCCACCTTACAGTTGGTCTCGTTGCGTAGTGACCTCCCTTGCTGCCGGATCACATTAGAAACATATCGCTCATGTTGTGCTGTGTCAGACAGCTGGTGGTTGTTGCTGTACCATTCTGACACACTGTGGTGCAGGCCAGGCTTTGCAGGAAGTGCAGACATCCTCCTATTGCAGAAACATGCTAAGAACCCAGGCACTGTATTTGTCAAGTACAAGTTAAATGTGCAGGATTTGTTTCAGTGACATTGATACCCTTGAGTTTCACAGTAAACATACATAGACATGGTACAAGACCAACAGAGCTACTATAACATGCAGCACTGAGAGACAGTCAGAGATCATGGGATGCAGTCAATACACACACACATTTTCAAATATTATTAACAAATGAGTGTCCTAAATCATAATGCTACTTTTAAAAGAGGCTTCTTTCGAAGAGGAAGTATTTGGCCCCTGACAGTAAAAGTCTGATCACATCTTCATTTCCGCTGCACAGTCTGAATGACTCAGAAAACAACCAACGTTGATGTATGAGGATGATTTACAAAGTGCAGTGGGGGAAACTTCTATACCTGAGATTCTATACCTGTACTTCACTACACTTCCTCTAAGGGAAATATTATATTATTTGGTGTACTATTTGGTGGATATACAGTAGCTTTTATATAACATATGACTAACTCAAAAATGCATGTTGCTGTAGTTAAAACTACCCAACAGTGTATTAGGTAGGCCTAGTTATACTTAGCATCACCTGGACCTTCAGTACCACTGAATATCATAAAATATTGTATGACAATAACAATGTTTTAAGTGACTCAGAGGTGACTGTTGTGTTACCATGCCTATATTTAATTAGGTAAAATTTTGAACACAGAATTTAAGTTTGCTAGTAGGACACAGCCAGTGGTGAAGGTGAGACTTGTAATGGCATGTACTGTATATTAATGTAAGATGAGATTTAGTTTTGTGACGATTTATTTTAGAGATTGCCTTCTTAGGGTTAATTATTGCATTATTTAATTAATGGTAACCACGTGTGTATGTGTGTATATGTTGTATGCTGCTCGGGAACTACATAATATGGTGCACCTTGCCTGTGATGTTAATAACGGCAGTTAACGCTAAGAGTAACCAGCCTTACGTTAACATGACAGACATGAAGCGAATCTCTTTGAAGCAATAGGGACGAGCAAATCACTTAAACCAGCAAATAACACTGGCAATTTAACACTGGGCTTCATCGGATCATAACTGTAAACACGGTTCTCATAAAACGGCTCATTTGCGTTCCATGGTCTTTTTCACCTTGCCGAAGTGACAAGGCCGTAAAGTGTACGTTTTCTCCCAAAAAATGAAGCTTCTCATATTAGTTATTTCTGCTGTTTACAAAGCCGAGTCTCAAACACCGCAACAAGTTTAAATGTCATTTCAAATGCGAATTTTACTCACCGGAATTCTAGAATGTTCAGATAATCGGCGCGTGCTGGTTTTTCTGGACCAGGTTTCCTATAGCAACAACATACTCGAGCCGTCTCCAGGCAACGAGCCCACACAACGTTCGACTGAAACGTTTTAATAATTAAAATACTGTGGCAACGTATGCAACGCTTTTGTTGATTCGGATCCTTCTATGACATTATCAGCTAACAGGGAACGTAAAGAAGGTAGAACAGTCGCTTATTATTCCAGTTAGCTTAAGTGTCAGGCGGTATTATTCTTCGTTATTAAAACTGGCAAACAACACTTAGAAAACAAAGTCAAAAAATTGAAAAATAAGTAATTTGGCCTCCAAGGTGTTTTGCTTGCTGCTCAAAGGCAACTTGAAATACACAAAAATGTAGACAACGCATGTGATAATCAACACTCGGGTATAAACACTTCTGTTTTATTGTAGTATCAGAATTAGTCATGCCAGTGGTTATATTTCCATGCTGTGGTGACATTCAGTGTAGACAAAAAGCTGGTTAGTTAAACTATCATCACTTGCATGATCCAAAGTACCCTCACACATTCCTGACCATGGTTGTTTTATGGTCTTCTGTCAGCAGCAATGGTTCCCAAAGTTATAAAGAATTAGGGAATATTGCAAAAAAGCCACCTCAGGTGTCCACTAAAATGCAGCAGGACTAGTTGGCCAAACAGAGGCCCGTCTCAAACCAAGACCTCTCATGACTGAACCTCTATTTCAGTGCATTACACCAGTGACCTATTAAGCAGATATACAAACAAACCATATTTTAATGCCCGTTAAAAATGATTCAGACGTCGAAAATCATCTCCATACTCTCATTTATCTGTATAGTGCACCTAATGGGGACACAAGAGATTTAAACTCTATATGTAAAGACTTCACTGAGTCTGGGAACCACTTGCCAGTGCACTATCCCAATTACCTGAGCTATGTTAACACCTAGATTCTCCAATAGGCTTCTATTAAGGCCTTGCACTAAAAATAAAACCTCCATGGCTGTGCTACCGAAGCTGCTGTCAGAAAAGTGTAGTTTTTAAATTTACTGACAATGGATTATGTTTATAAAGTGTGTAAGCTCTGCCTGGTGCTTGGAGTGTCAGTGTTAAGAGGCAGAAATTGAAAGCTACCTCAAACTGCGCACACATCAACTATATAAAGACAAGATCCACTGACAGTAAAACTGTCCATATGCCATCACTAAACAGTGATGAGCATGATCAACATATCAGATTTGCCCATTATTTTTTTGTTGCTGGGGCAAGAGTAAATTCAGATACAAAATACTTTTTCCCTTTCTTTTCTTACTGTGTACACATTCCTTAAAGACTAATAAATTAAAAGTAAATGGAAGCTATCATTCATGTCACATTTAGTAGTTTCAAACACAGCAAATGTCAACAAAAAAAAAAAAAAGGAACAAGTAGGAGTTTGCGGTATGATAAAAATGTGAAATCATTAAAAGTAAATTTTCTGTGGCAGGCTCATAATTTAAAGTAAAAAGAAAGTTTGGTGCAAGCGTGGTGGTGCTGTGCAGAGGTTGTTTTCTTTGAAGCAGAGGTGAGAGGTTCAGTTAGCTACACAGTTAACGGATTTCAGAGCGTTCAGCCTTTGAACAGCTGGAGGTGGAGGAGGCGTTTTCAATTTGAAGTCCTTCAGTGTTCTTCTTTAGCCCTGCGTGTGTTTTTGTGGTCCAATTTCAGATCGAAATTGTCTCTCATTGTTAATCCTTTCCTGGTATTGTTCCGGTGGGTGGGAGGATGCGACATTGTGTTTGTGATGTTACATGTGTCCAGTCCACACCACATCACTGTGGCGTTGCATCTCCATTGACTTCTACGCCGTGCTGCTGTAGCTGCGCTCGAAGCAGTGCATTATCATTCTTCAGTTCCTCAATCTAGAGAAATAAAAGATAGATAATTAGACACACAGAAACATAAATAGAAAATAAGCTATATAGTGAGCCCAGTTTCACTCACTTTCATCCTTGGGAGGTAAAACAGTAGTTAAAACGACAATGTGACTGACAGTAACACAGCAGCCACTGTGGCAATTACAGGATACTGGCACGTTGTATTTTCCTATATTTCCGTAACGATGGGGAAGATTCCCACGTTTATGACTTGCGAGCGTTCATGTCATCGGACAACTCAACACGGGTTACAAAGACTGCTTTGTAAGGGTTTCCCCAATTGTAATTACAACTTGGATGTCGACATGAACGCTATTTACAAGATGGAAACTGGTAATTACGGTACCTCCTGTGTGACTTGAACACATTATCAGTTGCTATTACACAGCCTGACTGACAGCAAGTACAAGAGAAGCAAAAGCAGGAAACAAAAAGAGGCTTTGGACGAGGTACAGTGTAATTTACTCCAGTTTTACTTTTGTGATCAAATATTTATCTGTGGTTTATGCTAACACGTAGCTTAAAAGTCAGCAAAGTGAGTCAATTGCATTGCTATAGCAAGCTAAAGTTAGCTAACGTTAGCAACCATTAGCCACTCGTAACATTTCAAGCAAGACTGTAGTGGCAAAACCTCAAAGTGTATCAAATTGATGACGGTTGTGTTTAATTTGTTATTAAATTCCACAAAATAAAAAGGTTAGACATGTATATTACATTTAGGCTGAGTGCAGTAAACTAAAGACAGGTTTATATGGGAAGTTGACCTGTTGTCTAAGCAGGTCGTTGTCCATCTCGACTCGCTCCACCTCTTTGTAGCTCTCCTGCAACCGCTGGTTGCTCTGACGCAGCTCTCGAATGTAGTCACAAGCTTTGGACAGGATGCCGCCTTTACTCTGAGAAATACAGCACATTGAGATGTTAAAAGACCAAATGCATTAAATATGACTCATCACTTCCTTTATTACTAATTTTTCTTTTTAACCCATCAGTTTTTCTGTCCCACTGTGTCACTCACATACGTCTCCACTGAACTTTCCTCCAGCGACTAAACCATTTCAGAGCCTTTCAGCCAGACTCTTGGTTACATATGGTGCAATATCCAATTATTAAACTGAATAATGGTGCCCCACATGCCCCTGCCTAATACAAACACTACTTAATAGAGTATCATTGCGACTGTGGTTAGCCGTGGTTTCACCTGGTGTTTCTATCTGACTTTCAGCATCAGTTATGCAAACATGCATTAGGTGAAAGGACAGAACGCACAGAAAGTGCATTTATTCAAGAATGTAAGTGGTCAGGTTTATGAGTCTGGATGTAACCCAGCTTCAACGTGCATACAACATGCAGATGCAAATTAAAAAAAGATCACAGAAATAAAAGTCACTTTCAGAGATGTGCCTCAATAAAACAGATCTGATCTCCAGAGCCAGGTTTAATCTAATCAAAAAGACAGGTGTTATTATAGCCAGCTGCTTTGGAAAATATATGGGCTTTAAGAAAACATTTTAAGAGCTGATTTCTGTACTACACTCACAGCTCCTGTTCTGCTGTCAACACTGCAGTCAGGGATGATTTTTGAAAGTGTGACAATCCAATTGTTAATCTTGTCTCTTCTTCTTCTCTCCACTGCAAAGGAAAAAAAAGAATCTTTTTAACCACAGGCCCTATAAATACACACCAACATGCAACTACTAACACAAGAAAACATAGACGTTAACAATCTCTAACAAAGACAGACACTCATGACACCAATGACCACACACCTTCATTGTGCTGTGCTCTTCGCCTCTCATCTCTGGGCGCCCGTGGACCCTCCACCTTCCTGTAAAGACACAGCAAAACTAATTTGACAATGAAACTATGAATAAAAAGTCTGATTTTTTCAATATTAACACCTGAACTAGAATTCAGTTACTAATTCAATTAAACGCATCTGAACAAAGACCCAAATTTGTTGGCTTTCGCTATCATTTTTTCAGGTGGTTGATGAGGAACGCCTACATGCACCATTAGTTTTAGGCTTTATTAGTCCCATTTGGAGAGGAGGCGCAGAACCTTCAGGTCCTCTGAAGGTTTGTGGGATCCAGCCACTGAATTAGGATGTATAATTTGCTATTAGCCTTATTTGTGCCAACAGGGTTCAGTCGTAGGATATTGCTAAGCCTAAAGCTGCCTGTTAACTAAACCTGTCAACATATAATTCACGACACAAGGATGCTAATGATTGATTAGTGAGCCACCAAACGTCTGTCTCTACAACACATGATGGGGGCAGGGTGAGGGCGTATGTGAAAGTTCTTCTCACCAGTTTGTACTGCCATGCTGCAACATCTCGCTTTCACCAAGGTCTCTGGGGATGGCAGGTAAGTAGGACAGAGTGTGGTTTTCAGATGCTGGATGTTTTAAATGATGGATATTGATTTTTTAAATTTTTTTTTGTATCTTCATTTGAACACACAATGACAAAACTAATCATTCCAAAAAGGGAAGGAAGAGGTGAAGAACAACCGATCCACTGCGAAGTTACAGGGAAAGGGGTGAGAAAAATGTGGAGGAGAGAAGTCGGCCAAGCACGTGGGGAGAGAGTCATGGTGATTTGGTAACTTCAGGGATAGGATTAATGTTTTTTGTTATACTCACGCAGTGTAGGTGTGTGTGCGTGGTGCAATGGTACGAGGGGCCGTCGTCTGCAGCACGTCAGGGGGGCTCATCATCACGTAAAACTGACCTGGATTATAAAGAGACAAACGATGAAAAACAAAAATTAAGAAATTGTCGGATCAGGAATGTGATCTGCGCCAAAGGACGGCAAGAAAAGAGGAACTCATTTTTTCAAAAGCAAATAATGGAAGCCTAATGATGCAAATTCAGCTAACGAAATCTGTTGACATATATATTGAATTCTGTCCTGTCCCTCATTTTGTAAGACAAGGTGTCTCTTTTTCCCCAGATGATTCTGAAGCGAAGGCACTGCTGTCGTCTCACCTCCTGCCTGTGTGATCGTTGGGTCGGCAGTGGTCTGCACCGACACGGCTGTTCCATCGCTGACGGTGGCGGCAGGGAAATAAGCGAAACGTGTCTCTCCTCCCACCGTCTCCCCGCCAGGACTGCCCCCGTTGCTGAAAGGGTTCTGGATAACAGCCTGGCCAAGGTGGAGTCAGGGACAGGCCGGTCAAAACATTAAACGGCTAATATATAATCTATGGTAAGGCTCCATATGTCTACATTGCCGTAGCGGTTCTGAATTTCTTTTTTTTTTTCCCACTCATGATTATAAAAAGGATGGTGTAGGCAGAACAAGTAAGTTCAAACAATCAATTTATGCTTATTGACACATTTAAAAATAAAGTGTTGCTGTAGTTGTAGGCACAAAGGTATAATTAGAACGAAAGTTGTGGGTGCTGCTATAGTGGGATGCACCAAAAAGTGCTCTATGAATTGGCCTTTCTACTACCTTAATATGTAGGTGTTGCTGATGTCAAAAGATGAATTGCATAATTAATTCAATAGGTAAAAGGCCTTCGTCTGTGAGCAAACACCAGATCACATCCTTACACCTGCTTTCGTCTCACAGTGTGTTTACTCACTGCCTGAGTCGCTCCGGCAAACGCTGCAGTAGAGACGACGCTGACAGCTCCAGTCCCGTCAGCTGTTTCTAATTGATCATCTGTCACCTGAACCACACGATAGGTCACCTGGGGACAGAGCAGACAGCTAAAGTTTCAAAAGAAAGGAGGAGTGGACATGTTAGAACACCAGTCATTCTTTCACATTTAAAAAGGACACGTCACCTCACCTTTACATCACATACTGTTCATTTTGTTTAGCTAAGATTCTAAGAACGAGCAACTGGTTATCAGGTGCTAACATCTGTTTCATCCGTTTTCCCTTGACACCTCTGGGTTTGTGGTTATTTCTAGAATACAAATGAATCACTACAAAAAAGCTTGGTGTGAACATGGCCAAAAATAATTTAATCTACCCAATCATCCAACAGCACACTGAACTTCAAACTTGAATGAACCGTTAGCTAAACCCCTCTGCCAAACAACAGATTGTCCAATCATAGCTTAGCATCCTCATTTAAAGCCTGTGTGCATGGGGCTGTGGTAAGAGCAAGACTCTGCATTTTTTTAAACAAAAATCTTCTTCTCTCGCCTTTCCAAAACCATGACCTGACACGTTAGACCCACTCATTCCTCACATGCCCTCTTTTCGCCAAATAAGCTCTGGTTCTTGACGCGGTTCTGTTCAGGATTCTTGGAACCTAGTTGGTATCTAGTGAAGCAGCCCGTGTTTCCACCAGTTTTTAGCAGAACCATTGTTATCAAGGATGCGTTATCAACAGAGGGCGTTGCACAGCCAAAGTAAACAGTAGTAGCAAGATGGCGGATCACATTGATTACCTGCGAGCTTTTGTTCTGTTATTACAGATATTTGTTTTTATCCAAAAATACAGCATGGACCAACTACTAATGATTAGAAGACGTAGAATACTATTACCATAGTAGATCATAGACTATTGCCTTCTCCATCCTCTCTTTCCAACCTGTGGAATCTGACACGCCCACTGATGTCGTCACTTCAGGTCAAGCAAAACCTGCTACTTTGCAGGTTCTGAACCAATTTATTTTTGGTCGAAATGCTCCGAACGGTTCAGAATTAGGTGCGCGAACTGAAACGGAACCTGTTCCATGTTGGTGGGAACGGGGTATCAGGGACTTTAAACTGATATTTTTAGTAATACTTGTGTGATAACTGCTTTGTGTGACTGAATCGTCTTGTTGTATATTGTGTGTGTATGCATATCTCTCTTGTAAAAACAAAAAAAAAAAATCTTACTCTTAATGAGACTTCCTGAATATGAAGCTTAAGTAAGTCACTAAAAAATATGAGCTTCTCCATGCTCACCTGTCCTCCAGTGTTCTCTGAACGGAACTGGTACTGCACATTGTGGTCAGTGAATGCAGCCTGCGGGACACTGGTGATAGTCACTGCAGTCTGCTCCTCCGTCCCCACCGCCTCTCCTGCAACACACAGGTCAACATGTTTCAAATCTGTGATGCTGCACCAAGGCAGAACCACAAAAAAATAAAAGATGAGTGGATGCATTTCTGCAGATGACTGCGCACATGAACACATTTTGCTCAGTTCTTGTATTGTGTCTCAAAGAAGCAAACCCGAAATTTGCATCACAGATTTTTATTTTCAGAAAAAGAAGCAGATAATTTGCTTCACTTGTCAGGATCGGAAGAACCGAGGCTCACACCTTCCTGTAGCTGCACCACCTCTTCTGTTTCCTGTTTGTCGTGACTGAAAATAAAAAGAGAAGACCAGTAAGTCAGTGTCAAGATGAACACAACATGCACATTTCTCAGAAATAAGATAAGCATTTATAATCAGTCTGTGTGGAGCAAGCTCTCATAACGAGTTGTGGATGAAGGGCGCCCCCGGGTGGTGGCACGAGGAGATTATTATGTATTTAAGACATAAATAAAAGTGATAAATAACCGGCGAGAAGCGTAACAGAAATCATGCTTTTTACAACTTCCGGGGGAGAAATTTGAATAATTTGAGAATTAAAACTCAACTTTAACCGGTTTGATTAGCTGCACAAAGCAAGACAAACTTCACAAATAAATATAATACTACTAACACCGCCCCTCCTAGTTTAATTTAAGCATTTTAATCCTAAAATAGCTGCATCAGGTTAAGTAACAGCACAGTGCAATTAGAGGTTACCCTGAGACATAGTCACAAATTGATGCTGTGCATTTGCCTTTATTGTCAGATAAATAAAACAGTCATCGTGATGTTAGATTTGCAAAAGGGCGCACAGTTTCTGCTGAAAATGTCTTTATGGGTGCCCAAACGCATCATCCCCCGCAAGCTGCACAGTCTCTGATTCAACCAGAGGGTAAAAACGAAACACTGCACAGATATTAAAAGTATCTGGGGGCATGCAGGTTATTAACAGAGCATTGCGTTGCAAGGAGAAAAGGGTTTTTAGGCCGTGGTGGGAGCCATGGCTGAGCAGGAAGCAGGCAGCAGCCTCTCACCTCGCCGCGCTGTCCAGACTCTGCTCCAGCATATCCATGAAGGTTTTGCGGGTGTAAAACGCCGATATTCAACGACACTGATTTACGGAGATGGAAGCGCTGATCACGGGGACAAACACACGGGTCATGTGAGGAAGACAGTCCAGGACACGTGAGACACCGAGCGGGCAAGGAGCTAAAATGGAGGCCGCTGCTGAGCAGGACGGAGCCGTCTGCGTCTGTGCGGAAAACAAAAAAAACACTCCGGGTTTACACGCAGCTTCACGGAGGCGGTGGTGCTCCGGTCGGGAGGTTAAGATCGTTACAGGCTTTTAGATCAACTGCTGGATGCACGGATAGAGGAGTATTTCATTTAGAATAGCTGGTGGGGAATCTTTTTGTCCTTGATTTCCTTTTTGTTGCTCCGCTGCGCACAGCTGCTGTTTATCCGCGCAAAGCTGCGGGCTGCGACATGCGCTCAATAAGATATGGAGTGGACTCATTGGTACCTTTTGTTGTGTGGTGAAATTAATGCTGTTTTTTTACTGTAATTGTTACTTTGTCTTTGTAAGATTTCAGATAGTGTAGCCTAGTATTCACGTGACCCCTCGGATGCAAAGAGTTTGGTGGTTAAACGGATGATCGTGTCTGTTCTCGGTTTATTTCTGCATTAAAACTCGCATATAAACGGATTATTTGCCTTGAGCTTTTGAGACAATGTTATATATGTTTCCAGGCAATCATATTAATCTGTAAAGTATTTATCTAACAGACATACGCTGACAATCAGCTCCTCTACGGCACTTTTTTCAGGTTCTCTGCCCAGGTGACCACAGAGATCCAATACGGGTTTTCCCACAAACCACATGACAGAAAATTTCGATGTAGTGCCACAAGGCGACGCACCGCGCACTCACGTCGCTCATAATTCACAGTTTTATGTCCTTTTTGACACCTAGTAGCAAATTGTACTTCAAAATCAGAAGACAGATTGAGTTGGGGGACAGTTAGAGGGGGTCATGTTGTCTTTCTGCAGTCCGTGTCAACCTTTCCAATCAAATCCAGCCAGTGGGAGGCGATGGTGTATCTGTCAGCACAGCAGGCATGATGTCCTCAGCAGAAAAATACAGCGAATAATTAAACCACGACTGAGATCCAAACATTCCCCCCTTTAAATGTTTGATCAAATTCACAAATTGAGTTTTTTAATTAGCGTCTGAGTCTCATAATGTTTTCATTTGGCGACAGTGTGATTTTCCATGACATGCAGTCTGCTCAGCTGCATGGTGAACAACGAATAGCTTTAATAGCTTTTTTTTTTTAATTAATCACTGTCCAGAATAGTTTGGAAGAGAATGGGGGAGAATACAAAGTGCTTTGCTCATCAGAAAACATCAGAAAGCAGTAGCCTAATTTACGCACATCAACACTTAATGCACCTTTTAAAATCCTTCTCTTAATATAAAATAGAGCAACGCAATAGACAAGAACATAATAGAATGTGTTCACAAGCATACAAAGCAGACATCAGTGCACATTATACACATCAAACTATCACAATAAGTGGTTCCCAATCTGGGGGTCAGGATCCCCCAAGAGGTCACAAGATAAATCTGAGGGGGCACAAGATGGTAAAGATGATTAAAGGGCTGAGACAGAAAGAAAAACAAACATTTGAAATACGTGAAATAAATATGTTTATTATATTTGACTTTTCTGTCATTTATGCTCCCCCCCTCCCCCTTATTTTAACCTCTTGGAGTCTGTGGAAATCCCTCAACTAAAACAATATGTAGCCTACTGTAGTGGTGCCCTTCTGATCGAAGAGTTTAAGCCATCTGATGGAATTGTGTAATAAATACATTCCTGAAACTTAATTTGACATTTTAAAACTCAATCCAAAACATCCAGTTTTCCCCTTTTAGTTCCCATTAAGTAGCTTCAAGGTTTGAAAAAAAAAAAAATCAACCTAATCCACACAGTATCATGTAGTACACAGTATATGATGTGTACAGTGAGTAAAATACTCAAACCCAAGACTCCATGCGTTTCCATGCCATCTAAATGACAATACATATTCTAGATGTCTAGATTTACACAGAACTCAGCCCTGTTTCTCTGCTCACCAGCAGGCCACTTAGGTTTAAATGGGTTAAAACATCCTCATAAGCATATGTTTGCAAAAAAACCCCAAAACATACATTACTTTGGTCTGCTAGAGCATGTTTATTTATTTATTTTTTTGGCCCTGTCTAATTTATAAGAAGCAGCTGAGAATCTCTTGAGACAGAGATGTAAGAAACAAATTCCTGGAACTGAACTGACCTTTTAGACATTTTAATTGAAGAATAATAGATTAGGTTATCTCGTGTCAGTATGCATAAATAGAGGCTTCAAGCTCTGAAAACTCCAGTTCTGTATTTTTAAGGGTTAAAACAATCTAAAACCTCTCATATAACTTGTTCATTTTAACTTCGTGGAGAAGTATGAGCAGTGTGGTTGAAGTCAAACACTGTAAATGAGTAGAACTCAACTCTCAGACAATAGATCTGCTAAAAATTATCTCTCATATATATCACATGGCATTGTGCATTTCTTTGAGTAGAGGGTGACTCATTCATCCAGACTGCACACCCATTACAGTAGGAGAGAGAGAGAGAGAGAGAGAGAGGAACAACCACCTACCAAGTGCCAAACTTGAGGCCAACCTCTCTCCTCTCCTCCCATCTCATTCTTTCCTATATGGGCACTCACAGATGGATTTGCAGACAGCGCAGTAACAGACCGAACAGTGTTGGAGAACTAAGAGGGACACTCTGATCACAAGATAACAAAGAAAATCAGCAGAGAAAGTCTACGAATATCCTCGGAGCAGAGTTTTCTCTTCATCTGACCAGCTTTAAAAAGGTAAATCTTCCCGTCAAAGTTGCCATCTTTTGTGCTGAGACATTGCTTAGATTTTTGGGTGGAGTCGATAACCCCTCCCATGTCTTTTGATTAATTATACTGTTTGTCTTGTATGTTTTATGCCATTGCATGCAAAAGAGTTGGACATTTCTGGAAACAGTGGATATTTTACAGTGAATTTAGTTTTCTATTCTAAAGTTGCAGTTATGACTTTGTTATACTCGTATGGAAGATCACAGAGGCACACTTTTACTTAAAAGTAAAAATAGACTTTTATGGATAAATTAGGCGCGTTTTTAATCATTGTTTTCTGCATTTATTTTAATAATAACTGGTGAATGTTGAATGTAGACTTGCACTGAATTGCATCTTTCTCCATCCACCTATGTAAAGTATACACTTTAATACAGTACACTATCTGCATTTGCATATGTACATCAGAATAAAATATACTTTTATTGTGTATGAAAAACAAACTTTCAGAATAATTAAACTAATAATCATGTCTGTTTCTGGAAAGATAGCAGAAAAGTGCAATGGCGACACCCAAAAACACTCCCCGAGGTGCGAACACACCACTATCCCCCAACCGTATCACTCGGCTCCAGGAGAAAGAGGACCTGTCCAACCTCAACGATCGACTGGCCGTCTACATAGACAAGGTACGCTTCCTGGAGACTGAGAACGCCGGCCTGCGTCTGCGCATCACTGAGTCAGAAACAGAGGTCAGCCGGGAGCTGACGGGCCTGAAGGCCGCTTATGAGACCGAGCTGGCTGATGCCCGTCAGACTCTGGACTCTGTGGCCAAAGAGCGAGCACGTCTGCAGCTGGAGCTGGGCAAGCTGCGAGAGGACCACAAGGAGCTGAAAGCAAGGTGGGTGTGGCACATCACTCTGGTCCAAATCTAAATCTGACTGATTTCTATAATGTTTTCTATGTACGCATGTGTGGAGAGAAAAGGAGGAGTTTTTTTAAACAGTGATAAATT
Organism: Maccullochella peelii; assembly: GCA_002120245.1. NCBI lineage: Eukaryota > Metazoa > Chordata > Actinopteri > Centrarchiformes > Percichthyidae > Maccullochella > Maccullochella peelii. The sequence continues at coordinate 108,331 of LKNJ01000034.1, forward strand.
ACATTGATCAGGGTGGGGTGGGGGGTGTCAGCACGTTTTAGAGGCCCTGAATTCCTTTAAAGCACACATGTGTGCTTGTGAGATGTAGTTTCTGCACAATTAAAGTGAGACTTTGTAACTTTTAAAAGACAAAATAACATTCCTAATAATCCTCTTACTTAACTAATTCTCTCTCAACCCAACCGGTCGAGGCAGATGACCGCCCACCCAGGTTCCTGGTTCTGCTCGAGGTTTCTTCCTGTTAAAAGGGAGTTTTTCCTTGCCACTGTTGCTTGTGCTTGCTCTTGGTGGGAATTGTTGGGTCTCTGTACACATAAGGAGTCGGTCTAGACCTGCTCTTTATGACAAAGTGCCCTGAGATAACGTTGTTATGATATGGCGCTATATAAATAAAACTGAATTGAATTAAATTGAATCTTACAAATGAAAAGCAAACATGCACCTTTACTCAATTCAATACACTCAGGAGTTTTGCTGTTCCAGTCTCATGTGGTCTGGTATGACCAGTAGCTAATGGTGGCTAATGTTAGCAAACTTTATATTGTTGTGTAACTGACATTACTGAGTCAGTTTGCTGTCTTTATGACTCTTCTATTTGTTGTATTGTTACACTATGTTTTAGCATTTGCTATTATCCCATTATTATCGTTCGTGGCCACAGTGGCTGCTGTTCAACTAAAGTAACATAGTCTAGTTTAAAGTCAGAATTACTAAACTTTGTTGGAAAGTACTTAGAATAAAACTGTAGGCATCATTTAACAAGATTATTTCTTCTTCATTCTTCAAGGTTTTTGGTCAAAAATGAAACAAATCAGCCTTGTATACCCTTTCATAAAAATGAAAAGACACTTCTGATCCAGATATTTTGTTCATCTGATGCTCATGAGAGGAAACAGCTGCCCCGAGGCTTCTGGTTTTGTGATTGCAGTGTTAATATCTAAAAACATTCTGCATGTGATCCACAGCAGCAGAACACACTTACTCATTAGCTCTTAAGAGCCAGTGGTTGTATAACTCTTGCTGTCACTGTGCGAGCAGCGTTGCCCTGCTGCAGGGGCCACTCCCTAGCTTTAGCATACCCTCCTAATTGCTCACTGCAGTTTGACGTTGGACTTCTACGCCGACTCCTTCCCATGCTGCCACATCCAGAGCCTGATGACTAACTCTTTCCCCATTTGCTCCTCCTTCACCAAAGTAATCGTTATGCACACAATACGTGGCAGTGTTTAGAGGGCTTCACTCTTGCTGCCATTACTTTTCCATAAATATTGAGATGCCGTTTGTGTGTTTGGCAAAGCCAAGCCGTTGCCATGGCAGCGTCTCAGCTAAACACCAACGGCTGTGGCTTGTGGCTACCAGATACACGGGATTGGACACAGATTGCTGTGGCCTATGAGTCATATGCACCGAGGTCTTTCCCCTGTTTCTATTTCATCCAGTCTACATCCTCATTCAAAAATAGCTCATATTTGTTTCATTAGACTGTGTAAAGGAAACTGTAGTAATTCAGTTTCCACTTGGTTCTTAAGTTACAAAGCAAAATGGATCCCTATTCTATTCACTGGAAAATCCTCAATCAATACTATAAACACATCCAGGAAGATGCAACTTAACACCTGTGACTCTTTTTGTCTTTGCAGGAACACCAAAAAGGAGTCCGACTTGGCCGGAGCGTCGCAGAGGCTCAAAGACCTGGAGGCTCTGCTGAACTCGAAGGACGCGTCCTTGAGTACGGCTCTGGGAGAGAAGCGTAACCTCGAGGTGGAAAACAGGGACCTGAAGACACAGGTTGCCAAGGTAAACTCAAACCCACGCTCAATTTCAAACTCAGTGGAAACACATCTGGGGTCAATCTTTCTGCAGTTAGCCTACAAGCTCACCAACTCTTAGTTTGTCCCTCATAATCCTCTGTGTTTTCCACTTTGTGATAATATATGTCAGCTTGTCAAAGACTCCATTACAACCCTAGTTTTGCCTTTACCACTAGCTATTTATTTTAGAGTTTTTCCAGGGGAGTTCTGAAAGAGCCTCACAAGCCCAGGACTTTTGTCTTGAGTAAAAATAAAATATGAAAATCCTTGAATTCAGTGTTGGTGTGTGTCTGTGTGAGCAAACATTTGCTGACTTCAGCAGGGAAGACTCTGCCTGTCATGGCCGCTAGAGCTCAGACATTTTGATTTAAGAGCAGTCTCCCTACTCTCCGGCCCTCTTATGGCTTTGTTACTAATATTCAGTTCCTGTTGTGCTTTCTTAGCTGGACACCAGTTTGGGCGATGCCAGGAAGAAGCTGCAGGATGAGATGCTGAGGAGGGTGGACGGAGAGAATCGCATCCAGACCCTCAAAGAGGAGCTGGACTTTCAGAAGAACCTCCACTCTGAGGTCAGACTCCCTGAGAAAAGTTCTTATCATCGTCAATGAATCATTTTCTTTTATCACATCAAAAAAACATGTATTTGTAGTTAGTGACAATGATTTTGTTGGCAATTCTCCAACAGGAACTGCGGGAGACAAAGCGGCGTCATGAGTCTCGTGTAGTGGAGTTGGACAATGGCCACCAGCAGGATTTTGAAAGCAAGTTGGCCGAGGCGCTGGTGGAGATGCGAAACCAGCACGAACTGCAGATCAAAATGTATAAGGATGAGATTGAGAAGACCTACAATGCCAAGGTAGATCATCAATTTGATGATTTGTTATATGGTAAAAAACTGAACTTGGAAGGAAGAGAGGTTCACTTTACACTTGTGTGCTCTTGTGGTCTCCAGTGGAAGATAAAATATCATAAACATGACAAACAGCACAGAATAAATATCAAAAACATCATAAGATAGGAATACATCAAGCTGTTTTGGTTGGAAAGTTTTGATTTGCAGCAGGCATGCAGTTTTACAAACTGGTACTAATAAACCTTGTTGTTTCTTTCTGTCAGCTGGAAAATGCTCGTCAGTCAGCGGACAGGAGCAACCACCTGGTTGGAGCAACACATGAGGAGCTCCAGCAGACACGGATCCGCCTGGAGTCCATGTCCTCTCAGCTCAGCCAGCTGCAGAAACAGGTGTTTTCTAAATTCAAAACATAAAAACTGTATTACAGACATTAAGATTTAAAAAATGTATACTCTCAGTTGTTCATTTAAAAGTTCAGGTGTGCTCTTGTTAGACAAAATGTAATTTTTCACATTTTAATTGGATTTTCCTGTTTGTTTTTTTATCTTCTGAGAACAAATAAACACTTTTGGCTGAGCTTAACAAAACTGACATACAGCATAATAATCATTATGTGGCCAAATTGTCACTTAGCCCTCATCTTCATTCCTCTGAAGCTGTGTTTTCAAACTTACTTGTCTAACTTTGACCTGACAATAACTCCTGTCTGATCCAGCTGGCGGCCCGCGAGGCGAAGGTAAGGGACCTGGAAGATGCCCTGTCTCGGGAGCGGGACACCACACGTCGCTTGCTGGGAGAGAAAGACCGAGAAATGGCCGAGATGAGGCAGCAAATGCAACAGCAGCTGGATGAGTACCAGGAGCTCCTGGATGTCAAGCTGGCTCTGGATATGGAGATATGCGCTTATAGGAAGCTGCTGGAGGGAGAGGAGCAGAGGTGTGTTGGGCTTGAGTTGAGTCTTGGCTTTGGGCTCACAATGAGTTTACTCAATAAAATAAGAGTTTTGCAGTAACCCCTGTGCCTCTCACACTTTTACCCCCGTTTAATAAACATCATCATGTTTGTCCCTGCAGGCTGCGTCTCTCCCCGAGCCCCCCGCCCACCAAAATGACAGGAAGTCGTTCCTCTACTTCAGGAGCTCTCTCTCGATCAGTCCACTGCAGCGGTCAGAGCTCTCCTGCCAAGAGACGTCGCCCCAACGACACCGACAGCGAGGCCTCGAGCTTTGCAGGTGGAGCTGTGGCCCGCACCCGCATCACCCAGCAGGCCTCAGCCAGCGGACGGGTCACTGTGGATGAGGTGGACCTGGATGGGAAATATGTTAGACTCAGCAACAAAGCAGATGAGGTGAGAAGATGAATAAAAAGGTAAACTGCTAGTTTGTGGTGGCCTTGTGATGGAAACTAATTGCTCTTTCTGCTACAGTTGCACTGTGTGGTTGGTAAATAAGAGCATGTTGTCTACAGTTTTCTGACAATTTTTAGTGGAATGAAACAGACCTCTCACCTTCATTAGAAGCCACAGACACAAAGTTGTAGCTTTACAAAGCCAGATTATTAATTCTTTATCTGCTGAAGGAGAATATTACTGACTTTTTATCCAACCATCAGGATCAGAATTTGGGAAACTGGCAGGTGAAGAGGCAGGTGGGATCCAGTGCTCCTATCATCTTCAAGTTCCCGGTAAAATTCACCTTGAAGGCCGGCCAGAGAGTCACGGTGAGCCGCACCTTTACTGAGCAGAATCAACAAATCAGCACAGTGATGAAGACAGTTACAGAAACCTCACCCTACTGTTCCTTTAGATCTGGTCCTCTGGTGCTGGTGGAACCCACAATCCTCCCTCTGACCTAGTGTGGAAGACTCAGCCCTCTTGGGGCACCGGAGACCTGTTCCAGACCACGCTGATCAGTGCCAATGGAGAGGTAGTCTAAATTTACCAGTCAAACTTGATGGCATTTGATGGACACTTTATGTAAGCCTAAAGTGTCTATGATTACATTAAGTTTTATTTTGGCCACAGTGCTTGTGTCAAGTTCTGTTCACTGAGCTTTAAAGTGTCAGAAATGTGCAAAAAGAATAAATAAATAAACACTACAATACTTTTTCCTGCAGGAAATGGCAATGAGGAAGGTCACCCGCACACAGTTTGAAGAGGAAGATGATGACATGGTGAGTGATTGTGTTGATAACATATATACACATAACACAGAAATCTGCAGCATTTTTAAAGAATCAATCTGAGTGCTTGGGGTAGTAAAATAGATCAGCTAGAGATTGTCTTGTTAAGTTAAATTAAATTAATGTCAATATTAGAAATTGGCTATTTGCACTGACATGATGCAGAAATATATAAACAGACTGAAATGAATTGTTGATTTCTTTTATTCTGTGGTTGCTCTGAAAGAATGGAACAACAACCAGATTTGGCAGAAACTCAGTAATTTTTTAGCATAATAAAATGAGTCGTAAATACATACTTATCGATTAATCTGTAGGTCATTTTCTGGATTAACAGATTAACCCATTTGTCTATAAAATGTAAGAAAATGCAGGTTACATTTTCCACAGCCAAAAGAGACATATTCGTATTGCTTGTTTTGTAAGACCAACAGTCCAAACCCCAAAGATATTCAGTTTGCAATCATATAAGTCAAAGAAAAACAGCAAACCTACACATTTAAGAAGCTACAACCAGGCAATATTTGGGACTTTTACTTGAAAAATGACATTAAATGATTAAAGAATTATCAAAATAGTTGCTGCTATATTTTCTGTTGATCAGCTAATCGTTTGGCAAGTAATTCTGCATCCCCTAAAGATATTCCTGTGCTAATTTTAAAATAAAACAATATCTGTAAGCCTTTAGGGGCCTTCAGCATTTTCACGACAGGATCACAACAATCAAACATGAGACCTATTAGCAGGCTTTCAGTGTGTTCTTATTAAATGCTCTAACATTAGTACTGAATCTGTCTCTTTGCCTCAGCAGGTGGCTCACAGCACCTGTGGGGACAGTGAGTACAACCTGCGGAGCCGGACGGTGGTCTGCGGCTCCTGCGGACTTCCTTCGGACAAATCCAGCAACTGCTCTGTGACCTCGGCCTCCCGCTCCTTCCGCAGCGGAGGCATCTCCGAGGGTCTACTGCCGCACTCCTACGTGTTCAGCAGCAGCACTCCTCGCAAGGTACCGCAACACATACAGCTGATGTATCACTTCTTTTTAAACTTTTTAGTTTTAGAAAGCAAACACATAATTCAGCTACTCTTGGAGGCTGAAGCATGAATGTTTTTCTGTATTTAAAGATCAAAGTGTTTAATTGACGAGTCTTTATTTTGATTTGATTTGTGCGTGATGATGCTAACATGTGAATCTTTCCTCTCAGACTGGAGCCAGAATGGAGACCTGTCCAATTATGTGAGCGCCTGGATCCATGCTGAAACACTTCAACTCTTATCAGTTTTCAGTTATTACTTCTTTAGTTAACAGTTGTAGTTATTAAGTTCATGTACTTTGGAATAATTTTCAACATATTGTATGCAATGAAAACTTTATACTGCTTTTTTATAATGTACATAGGCATGCTTTTGAAATATTTTCTTAATCACTTTTGTTTGTATTGGTGACATTACGGGTTGGAATTTTATACCAGGCTTCCACCTAGCAGTAAAATATGAACTTACCAGCTTAAAACAACTGTTTGGGCTCAGTATATTCATTTATATTTACATTTATTTTGAATACAATTTAACTGACTCCAATCTTGCTTCCAATCTACAGAATATTGTGTATTTTTTCTGATATCAATAAACATGTTTTTAAACCGTATTTGTCTTGTTCAGCAATAGTGATGCGACAGCCGTTTAAATGCTTGCAGTATATTTGCGCTGTCTTACCATAGCATAGAAATATTATAATGGCCAGGCTATTTTAATTGTAGAGTTAATTTACATCTATCTGACATCTACCGACTGCGGCTGCCTGACTGTGATTATTTTGCATGGATGGAAAGAAAAAGCATATTTAATTTTTTTTAACTGTATATTTAAAAACATCAACATTTAAAAAATCAATACGAGAAAAATGTTTACTTCAGATTATTGTATCCATACAACAACTTCATCCAAAACATGATAAAGTTGAATCATTTCCATTGTTCAGGTGTCTATCACAATAGGTAATACTTTATTTATAGTGGGTTTATAATGATAAGGTATTATTATTCATCAATTAACAGTGGTGTAAAGTAATAAAGCACATTTACTTCAGTACTGCTCTTAAGTACTATTTCAAGGTACTTGCAGCTTTATACTTAAAATATACATTTTGCTCCACTACATTTATCTGCCAGCTATAGTTACTTTACAGATTAAGATTTTAGCTACAACATTAAAATGTGTCTTACATGTTAATTCAACAATAATGGTACAATAATATAACACTCTGAAAGGAACCATTCTGTGCAATGAGCACACTTATGTTTGATATTTTAAGTGCATTTTGCTAAAAAAAAACAAAAAAAACCCCCTCTGTACTCTGGACCTAACCTTTGTACACTGACTATTTTTATGGTGTAGTATTTCTACTTTTACTTAAGTAAAAGATGTAAATACTTCTTCCACCACTGTCCATTTTCATAATAAAAACAGTGCTCAATACCCCTCCTGGTACAGCACTTTCTTCCATGTCCCAGCATCGGACTTTTATTTTGAAATTAGAGCAGTGTTTCTGTTTTGTTTTTTCAAACCCGGAAGTGGATGACACCGTTGTGCTGCAGTTGTTGTTCCACGGCTCCCACCCTTTATCATTATATTATTGATCTGTAAGTTGTGTCACTGCATTGTTTAAAGAGACAAACGTGCATGTGAAGTTGTTTTCAAGAAAGGCTTGCTAACATTTGGTGAGTTTCTTTAATACTTTGTCACGAAGTCAAGCTTATAGCATAATGCTGAACGTTAGCTAGTAGCTCACAACAGCTTAGCAGCCTGTTGACTGTAGCTTGATCTTTCTGTGTTTTAAAGTCTATCGTTTATAATCTGTAACTCAACAAACCTCTTTAATTAACATACTTGACTCTACCCGTCATGTCCGTCAAGGGAAAGTTAGCTAGCTTAGTTGGTTTCTGCTAAAGTTGCTGATTTGATTTAGTAAAGTTCACACAGGTGTGTGAAACAGTCAAAAGAAAGATTGTCACATAAAGTTATATTAGCATGGCGTGTATTGATATCAACTGATATGTTCACAACTTACTAAGTAGTAATCAAGTTTATGTTAATTTAATAGAGCTGCATGTTATAAAGTAAAACTAGTGTTCAAACAGTATTTTCATTTAATGTTGAAATTGGAGAACAGAATTGTTAATTAGTACTGAAACGGTTGGTAGATAATAAGATGAGATGACTGACAGGAAATTAAAGTAAAAATGCCAAATGTTTGCTACTCCAGCTTCTCAAATGACTTGTGCTTTTATCTGTCTTATATCATTGTAAATGTAATAGTTTGGGATTTTGGACAATTTTTTTCATTATCAATTAATTGATTTAGTCTGTAAAATGTGAGGGGAAAAAAGTAAAAAATGTCCATCACAGGTTCCCAGAGCTCAAGTTGATGTCTTCACATTGCTTTTTTTGTTTGACCAGCAGTCCAAAACCTAAAGATATTCAATTTACAGTTACATAAAACAAAGAAAAGCAGTAAATCCTCACATCTGAGCAGCTGGAACCAGCAAGTGTTTGGTATTTTTGCTTGATAAATCGATTGATTGATTGATCTTTTCAGCATTAGTTCAGACAAAACAATTTGAACCCCAAGGGCTGTGGGAAATCCAAAAAGAATTAACAGATTGCATCCATACTTGATATTATCACTTCAGTGCAGTATGATTCTGTCACTCGACCATCATTAGAAGTTCAGACTCATGTATTAAAATGCAGCGTTTACAGAAAAAGGTAAAACGCAATTTACTTTGGCATCAAGAATCTTTGTGTCATCTCTTCCTGTAAAGTATATTGAGCAGGAGCTGAGAGCACAGGGATGATTGATGCAATTCCCCTTCAGGGACTGTGAGTACGCAGCCTGCAGGTGGATGGAGGGGGCGAAGAAAAATGCAAGCAGGCAGTGAAAGTCATGTAGCAGCTGTAGGAGGCAGCGGTGTCAGCAGGTTGAGCAGCAGAACTTTAATTAGTGGGAAAATGTACATCAACACTGGAGTTGTCTGTCTGAACCATAGCTCGCAGGCTTTACTTCATGTAAACGTTTCTTGTTTTGGCTCTACAGTCTCACTCCTGTCAGTTCAGTAAGACATGCAATCAATGTGGGGACTGACTTCCTTCAGCTCAGGGTAGATTGCTGTTGTCTCCTCTGTTCCAGGAGTTTGGATCCATCTGGATGTTGAGTGCGCGGGCTCTGATTGGGATTGGCTTCCTGGTGACCTCAAGGGCCACGGCAGTCCTCGCTCAGACAGGGACATGTCCGCTGTCCGCTGCATCTAACAACCACAAGAAGAACTGTTTCAGTAGCAGACCAGCATCCACCATGGCCCAGACCATCAAATATCTCGGGTGAAGTTTCATATGTTGTACACAGAGCAGTAAAACCATTTACAGACTGTATGTGTGTAGAGGCTCCAATCTGACCTGTAGATGCTCCACAGGCAGGAGGAGGCCCAGCACATTGACGAGGAGCTCTTCAGTGAGTACGGCTTCAGTGTGGACCAGCTGATGGAGCTGGCTGGACTCAGCTGTGCCACAGCCATCGCCAGGGTGAGATCATTATTATAATAATAATAATAATAATAATAATAATAATAATAATAATAAACTTTATTTGTATAGCACCTTTCATACAAGAAATGCAGCTCAAAGTGCTTTACATGAAAAAGGCATAGAGCTGTCAATCAGGGCTCTTATTTTGAAATAAAAAGGATAATAATAATAAACTTTATTTGTATAGCACCTTTCATACAAGAAATGCAGCTCAAAGTGCTTTACATGAAAAAGGCATAGAGCTGTCAATCAGGGCTCTTATTTTGAAATAAAAAGGACTGTGTTTAATGTATGTCAACTATTTTGATAATCAAATAACCGTTTCAGACATTTTTTAAGCAAAAATGACAAACATTTCTCCATAGTGAAGATTTGAATCTTTTCTTTGTCATAAGTGATAGTAAACTGAATATCTTTGGGTGCATTTGAAGACATCACCTTGGGCAGTGGGAAATTATAATGGCCACTTTTCACCTTTTTCTAACATTTTATGGACAAAAAGTTTGATCAATTTATTAAGAAAATAATCGTCAGATTAATCAGTAATGAAAAGAATTGTTAGTTGCAGCCCACTAAACAATGTACTGGTGAGTTTCCAGTTTAAGGCAGGAATCTGGATAATTTGTTTACACGTGTTGTATTTGTTCAATTATTCAAAAACGTCTGTTATCAGCCTTTTGTTAACCAGTGTTATAAAAGATGGACAGCTTTAAACAGATAATAAAGTTTTTATTTTCCTTTATTCTTATGTTTTTATTTCTCTCTTGCACCTATCATACAAGTTAGTGCAGTACAAAGTGGCAACTGACAAAAAGCAGTGTAAGACTAATGCACACCAAAAATAAAAATATAGCCATCTTTCTTAAATGTGGATAGGATTATTAAAGTTAAGTAGAATAGATAAAAACAATAAAAGAGATAAAAGACAACAACAACCATAGCAACCACTTTGGTATTATAACTGATTATTTTATAATGCATTCCTCCAAAAACACTTTGCAGCATGATCTTACTTTACATAATTATGGACTAGTGTTTTTTCAGTGCACATGCACAAACACCATAAAGACCTTTTTAGATATCGGTGTGCTTGGTTTCTCCACCAAAAGTCCAGCTGTGTTACCAGGAAACCAGGTACATGCATACGCCTAAATCAGATTACCGCCTGAAGAGGGGAATAATCAGATTACTCCGTCTTCTAACTCTACATCACTAGAAGCACTTCTCTTGAGTAGCTGCTGTAAAGAAAATCCCCTTTTCCTTGTCAAGTACCAGTTGTAGTGCAGTGCTGTATAGATTTTTGTCTGTCTGTTTTCCTGCAGGCGTATCCAGTTACCTCCCTGGTCAAGGCCAGACCTTCTCTGCTGGTGATTTGTGGACCGGGCAACAACGGAGGCGATGGCCTGGTCTGTGCCCGGCATCTTAAACTCTTTGTGAGTATCCTTTACTTGTGTAACGGCAAGATACTCTGCAGCAGTGGTAGTAACTTTACTTTGGTAAAGTAGGTACTTGTACTTCACTTGAGTATTCCTAAGTAAGATTGTTTTCTACTGCTTTGTGTTTTCTGTTGCAGGGTTACGAGCCCACCGTCCTGTACCCGAAGAGGCCAAACAAACCTCTGTTCCAGGGCCTGACCACACAGTGCCAGAAAATGGAGATCCCCTTCCTGACTGAGATGCCAGAGGTTTGGTGTGAATTAATTATGCAGCAGGCTTGTCCACAGTGGTGAAGACAGTTCTTCTGTGTATTGTGTTCATGAGTGTGCATTTTATTTCAAGCTATGCGAGTACTGTATTACACATTATTAGATCTTGCTAAGTGAGGCTGCAGTTTAGATGAAGCCTTAATTATCCCTATGGGAGGATTACGATTAGGGTTTTCATTGCAACAAACAACACAGTCAGTGATTTTATTGATAAATAATGCAGAGACTGGATTGTGGCGTACTGATTTTTTTTCAAGTTACAGATCTACAGTTTATAACACATTTTGAGGGTGTTTACATTTGCACTTTGTGATAGTAAAAGCTAGATATTTGTGGGTCTTTTTGAGACAATGTGAAAGAAAAACAACAACTTATGTGGGGAAAAAATTGATTTCTCAGGCTAAAGTGGTTGATGAGGCTTACAACCTGGTGATAGACGCCATCTTTGGCTTCAGCTTCAAGGGGGCTGTGCGAGAACCCTTTGGTTCCATCGTAGGCGTGCTGAAGAAGACGACAGTCCCCATAGCCAGCATCGACATCCCCTCAGGTCAGTCCTCACACACTCGCACTCTCACAGGAGGAGAATATGGTTTTCCACTTAAGAAAAATGTGCTAAAGATTATTTCACAAATTTAATGTATTATGATGTCCAGTTTCTTCAGTTTCTCCTTTGGCTTGTTGTGGGAAACATGAACTCCAGCCTCCTGTGTAAAAGTGCTCTGCTCAGTTGGGTACAATAAACAATTTCCAATTAATTATATGTAAATTATGGTTGTGGCAAAAATGCATAAATACAACACTTAGAAGTATAGAAGGTTTCAAAATTGAAGGTGCCCAAGATTTGAAATGTACAGGAAATGTTGTCCCTATATGTTTTTATATATGTAATACTTTCTTATCTTATATGTTTTGTCATGAATGATCTTTGACTAATTTGTATTTCTATTTTGAAGCACATTGAGTTTACGCATGTTGTATGAAATGTGCTATATAAATAAACTTGACTTTTTTTAAAATTTGGTGAGTAGAATTATTCAATTATTGTATTGTAGCAGTGGTGGAGGGGGTTTGACTTTATGTGATTGCTTCCATTCATTTGTGTGTGAGACCAGTATAGAACATCTTGGAAATCAATCACTGAATTTGCATGAAATTGGCTGTTCATGCTCCCAAAAGGAAGAATCCTATCGATTCCGGTGACCCTGTGACTTTTCCCGTAGCGCTACCCAAACCTTCTGTAACCTAGATATCTTGAAAATGAATGACCTGATTTGTCATTGACTCGCAATAAGAAGAGAGGAAAGCTGGACTGAGTTGTGATATTCTGTTTGTTTTTAAAGGTTGGGATGTGGAGCAGGGCAGTGCAGATGGACTGCAGCCTGACATGCTCATCTCTCTCACTGCTCCCAAGAAGTCTGCCTCCTTGTTCAGAGGACGATACCACTTCCTGGGAGGCCGGTTTGTGCCACCGAGCCTAGAGAGGAAGTACCAACTCAACCTGCCTCAGTACCCCGGCACGGATTGTGTGTTACAACTGTAGGGGATGTAGATTTGATGAGAGGTTTCAGTGGCTCCAAGATGGAAGTTGTCTATAAAGGAAAAGTGTAATTTTATAATAATATAATGTTGGGAACTATGTCTATGTCTGTGCGGTAATTACAGAGCTGGAGTCTGGAGGCAAATAGACTAGCGCAAATAGCCTAGCTTAGCATTAAGACTGGAAACTGGGAAATGGCTAACCTGGCACTGTCCAAAGATTTGATTGGTTACCGCTGAGTGGATGTTGGTGGGTGTGATCTTAAGGCCATGCTGTAAATCCAATAAGGTGTTATAATAGAGCTTTCTTTAGCTCTCTGGAACAGTTTTCTTCATGTGAAAGAACAACGCTTTAAGATGGTGGTTGCTTCAGCGACATGAAAATAAAAAAAACAAACATAGAAATGATTGGAAGTTGTCTGCATTGTTATTATTTCTGTAACAACAGCTATCCGTTTCAACTCTCTAAAATATTTATCAGACAAATCAGCAAAACCTCTATGGTGACGTGTTTTTTTTTAGTTTTTTTTTTACCATCAACAGAAGACTTCTCTGTCACGTACTTTTTTAGTTTTTATTAGTACATCTTAAGATTTCATTAGCAACTGGAAAGACAGTCTATCATAATCCATCACATTCTATTTTAGAAATATTTACCATACATGTAGTGAGTCTCATTATTAATACATTAGGTAGTGATGATGTAGTAAAAAGCTTTCGTTTACAATCCAACAGACCTCCATAATACCACTTAAATTTTATATAAACTACATATACTTAAAGAAATACTGTATGTACAGTATATGGTTTTGATAATGTGGCTCATTAATGCATAATGGTTTCTCATGTAAGTGCAGGACATGCTTTTGTAGCGCAGAATACTATATACAGTGCTGGTACCATGCTCTCTTTGTATGTCATATCCATTTGTGATCTTTGTCAAGGAAAAGGTAAAATAGAGACTTGAGATGAAGAGGAGTTATTCCCCCAAGTTGTCTACATGCAGGTCAGAGGGTGGAAGGATGTTTTCGGTCCATGGAAGAAGCCTGAATATAAAGAAAACATGTATTAATGGATTTAATGGCACTTATTCAAAACCACTGTGTTTATAGAAAATCCAGTTCATCAGTAAACACTACACCCTCTAAAATATACACTAAGTTGCCATTTTTAGGTGCACTTAACTAAAACTAATGCAGTCTAATATACCAGCTCTGTAATAAATCCTTCTTTCATGAAGGTTAGAGAGGTATTGATTCAACTTAATGGTCATTTTGGAGGATGTAGTTTGTGGTGCAGTTCAATTGTATTGCATTACAACAACATAGTCAACAATATCCAACAATACAAAAAAGACATTTCATTTCTTTAGTCTTTCTCATGGAAACACTAATGATGTAAAAGGCTGTGACACTTCACTGAATGGTAGATATCTCATCGTGGAATGATGCTCCTACATGCATTTTCACTTCAAGATGACAACATACCTGTGCTATTCTCCGACCTGCACTCCTGCACAGTTATCTTTACTTTCTGAGGCTATAGCTAAATATTCAGCATTTCTAGAAGGACGAGAAAAAAAACAACCCTCAGTGGTTATCAGAATGTTAAACATTTTACTTTAGCGCAGTGAAATTGGTTTAAAAAATGCAAAAATAAAACATCACAGCTATAGTTGTATGACAAGTTCTTTGTTCCTTTTTTCACTTACAGGAGGGAGGTTTTGGTTTTTACTAGGGAGGAGGATGACAGGATGGGACGGACAAGACGAAAACATGACAAGTAGACATGGAGCGTGAGGTGTTAGACAAAGAGACACAAGTGAAAACACACAAACACGATGGAAACATTGATAATCTTAAAAGTAGGTAAGAGGACAGGTAAAGTATAGGACAGAAATATGAAATATGAACCAAAGAGAGGACGTAACAAAGTAAAAGTTTAAATTATAGGTGAGACTTCAGCAGTAGAACATGAATAAAGTATGGCAGTATTCATAGGGAAGTACACACTTTTCAAAGCATAATTTTCACACCAAATGTCTTATTTTAAATACATCAGTGAGCCCAGTCGCACCACAAAGTGTCAGCGAAATTCAGCTGTGCGAAGTATGTGCTTCTAGAAGCTTGGTGACGTAGTTACAGCTATTGGTGAACTACTGTAGCTGGCGCCGGGACAATGCGAGTGCTAGTTAGTCACAACAGCTCACCATGCTTCTGTCTATTTTCTCTGTACTGTGCCGTTTACTCCCCCTGACATTTTTGTTCTCGGGATTGTATTTCATTCACTGAGAGAGTTATTGAAGAGGTGAAAATAGCGCTCAAAGCCAATGAGCTTGCTAACTCACTTGCTAAGGACAATAAGTTCACAAGTTTGTTCAAGAGATATTATATATATATATATATATATATTTGTACCAACAACTCCTGTCTCATAACTGTCCGCAAACAATTCCTATTTTTTGGAACAGACTAAGCTAATAAGCTACGTTAGCTCCCTTCAGTTTGGACTCTCCGTTCGCTCAAAGGTCAGCACTGTCAAGACAGCTTGCTACCTGTCATTGTTGCAAACTTGCATGTCAAAGTCCACAAAGTTAAATACTACACGAAAATTTGCACAGATTTACGTCGCCCCTGCAAGTAAATCTACAGATAAAGGTGATTCTAGTGGAATGAATTGATTTTGCCGCAAACTTTTGCAGTTTTAAATGCTTGTGTGACCGGGCCTTACCCCAGATGTGTGTTGTTTCAAGCTTTACACGCAGTATAGCCAGACCGATATATTGGTATCAGCGTATATACCGGCCAATAAGTAACAGAAATGTAGAAAAATATGTTTTTGAGGTAATTTAGAAACTTCCATTACATAGTTTGTCCACCAGAGAGCACTGACAGGTTTTAAACTGACCTGCTCAGTACATCTTAGTCACAATTCTTCAATAACCAAATTTAAGGAATCCATATCAAAAATGGTTGTTTATGTTATGTGTTTATGCAAAAATATAATAATGGTCAACATATCGTTACTGGATATTTTTAGACTCCCAAATATCGATGTATTTGCCTTAAAAATCCAGTACTTTTTTAAGGCTCTAAACCTAAAAATCTTAAACCTTGTATCTCCAAAGTGTATTCTTTTCAAGAGAAATACAGCAATGTTTTTAGCTTGACCACTCATTTTTGGCTAAAGTCATTCAAAGGTTTGCATTAGTCAAAGAAAGCATCTTCTCATCTATAAAAAGCAAATACACTGTAATCCTTCAATAAAAGTCCAAACCATATCACCAAAACTGGAGTTACAAGGTTTTCACATGTCATGAGCCTGTGTGCATACAGACGTATGCAATAACAATACTTACGCTGCTTCTCGTAATGCTTCTTCCCCAGCTGCTGCTATTTTCCTGTAGCAGTATATCATCTCTATGAGGAGCCAGACCTGTAGGCCAATGATGGACACGTACATCATGACCTCAGACACGATGGAAGCTGTTCCTCTGGTGGCTGCGCACAGGAAGCCAGAAAAACAAGAAATCAGACAAACACCAAAGAGGCAACCTGATAAGTAGAACCTATCTATAATTTAGCCATCCAATGATGATGATATAGCAAAGCTACCTGCAGCCAAGAAAGACCTGCTTTTAGATGTTAGCTCAGTCCCATTCCTGCCCCTAGTCAATTTGTGTGTCTTGGACGGAGCGGATAGCTATCGGATATCAAAAAAGTGTAAATGCATCCAAGAAGCATTCAAGACAGACTGAAATTCGATCATTCAAACCACCTCAGGAGGCAGTTTTCAAACCTATTTAAGTATTATTTTACTCTGCCATAATGCACTTTTAAAATCTAACATTAAATTTGGACATCCATTAAATGCTTTGTAAGATTCCAATCATCAGAAAATGTTAGAATTTTCCAGGTTTTTTTCATATAATGTAACTTTGAAACTTTTCTAGGGCATGTTCTTAAATCCTGCTGCTGATTCAATCTGTGAATCAGTCCGTCAATCTCATATGAAAGACCAAATAGTTGAAGAGTACTGCAGTTGATTTCATCGTACCTTTAGCCACCACAGAGAGGTGGACCACCTTGCTGACAACGGTGTTGTACTCATAGTTTTCGTAGAAGAGGATGCGGTTGAAGAAGCAGCGGTACGTTCCGGTGTCATTGAAGGTTACGTTGAGCAGGTATATGGACGCATCTTGGATGTCGTTGCTCCTCTTACTTCCGTTCCAATCCACACGGTCCATAAAGTGGTCGCTTTCAATGGTGGGGCCGTCCTCGTTGTATGTGTAGATCTGTTGCCACAGAGACATCAAGGTAAAACAAAATGCTGCTGTGACAGAAAACTCATTACTTCTGCACATATCTATTTGTACAATGTAAAAATCATATAAGGACTAAGTTTTGTAATGTACTATATATAATATAGTAATAATTCTATATTTTTTTAATCTTAAAAGCTCTGTTTTTTTCATAGAATTTTAAATTCATTCTGTGTCATGGGTGCATGTAGGGCGGGTTAGGATGGTGTGAGAGTCAATGAGGACTGGTGGTAGTAAGAGCAGATCATCCCACGAGTCCCACAAAGCATGCATATCAAGGTTCAAGCAAGAATTTATTGTCATTCTCTCCATATGCAATACTCAGTAAGTATACTTAAGTTGTTTTCCTTCAGTGCTATGCTATTACTATTGCAATAAGAACAGAAACAATTTTAAAAAGTCCAAAAACAAGTACAAACACAGTTGTACAAACAGTATTAATGTATCACCTTTTGGGAGGCCTGAAGTGGCTTTATCTATCTATCTGTATGTGCATATAAACATATGTGCATATATGGGAAATAATTAGATTGTATTGCCACACAAAGAAGCATTAAGAAAAGAATTTCACCTGAAATTCATCACAAAAATCCAGACAACCCGATCCTCTAACTCGTTGTATTTTGCTGGAAAAGGTTTTGGTATCATTTTTTTGTCAAAAAGGTTACTTGTTTTAGACTGAAAGTCAAAACTCCTCACATAATCGGATTTGCATTTGGATGAAGCTATACTGAACCACATATGCAGCTACATTATTACAGCATGCAAACAGAGGATCCATCACAAAGTCAACACAGTCATGTGGCATCTCTGGAGCTTTAATGATCTCTGTGGAGTAAAATATCACAATCGATACCATCTGAACCTCACGATGACCTCAGCACTGGGCCCTATCATGTAAGAGAGGATGTGTGTGTGTGTGTGTGTGTGTGTGTGTGAGTGAGAGAGACAGAGAGAGGAAGGAAGATTGCTTAGGTGTGCACTATATATGCATGCATATATAAATAGCTTTTGTCTTGAGGAATGTAGCCTAGAACAAGTTTGATTTTAAGGATGCTTGCACGACTAAAACTCTTTTAGAAGCACGAAATCTTCCTGTACTCCGTGATGTGCTGTGTAAGTTACATTTTGTGCTGGCATCAGACAGTGGATTTGCACTCACATGAACAAAGTCTGCCTCTCCCTTGGCCCTGAAGTACCATTCGACTGTGGCAGAACCCTCCACCTCACTCCTCCTCTTGCAGGAGATGCATCCCAGTTTGAAGCCCTTGCCCGCCACTGCCTCCGTGTCAGAGTCCACCTCTGCACAGGCCCCACGACAGTGGTATACGGCTAGCAAAAAAAAAGAGAGATAGACAATCATTACTTTGGGTTAACATGATGTAGCAACAAATTATAAAGGCTATAGATAATCAGCTCAACTCACCACACAAGGTGGACAGAAGAGTTAAAAACAGAATGCATGTTGGTGCCATGTCACCGGATGTTAGAGCAGCTGTTTTATTTGACGAGGGGCCTCAAGGAGTACAAACTTTAACACCAACGCTCCAAGTATGGAGCTCCAAAAGATGCCACTCATAAACTGAGCACCTCCAAGTTTGTAATAATTTAACGGATATTTGCAAAGGTTTCCTTCTATATTTTAAGAAGACTGGAGCTTATCTGTAAATATTAAAATCTGTGCGTCGGTAAAGTGCAGGCTAATATTATGTGTGCCAGGAAGATTGCGCAAAATGTATCTGTCTACAAGCCTTCCTTATACACCTACATTTGTCTATGATGTCCTAACAGTCCTATGGAACCACCGTTAGTGTCTTTGGCTCCAGCCAGCAACAGTTTTTTGTTTATTGCCACAAATTATTGCTGCTTTTGAGACAGCCCCCTCTCATTTATCTCTATTCAACTAATGCATTCAAGTGATGGACTTTCTGCTTTTAATTATCAAGTAGCATATTAAGCAGTATAGGTATCTGGTGACTCACAGTATTTCCCAGATCAACACCCTGAGATTTGATTGTCTTTTTCCCTGAGGTCCTAATATGAGATGCACAGAGCAATCATTAGACCTGTCTGGGCCACATGCTCGGCAAACTACAGAGGGGTACACAAAGGTTATAATAAATGTGTGCTTATATAATGTGCAACATGCAAGCTACTGACTGGACGTCAACAATACACTTACATTCCAGTGCATATATAATTCATTTGCATGCTCTATTGTAAGAATTAAATGGCTACCTCTTATGGGCTACACGCTACCAATATTTAATTGCAGACCAGTCTAATGGTCTAAAGATTAAATTAAAAATTATCCGTAATCGGATCACTGAAATCAAAGCCTACTGTCCTGAATTAGAGGCCTCCTCTCCTCCAGCTGAGTCGTCTCTTCGGAGAAAAAAAAATAAAATATTGTCCTCTCCTGCGATGACAGCTGAATGTGGAAATACTTTGTAATTTCACCTATCTAATGACCCCGTGCTCGTAGAAGAGATGCTCCCGTCGTGCTGGCATTGCAGAGAAAAACTGCGCACACGACTGCATAAAAGCCAGACAAAAGAAATAGCTATAATAAATACGTCCTGTTCCAATTGACTATGCTTTCTATCTGCGCCACAGCGGCACCACTGTCGCGCAGATCAGAGGATGCTGCAGATGCACTGCAGTAAAACGGCGGTGCGTGTATGACTGAGCGGATGGTGAATGTGACGAGCGTTTAAGCTTCTGCCCCGCTGTTTTTAAACTGATACTACATTTGCCTTTTCTGGAAACGACTGCGGGGGCCTCAGCTAGCGTTTAAAGGATATTTCATGGGAAAGAAGGGGGCTTGCGGTAGTTTACATCGTATCCAGAGGGGCGGGGCGATCCAGTGGTCGTGTCTTTCTGTCAACAGAAGCTGCTCATGTAACTTCATATTAACTGGCAGTACAGTTGTGGATTCAGCTTTTATCATACTAATGACATATTAAGATAAAGCCGCAGGTTAATGAGGCCAGTGTGATGGCATTTCATAATAATTCAAACCAACTTTCACACCAAACACCCACTCACGTTGTGTGTGAGGATGTTGCTGTTTTGTCAACCAGCTAGCATCAGCTACGCCTACGGGCAAGCTGCTGTTAGCATTTACTAGCTTGTTTTTTTACTTTTTTTTTTTTTTTTTTAAACGCAAACAAGCGATGGTACTTCGTATCTGGAATTCACGAATAGTAATGTTGTGCTCCACATAGCCAGCGACGTCCCCTATAAAAGTAAAAAGCTCGACATATCAAAGGTAAAGTAATTAAGCTAACGTTAGCTAACTAGCTAGTTAGCTGTTAGTTATTTTTTGAATGGGCAAACATGACATGCAGATTAGCAGTGAACCAGAAACACTGGTTAATTGTTCTCCGGTTCCATAACCAGACTTCGTGTTAATAGTACTGTTTTTAACGACAAACGTTTATATGACGGGCCATGGTAACTAAGTTAACTAAGCTAGTATTTGTATCTTGGAAGGCTAACCATAGCTAGCTAAATGTGTTTGTGATCATCTGGTACTTCACATCACAAATCATTACAGTTTGGGATGTCCAAAACGGGTTATCGTTTAATATATTCATCGACAATCTACCTACTTTTATTTACAGTGATCTGACGCTATTGCTAGAACATAAGTCGATCAATCGATCGACAGAAAAAGTAATGAATAATTAAGGTATTCAAGCAAAATGCCAAACACTCAGTTGTTCCACCTTCTCAGCTGTGAGGTTTTGCTGCTTTTGTTTATCTTATTTGATGGTGAACTGAATATTTTTAGGTAGTGTCAACTGGGAAAACAAGCAATTTGATGATATCACCTTGGACATTTATTTAGACCTAACGAGTAATCAGTTAAGAAAATAATCAAACAACATACCCAAAAAAGATTCAATTCACTATCATATGAGACAAACGAAAGCAGGAGGTAATTTTTGGAATTTATTGCATGAAAAGTACAATTAATCAATTATCGAAATTGTTTCAGGAGAATTAATCGATTAGTTAGTGTCAGTATGTATTTCAGCTCTACGTGAATGTAATTATTCTGTATATTCATGTATGTAAATGGAAGAACTTTGGCCCTCTTCTTTTATTAATGCATTTAGAGTATATTTCTCCTCACTGAAAATGTTGAAATAGGACCAAAGAAAGTCAAAATAAATTCAGTTAAATTAGTCCTTATTTAAATGTCATTGTTATTGTTTTGCCTTTTCTTTAGTGTTGTCTTGGATCAGCCTTTTGTGTTGTACTATTGTCTTCAGTAAGATGTGTAGACAATGTGACAAGTTGTATCATCAGCACAATGTACACTGTACATAATAGTCACCAACCCACACTGTACTTTAAACTCTCCTTGTTACAAAGGAGTTTTTCACTTTGTAATTCTTTAATCTTCTCTATAGTTTTGTGTGACCATGGATCCGACCTGCAGTGCTTCTGCTGCTCCAGCTGGTTTGACTGTCCAGGTGTGTTTCCCCGGTGCCCGTGCCGCTGTTCTGGACAATCTGAACCGCCAGCGGGAAGAGGGCAGGCTGTGTGACCTCTCCATCCAGGTACAAGGTCAAGTGTTCAGGGCCCACCGCTGTGTGCTCGCTGCGTCCTCGCCTTACTTTCATGACCAGGTAGGCCAGGCTACATCAGTGTGCGGTATACTGTGTGTACAGATTCATTCATGTATAATACGGTAGTGCTGTTTTGTGACCACTTAACCCATATTTCTGTCCAAATTTCTTTGTTCCTCTCTCAACAGGTGTTACTGAAGAATGTTACCACTGTTTCCCTGCCCTCAGTTATGGACCCGGTGGCCTTTGAGAGTGTCCTGAGTTCTGCCTACACAGGCCAACTGAGCATTGTGCATGATGACATTGTTAATTACGTCACTGTGGCCAGTTTTCTCCAGATGTGGCACATTGTGGACAAATGCACGGAGATCCTGAAGAGGCCCCGGCCCTCAGCAGAAGTCACCCCTGGAGAGGCTGCTGCAGCTCACCCTGGCACTGCATCTCGCCAGCAGTCCCCAAGCAGCACAGACTGCTTATATGTGGAAAGGGAGGGAAGACGGAAGGAGAGAAAGCCAGATGCCTTGCCTCCCTTAGCTACATGGAGACGCCCGCAGCAGTTTCCTAGATGGGGGCGCCCACGGCCCTCATCAGCCCAGCACTTAGCAGACTCTCAACTGGACACCCTCCCTGGCTATGCAGAAAGTGATTACACCAGCTGTGAGGAGGCATGGGTATCAAGCCATGTCAAAACTAGCCACTTTGCTCATGATGGACCTGGCCACAGTACCCGGCACCACGGGGGGTTCCCCAGTGGTGAAGCATTAAAGCAAAAAGTCAGGTTTCAACAGCGGGGACCACCGGCGAGCGCTGACAGACTGCCTGATAAGAATAGAGAGAGCGAGGACAGTGAGGAGACACGAGAGAAGAAGAAGAATGAGAAAAGAGAGATTGAGGCAGATGAGGGAGTAGGAG
The DNA here is from genome assembly GCA_002120245.1 of Maccullochella peelii. Taxonomy (NCBI): domain Eukaryota; kingdom Metazoa; phylum Chordata; class Actinopteri; order Centrarchiformes; family Percichthyidae; genus Maccullochella; species Maccullochella peelii. The sequence goes on from LKNJ01000034.1 coordinate 130,813, forward strand.
AAGGCGCGGTGGAAAAGAAGGAAAGCTTTGCAAAAATGGGACACTGTGGTAAGATACAAAAGCCTCATTTTACTTTAAACACAGATAGTATGTCTCTGTCAAACAAAATGGGATGAAAGCAATTTTATTTAGAGATACCAGACACACTCATAGCTGTATGTAGAAAAATCTAATTCAATTTGATTCTTTACTTAAAGAGGAATTTCACTGCTGGAAAGAGGGTCATTTCTGAAAATTAGGTCACTTATGTAGTAGAAAAGCGGACAACCAGAATGCCTTGCATGTGGTGCCTTCCAGACCACTCCCAGGCCAGTACTTTTATGGGTACTTTCCACAGAGGCTTCTGCTGAAGGTGGTGGGTTTCAATACTTACAGGCACATTTAGGTCAGTACCACCACAAAAGTATTGAGATTTGTGTGGCTGTTCTCCTATGCTGGGTCCTGTATTCCTGCTCCTTGTTCTGTGCATAACCTAAATTAATATACTGTAGCTATCTGCCTGTGATTTTGTTTTACATTTCTCCAACAGGCTTCCACCCAATTTCAAATGAGAATGTAGGCGCCGGACAAGCCACAGGGAAGGCGAGTGTGGAGGAGATAAAGGAAAAAGTGCAGAGAAATTTGGTAGGAAGTGATCCCTCCTCAGGCCTGCCCAGCGTTCATGCTTGCCAAACAGGTGAAGAAGCTCCGGGCCCTTCCTGTCCAGTTTCAGCCCGGCTACAGTGGCAGACGGGCCCCTGGTCTCAACAAGAGCAGCGGATGCAGGAAGGAGAGGGTGGCAGCTACAGTAAAGATGAGGATGAAGATGAGGAGGAGGAGGATGTGGACTTTGAATGTTTCACAGAAGGGACATTTAGCAGAGACACATATGATGAGATTGAAGATGGCACAGGACAGGTTTCCCAGAGGCCTTTAGTGCCGGTGTCTCCTGACTTCACCATGGCAGGCTCGGAGGTGAACTGGCCCTCCACCAGCGCAGGGCAGGGTGGCTCATTGACCCCCACCTCAAACCGCCATTTGTCTCCATCCTCTGCTGCATTTCCGCCACCTTCTTCACCCCCAACCCCATCTTCGTCATCCTCAGTGTCCCTCGCTGGCGCCCCCTACACGGGCAAAGTCCACTTCTGCCACTGCGGCAAAGCCTACACCCTGAAGAGTATGCGTGACCGGCACGTGAAGATGCAGCACCTCAATCTACGGCCCTTTGGCTGTCCTGTTTGCACAAAGTCCTTCAAGATGAAGCACCATCTGACCAAGCACCTTAAGACTCATGGAGGGCTGCGGCCCTATGAGTGTGGCCTGTGTGGGAAGAAAGTCATCTGGAGAGACAGCTTCCTCAGGCATCAGGCCCGATGTGAGAGACTTGCCTCCAGCTCCTCAGCTCACAGCAACAACGCAAGCACAGCAGCAGCGCATATGGATGACGGCTATAGTTACGGATTTGAAGACGGGGAGGCTTTTCTCGCAACGGGAGGACAAGTGAAAGTTGAAGAGGTGGATTTTCACGGGGAGATGGAGGAGGGCATGGGTGGCCTGCTGGGCAGTGTGTCTGGGATTGTGGATGATCTAAGAACTCAATCACAAAATTTGAACCGCGGTAGTCATATTTTTAAAGAGGAGGCGAGTGAGAGCTTTAGTGGAAATTAAATGTTAATGTGAAACACAGGTTTACAGCACTTAAAACTGTATGTATGTAAATAAATACAAGAAGGAGAATGAATTACATGATGACTTTAAAAGTCTACAAGCACAAATCATTTAAGGCCTCTTTGAGCAGCCGCTTTTGTTTGATCTTTTTTATGTCCATATGTTATGGGTATTTTGGGGGGAAAAAAGGAACAATCATATGCTTAATTCAAGTAATCCTTTTTAATTTGTGCAGTGCCATGTAGGCTCAGTTCTTGTTTAGTGATGCTGTAAACTGTATATCTGTAACAAGCCGTGTTGTGAATGTACTTCTTGGGCCCGAAAGTTAATTTTGAACATAAATTATTTGCCATTGATCTGCAAAAAGAAAGTAAATACAAGGGTCTAAAAATGTTTTCTGTGCCATACTGATGTGTCTTCACACTATGTAAAGGAAAGAAATCATGGTTTGTGTATATATATGGTAATAAAACAGTTTAGATTTTTCTGATTGATGGTGGAATGTTGGGATATACATTCTAGAACACTGAGGTTTGATCTAGAACACGGAGGCTCATTTTAAAACATTGCGGGTCATTTTAATGGGTCATTCTAGAACATTGAGGCTCCTTGTTCTGGAGTGAAAATAGTCTCAGTAATATCTACAAATGTGTATTACTCCACAAGCGAAGGTAACCTGATCCGTGCGTAACAGGCGATCCGTGCACACACATTTAACAAGCTGTAAATGAGTACAAAAGAATGTCACAAATATTTTTAGACATTTGTTTGCACAGGAAGCTTTTTGAAAGCAAAAATCTGTACGTAAAATATAAATATTTATTCAGGTTGTAATGTGTGCATTTGTAAAACTGTTTTATGTGTTTTCAAATTGCTTGGTATTTGTGTGTGGGTTGGAACACACATTTGTGAGTACCCAAAATTACACACAAATCGTTTCGTACACATTTGCAAATCTTACTTTTCATTTGTAGATCATGTAATACACATTTGTAAATATTATTGAGACTATTTTAACTCCATACAAAAAAAACCTAAAATGTGGGAAAAAAAACATATAATAAAGACAGAATCGTCAGATTTTAAAACATTTAATAACAGAGAGAAGACATAACATGTTTATTTCCTGTTAGGCTGAACATTAACGACAGAGTTTTACATTAAGAGGTAACAAAACACTCACTTTTCTAAGTATCAGTTCCTGTTCCTGTAGCACCACCACATGTCAGCAACCTTTACAGTGATTTTGACTATTCCGTTGAAGTGAACATACAAACAGCGTGTACAAACGAGAGTGGCAATGTAATTTATCATGAACCAAATAAAATTGACAAATGATGTGCCAGGACATTTGAAATCAACATACTGCCCTTCAGTACTAAACCCCTCATACCATCTCGGTGCTTCCGCCGTAAACCTCTGAACCACTTGCTATCTGACCGTCAGATAAAACCTTTCTCTGTCATCTTCTAAATAAGACACAAATAACATTAAAACTTCAAACTTAATTTAAGATGCAAACAGATAACTCACAATAAATGAGATGGATGCAACAACTACCACCGGTATATAGAAAAGAGAGCAGACCAGTTGCTTTTAGGATATTTTTTAGTTATATTATTTTGTTGTATGTAACAGTGCATTTGAAAAGGGCATTTTATTTTTTCATAGACTTGAATTACATCATATTGTACATGTTTATTCATATCACTGAAGCATAACGAAACAAAACAGTTACATTAAAACAATATTAGAGTCCCTACTGCTCATATACTGCAGGTTTCCAGTTGTATTTTCAAATGCATTTCTTTGCAACATACGTTTCACTCGAGCAAAACAACGACAAATACGACCACTCTTTGTCTAGACTTCACATATGGAACAAAAGCAATGGTTTGTTTGGTGTGTGTGAGTTGTTTCTAGAAAGCAGCGAGATACATAAAGCGTCATGTACAAAATGCAGATGACGAGACAAATAGAAAAACAAACATCTGCCATGAACGAACCTCAGACAGCAGACACTAGCACCATCAGACCAAGATACTTGAATGGGTGATTTTTACAGTAAGATATTTTACTAAAAGCATGACCTCTTATAAACAGCTAAATAATGACAGACAAAATATGCTTAGAAGTAGGATTAAAAAGAAAACTGGCACGGTGACCACCTACATGCCTGGAGAGTGGATTTCATACTGTGTCAATGTGGTATCACTGCCTAAACATACAGGAGACTTGTGTTAGTGGGTTAACATTTCTTGAGGTTGTGAGTCCGCCGCTTGCAGATCTGTTCCTCCTCCTTTGTCTTGTCCCATCGGCATTGGATCTGTGGTTTGGTCCTCGGCGGAGAGCTTAGAAGATGGTGCTCCAGCGTTTAGGGGGTGGACGGGACTTGGTTTCTCCCTGGAGAGAAAGAGGAGGAGGATGACGTGGCTGAGAAAAACATGTATTTTCTATCCCCAGAGATGGCATCTAGATGTAGTTTTCAGTTAAAACTGCGCTGAAAGTTCATGAAAGATTTGATTGTCAAATACTTCACATTCATTGGAATTTAAGGAGATCATCCACACTGAAAATAAACCCTCACAATTGTCGAGGTAGATAGCATTTGTAGAAAAATAATCAATGAATATGTGTATGAGAAATTTAATATTTGGGTTTACATGTAGTGTCACTGTAAAAATGCAAATGTTGCTCTTAAGCTCGTTAGTTTATTATGGTGACAGGCTGCTGTGAAAGCGTGTTGATGAAAGAAAATGAACGAAAAGTATTCCAACTGAAATGGTGAATCATATTAATGTATTTATTTATTACTCACTGATCTCTGATGAGAGCATCACTGTTGCATTTGGCCAAACACAGACAGGAAACAGTGTTTATGAAGCCCAGTTTTACAGATAGAAAGAGGAAATTTTGAGTGAAACAAGGAGGCAAATGTGCGGTAAGCTCACCAGGTTGAAGATTCTGGACAGTGTGCTTTGGTCTCTGCGTCTTCTGACCGGCGACTTTGTGCTCTCGGCACGCGGCGACGAGGCCTAGAAAAAGACGCGCTATAAGCACATATGGAGACCTGAAACCAGGACCTGAAACCACGCTTTCTGCTTTGTCACTTTAACCTTCAACCAGACGTTTAATTCATTTTGCATTGATGTCCTTTTTCTCTTTACTAGATGAGACACATTTTACCTCAGAGCATCAGAGATGTCCCACCACTTTAACAAAATGCCAAACGTAAAACAATTGCTTAAACATGTTATAGAGAATTATTGCTGTTGTTGGACGAAAAACACATATCCACAAAAACGTCTTTCAAAAATGAAGAAAAGACTGCATACTTCCTTATTAGTGCCCAAACGTTTTGAACTTTTTGGACATTTTGCACATTATGTCTTTGTTTACAATTCATCCTCTTTAATTTAAATTTAATTGGGATCGACCTTTTGGTATTTGGATCTATGTTTTCATCAAGTTTTTAATGCGCTTTGCTACAAGCTGAATTTCCCTTGTGGACAATAAAGGTGGACTGATGTGAGGTTATATAACTTTTAGAAATTATAATATATGCCAACTAACTTCACTCTTACTGCACATGAGCTGTGGGAAAAACAACAAAACTGCAGGTATGTGGTTTCTCTGCAACAGCAGCAGTGTGTTGTGGAAGAAACAGTATCTGTTCTTTGATCTGTTATTGTGAGAGAATAAGATGACAGAGACGTGGAGGAGAACATGAACATGTGACAGGACCAGAGTCGGATAACAGCAACCTTCAGGGGAAAGAAAATGGATGACAAGGACATGTAAGGCCCACGGTGATCTGACTGACACGAGAACAAGAGTCGTAATGACAAACATATGGCTGTCCAGAGACTCCGGACGGATGAGAAGACACAAAGAAGGTGGGAAGCCAAAACAGATGGATCGGTGAGTCATCTCTGGCACAGAGGGGATGGAGGTGTTACAGAGAACTAGATGTGTGAAAGAGAAGAGGAAGAGGAGGAGGAGGAGGAGGGTGATGCAGGTCCTAAGAAGAAATGTTTACCGGTTGTGGTTCATAAATAGTCGAGCAGTTTCATAGTCATCCAGAAGCAGCGAGTCGCTCTGGGTTGAAGCAAAAAAAGGGGGTGGGGATTGAAATGTAATAAATTTACCAATAAGCCAATGCTTGTTGGTGTCAAAAATGAATACATTTTACTGATCAATCAGTGAATTAAAGGGATTTTCTGTGGCACCCGACAAGAGTGAGCTGCTGTAAGGTTTGCCTTTCAGCCACTGTAAATGCTGGTGATTCAGCTCTCCTTTTGAATATGTCTGGATTCAACATGCTCAGGTATAAAAGGTATTTCTCTTCAAGGAGAAAAGCAGTGAAACACAAAGTGAGAAAGAGACAGAATGAGCGTGAAGGTTAGGTAACAGGTGCGCTGCAGACAAAGGACAGACTGCGGAGGAGCTCTCTACAGACAGAAATGGGATCATTTCACACACACACACACACACACACATAGAGCGGTGTAGTCAGCAGCGGGGCTTTTGTTTGATTCGAAAAGGGAAGATTGTGTGTGACGTACCAAGCCCAAGACATCTCTCCACTGGACATGAAAAACAAACAGACAGTGACATGATGAGATAAGATATGGTGAGAGTGTATTAGCACCTGTATCTGCCTCAACACATCTGAGAATCATCCAGTGGCAAGATTAGCAGTGATTTTTAAAAACAACAACAACCACCAATATAGGTAAAAATTTCATCCAGCCAATTCTCTCTGTGGTGTCGAGCAGTGGTTTCCAACATTTGTGGTTTGAGACCCCTTAAAAAGAGTCAAAAGAGTGACTTTCCCTGTAACACTTTCTCCTTTTGGTGGCCAGAAAAGGTAAAGCTATCCAAATGATTTTTAACAAGAGAAAACAAAAGATTAGAGAAAAAAAATGAATATAAATGTATGTAGCAGAACAATGTTTTTCTTTCTTTTTTTTTTTCTCCCAATAATCATCTTGTGACCCCTCAGATTAATCTTCTGACCCATCAGAGGGCCCCGACCCACAGGTTGGGAACCACTCATGTAAAAGGTTTATCTCAGCCTTTGGTCAGTTAACGGACCAATAATCCAATAATTACATACAACAGTAGCTATACATAGAGCAACATAAAAGTAACATTAAATCATTACAATATAGTTAGAATATAGAATTATTCTTTATTTTAAAATATCTACAACTTAAAGCCTCTATGTGTAGAATTTTTAGCCAAGCTAGTGGAGTGAAATATCTCAACAACTTTTGGATGGATTGCAATGAAATTTGGTACAGGCAGTCATGGTCCCCAGAGGATGAAACCTACTGACTTTGGTGATCTCTTTTTATCTAGTGCCACCAACAGAGTGAAGAGTTTAATTATCCAGTGAAATATCACCATATCTATGATATGGATTACCATTAAAGTTGGTAGATTCATGTTCCCCACAGGATGTATCCTAATGACTTTGGTGATCCCTCGAATTCTGTTCTGGGGCTATCATCAGGTCAAAATTTCAATTTGCTTATAACAATGAAACACCTGCTAAACTAATGACATTAGCATGCTAACACACAAAACTAAGATGAACCAGCATTAAACCTGCTAAACAGCAGCATGTTGGCATAGTAGAATCTTCGTCTTGTTATTTGACTGTAATATCTTTCAAATGATTTTGATGGCATACATTTTTGTTTGTAAAAGAAGTGGCAATGCCAGTAAGTATTAGTGCAGTTTCCTGAAGTTTCTTAGGGTCAGATCAACATGGGGAGGGGGCTAGTGATGCTGTCCGACACAGCATCTTATGTGATACTACCACTGGGTGGTTATAAAATCCCACACATATTGGCTTAAAGGTATCCAATGTACTCCAGAAATCCTACCCCAAGTGGAAATCGAATGAAAAGCTTAAAACAAAACGCCATTTAAAGAAATGCTGCTATTGAAATTTGACATTGAGAAATATGATGGAGAACATTCGTATAGGCAAGGAAGTCATCACTAAAAAGTGATCAGAAGTCATTTTGAATGCATCTCTGCATCTTCACCCTGTGGCTACACCCCTGGAATGATCAACAAAACAGATATTGTGAAAAAAACGAGACTCACCCTGGATTTAGGACGAGGAGAGGAAACCTGAGAAACACCAAGCAACAAAACAACAACAGAATGACTGATTGCACAGGGCAGGAAAACAGAACAACAAACTCTGTTTTAAAATCAACAAATGAATGAGCTGCTGATTGAAACTTCCTCCAATTCCCCTTTTTTTAATCAGTTTGTAAATTAAGGAGTCACGCAGCTTGTAATCAGTAAGGGAGCTGAGGAAAACAGTTTAGCGTGCTGCTTTTGAAACGCTGCCGCACTACTGATGCCAAGAGTTAGTTTCCAAAGTAAATCAAAAGAAAACACTGACAGCTCAACACTTATTCAGTATAAATTGGAGGAAATTGGTTTGTTCTGTGTTCTGACTTATGCAGTGTCAGAGTAATACATCAAACTCGGATGTTGGCAAGATGCAACAAAAAATGACTTTATGTGCATGGTTAAAGGTATGTAAAACATGCGTATGATATGATGTGTACAATATGATACAATTTAATCCAAGAAACACTTACAAGGCTCCTGAAGAAATGCACCACAGCATTTTCATTGGTCCGGCGGCGAGTGGAGGATTGCTGGGGTGAAGCTGCCAGGTGACCCCGGAATGACCCCTGTGAGGAGGTCAGAGGTCAATTAACTAATGTGTTTACATGGTATGGTATACCACAAGATCGAGTAATGCTACTGTGAAATCAAATTGGGAATGGCATCAGTGCATGTAACTCAACATTGAAATTTATTTTTAGGCAGTATGTTCATGATGGAATAGCTTCGCATGAGCTTGAATAGACATCAGTTGTTTCTTGGAAGTTGGTCTCGGTCTCTGTGCCATACCTCCTAACATGGTAATTACAATAATTATAATAGTTTCGAGGCCCTACTGGGTGTCAAGTCTCACAATGTGAGAGAGAAACCAAATGAAGTAGACAAGGAATGACTAAAACCATGTTCTCTGAGAAATCAGCAAATTGAATCAATCAAAGGCAACAAAAATACTAAAAGGAAACAGCATGAAGGATTTAAGATAGTGAAGGGTTGACAACAGTATGATACCACATTTAAGAGATTTATCAGGTGTAGCTGGCTGACACACTCACTCAGTGTGAAACCAGTGAGTCACAAGTCCCTTTTTTTTCCTGTGGGCATAGGAAGCGTGCAGCTAACACAACCGTCAGAGCAACCTCACACATCTGACCATCTCCGCCTGCACAGCTGACAGCTGATTCATCCTGCAGTCTGTCACTGATGTCTGTTTATCCTAATTATTATGTATTTTCTGTCACTCGTCTTTATGTTCCTTCAACGTAAATAAATAACATAAACCTGAAATGATACCTCTGATATATATAGATACCTATCGGTATTATATTACAAGTGCAGAGACAGAAAGCCTGTAAAATATGAGGTCTAAGAACAAACCTTTCTTCAAACTCATCTGTCTAAAGATTTGAGATCTGACATGCTTGTGCTGCACCCAAAACAGACTTGGATGTCAGATGAAATGGGTCTGTATGAGAGCAGCTCTGGCCCCCGAGGGCCCGTCCCATCACAGAGCGTTGACTTTTGAACTTGAAAGAGGTTTTGTCTGAGGTTTTCTATCTGCAGCTGAGGGCCACGCTGTCATTACAAACTAAATTTACCTGCACCGTGGAGGTAGTGCATCTTTCCTTCATATACACATTATTTCTTTTATGTACTGCAAGTTAAAACTTACAATCTGAACTCAGATTAAAGAGTTTTTGAAAATGATCTGAACTGAAGAATAACTGCAGTTTAGAAAATCCAGGTGTTAATGCTTTGAGAATCATTTTTCAGGTTAATAGTAATATAATAATGATATTACAGTAATTTAACAACAGCGACATATATAAGTATGTTAATGCAGCAACACATCTGTATCACTAAAGCGCCCCCCCAAAGTTTAGTATCTAAAATATTACAGCCACTTAAACATTTCCAAATAATGACATTTTCATGATTTTAAGGAACTGTTTTCAGATCAACCTATATGAAAGATAAAACTAAAGGAAAGGCTCAGCTCATCTTTCAACTTTAAGGGGGCAAAAAGAAATAAATCTTCTATCCAGAAAGAAAAAAATGTTCTGTCTCCCGAAAGCTAAGGAGACTAGAAACATGCTGCCCACTGAAAACCATGTATCTCCAAATTTGGTGATTTTGATTTCCTTTTCCTTAATGGGTTGAGAAAATTCTACTACATCTTAAACTTTTATTAAAACTTTTACAAACCCAGTGAATACTCTTAAAAAATGCATTAGCACAAAGCTGAAAACCGGGCTGTTTTTCAATCCTTCAGATGATCAGGTAATCATATGGAGGAGCTGAGTCTTGGTTTAAGCCCTACTGACTAGAACACTAGAATTGCTAAGAACTTTCAAAATTCTAATTTTAGAGTTTTCTAAATGGTAAGAGGCATTGGGAGCAGTGAAGTTTCACTGGAAAAAACCTGAAGTATCCCCTTAAATGCATCAATGCTCACCTTGCTCCTTTTCTTTTTGTCTCCTCCAAAGAACTTGCTAATCCGATCCATGACACCAGGGTTCTTCTTTTTCCTCCCGAGCCCGAAGGTGCTCTGCCCTGAGGTGCTCGCTGTAGCCATGCTAACAGTTGCTGTGGTTGGGTGGAGTTGACCTCTCTCTATCTACGCAGTAGTCCTCTTCAAAGCAAGTCCACAGTCCACAGTGCCAACGTGCGGCTCTGCTGTTCCTTCAGGGTGGTTTGCAGCTCTTCTGACGCGCAGGGGCTGTCTTTGAAGGTGCTGACCCCTCGGTCCCAGGGCACCATGGGACATGAGGAGGGTCAGGTGGGGTGGGGTGGGGGGTGGGGGGGCAGGCTGCGGTGTAGTTGCAGTGGCAGTGAGGTCCATGGCTCTGGCTCGGCTCCAGGCATTCTTTGGAGCTTCAGTGGCTGTGTCAGTCACTGCCGCCCTCTGCATGGGCACGGCCATTGTTCCTCTACCCATCTGCTTCACCCGGCCGCAGGGACAACAAGGGTTATCTCTGAGTCTGCACTCACACCCTGATGCAAAGCAGCCTGCAGCACTGTGACACCATTGTTGAATCAGTCTCATATATTTTCTTAATGGATTGTGTTTAAATTGGATGTACAGTCGCCCAGATTAACACACGGAGAGGCCTGGAAGAAAGGGAAAGCTTGTTGTGTGAAAACCTGTGAACACGAGCCAAGTATCTGTGTCTGCACTGTGATAAAATAAACTTGTGGTGACTTTGCAGGTTCTGATTTTCTCAATTTTTGTGTTTTCATGTTGAAACAAATGAAATCCATACAGCTCCAGCTATCACTGCAAGATTATGACTAATGGAGCTTCAAAAGTTTTATTTTTAACTTTATTCTTTTAAACATTATGTTTTACTTTAATGTTAATGATAATATTAAGTTGGCCATTAAAGACCAACATAATGTACTAATCCAAAATAATTTAAATGTGCAAAATGAGTGAAGATTGTCAAAGATCAAGAGAATGAACTGTCGTGCTCAACATTTAAGCTAACATGGACAAAAAGTCTTAAAAGTGCTCAGAATAATGTAACGTTTGAACATCTGTTGTTCCACGACAACTGAGCAAACGTCATGTGTTGATGAAGACTGTGTGATATGGTTAAAAGTTCCAGAACAAGTTAGTAAGAGGACCTTGAGTGAAGATTGTTTCATAAACCACAGTTTCCAGGGTCAGCAATGTCAAGCTCGACATTTATTTTATTGTGAGAACACTTGGTTAAGGTTTCCGTCATTGTCAGTCTCAGATGCATGATTTCAAATATCTTTGAATGTTTGGCTGCATAACTTTTGATTTAATTTGCCGCAGTGCACCACATTACAACACTACAAGGAGTCCTGGATGTGTTGTTTCACCCACACTAGCTGCAGCAGCCAGTGAACAAAGCGGGATCTGTTGCAGGGTAAGATGTGTTAGAAAACACCCATGCAGCATCAGAATATTAATATTTTAGAACAGATGCCTTTTTGTTATAGCTGTTTCTTATTTCAAGACAGAAAGTAACTTTTAGAGAGGAAAAAAAACTCCTGTTAAACTAAAGGCGTGTGGCAACAGAGGAATCTGTTTTCATATCACAGAACATAATAACAAATAGATAGATAGATAAATAGTTAGATAGATGTACTTTATCGATCCTGTGAGGGAACAAGGCTCTGAATATAAAAATAATAAGAGGGAATAAAAGTAAAAGAAAATAAATAAGAAAAAAGCATTAAGAACAGGTGTGCAAAAATGGCAGTGAAATGAAATGAAAGCAATCTTCCAAGAACATTTCAGAGTTTCAGTTTTTATCCTGTTATCCTGTTGCTTTTATCATGTCGCACAAATCCAAATAATAACGAGAAAATTTACATTTTGACAAGCTGAAATAAACTGATAAACTGAAGTAAGTTTTGACTCAAAACAGTCAGAGGATAAATTCAACTAAAATAACCATCTGGAAATGTGTCCATCTTCAAAATACAAATTTAAATCAATACGTGAGACACAATTTCTATATAAAACAGGGTATGAAAAGACTGTGAGCAGACCAGACCTTTATATTTTTTCTCACTTAAAAAGCAGACCAGATGAGAGTGTAAAAGAGACACGGGAGAGAGGATTCCGGGTGGATTTGATTCCCGGCCGACCGAGTTCATGTTTGATCTGAGACACATAATGAATAACACTTGACCTGCTTTCTCTCACAGAGGTACAGTATGCACTAAACCTGGAAATGAAATAGAAAATAAACATGTTATGCTCTGGGTGGGAGAAATATCACTTAAAGACACAAACTGGCCGTGAACAGGAGTAGTTAGTGTTGTTAGTAGTTATATGTTTAGTGAAATATCTCAAAAACTATTGGATTCATTGCCAAGAAATTCGGTGTATTCATCCATGTTCCCCTCAGGATGAACTGTATATCATGACTTGATCTAGTGCCATAAGCAGGTTTATGACCAAATATTTGTGACTATTTTTAACTCAACGCTCTCTGTAGATGAAAATGTGACAGCAAACTAATTCGGGGAACCTCTCAGACTGATGGCTGAGTTTGCGCTCACTCACAGAAGTTGCAGAAGTCAATAAAAATGTATTAACAAATTACTGTAAAAAAAGCTGCCAAACTGTCTCATATGTTCATTTTCTGCGCATGTGATGGGACAGAGGAGGGCTTTCTTTCTCGCTCTCTCCAGCAGCAGATGGATATTCAGCTGCCTCTCTGAGTTGGCGTCTTTGTCTAGATCGACATTCCTGCCGGGGTTCAAGGATGTCTCCCATGTTTGTGTCCCACAGCTCTGTTGCATGGCCGCTATTGTTTCCTGTGCGATCAGCCTCGACCTTCCAGCCGCAGGAACAAATCCAAGACTCTTCTGGACACGAGGGCACAAGCAGTGTGGTCAGCCCACTCTCTGCATTCCTGTACCCTACCTCTGTCAGGCCCGTGGGTGCTGCCCTGAGGCTCAGCCCTGCAGGACAAACAGATGAGGCACTGTGTACAAAGCAGAGTGGACAAGCATGTCTCCCTCTGAGTCTATCCCCATTTTATTCTGTTCATACAGGAAACTGGGCAGCCATGTTGGCTCCATACACTTCAATGCTATGGCCGTTCATGTTTAGATGAAAGTTTCACCCATTTTTACGAGGACTTAGATTTTCTCATTGTGTCATTTTTTTTGCTGAATACGCTGTTTTCGAGCCACATGAAGTTGCCAAACAGTTGGTTAACCTGGTGCTCAGTAGATCTGGGTCAAATGATTCACCAAACTAAAAATACATCAGCAATGTTGTGTTATGTACTTTGGTTTATAACCAAATACCTGCAAAACTAATGATATTTCCTTTTCACTTAATGTTTAGTGCTAATGTTAGTATGCAAATGTTAGCATGCTAAACTAAGATGGTGAACATGGAAAATCTATCTATCTTTAGCTCCACATCCATTAATGTAGTGCATTTGTACTTGGAGAGGAGCAGCTATCAAAAGCAGTGAAACCATCTGTCAAAGTGATGAAATGTGTCAAACTTTTCCCTCAGTCAGAATAAATCAGTCTGGCCCTGAAAGCTGCTGCTACACAAAACCAGAGCTTTGTTATTTCAGTCATGCATATGCCAGAAGCATATTTGTTTGAACTGAAAACTTTATAGCCTTGAATTCTGCAGACTGATTGTAGAAGTGTCAAATTGCTTTGTTCTACTCAGTTCAGGCGTCTTTCTCTCCAATCCAGCAGGGATGACAATGACTCAAATTAAAAAAGAGTTACTTGATTCTGTCTCAAGTCGTGTTCCACTAATTGGCTTTGAGAGTGAAAAGCCTTTGTGTTGTTGTGTCTTTGTCACCCCGGATGACCTCTTCGTGTCGCATCCCGTCCCTGTAGCCCACAGATGACAACATAGCTATGATGCTCAGCAGCTGATGTCACCATCCAGTGGATGCTCGGGTCAAGAAAACTCCCTGCGCTTCCTCCTCTCAATGAAACAACATCTAATTGTCTCATATTTTAGATTTTGTATTTGATAAATTATGATACGTAAAGAACCAGTGCCTTTAAAGCTAACATGTAATTTAAAAACTTGATGTAGTGCTGATTTTCTGAGGCATTTCGTGTCTTCATTGTCTCTGAAAATTCCCATTGTTTTAACTAATAGGATCAACTGTAAGATGTGAATGGTTTCTTTTCCCACAGTGCGTCCTACAGCGATACTTTTGGCTGGTAAACAACTCAATGCAAATGTCTTGGTGGTCAAAAGCCAACGATTCCATCAACATTTGGCAGGAGCCGCCGCGCAGCGCTTGAGCATAATGCCATCATTTGTTTAGCATCTCAACAATATCATGCTCTCTTGTTTCAAATGGAGGGCTGGAGGTTATTTTTTGAGGCACTGCTGCTGTAAATAAAGTATTGTTGCAAACAGGAGGGTGAGAGAAAAAAATGCCTTTTTCTGATTTTAAATGTCAGACAAGAAGAGAAGTTACACTCTGATGATCTGAAGTCAGTTTTTGCGTCCACCTCTGGAGGTCCACTACACCATCACATATGTGAAATAAAAGCATGAAAATTGGTGCACTACAAATGGATGTAATATCAGGCATTTTGGGGTAATATGGCAGCCATCTGAAAATGATCACGACTTTCTCTATGATATAATATGTCATTGTGACATAGACGGCCATAATATAATTTTAGTTTTTTCAGTACTATCCAATTAATGGACTAATCAAATATTTAATTTCTTACTTAACAGTAAGCCATCCTTCTCCTTCTTTCTCCTCACTCATCCTTCTGCCTCACACGTGTGAAATAACATGCAAAGGAGTTTTTCTCACAGAAATTCACAGCATCCTTTGATGATTATCACACAACATGTGGCGCCGGCAGATATTAAAGTCACACACGGAGCGTCATATTCATTAGATCCACTGATGTGCTTTTAAACCTCTCCTGCGCTGAGTAAAAATGACCTGTTGTGCATCAGGTACCCCCACAGAAAGTAGGTGCTGCAGGTGAGCATCCTGGATCAGAGGGATGTTCAGTAAATCTCTTAGTCTTTGTGGCCATATCAGAGCTTCCTGTCATATTGGGAAACAATAAATCTCTCTCAGTCCTGGAGGCAGATCACGGGCTCATGGTTCATCGGGTTTTCTGCAAGTGCAGGCATTGTTGGGTTGTTCCAGTCTGGTCCAGTCCATAAGAACATCACTGAGACACGCTGGTAGGCAACAAAGGTCACTGAATACAACAACATGCTTCGTAGAATTGGACTAACTGCAATCATCTATAAAGTATGTTAGGCTTAATGTTCCAGCTGTGTCTTTGTGGCAGAATCAACAGAAATGATCAAAACATCCATCTTTGTCCTGCACTGGTTCAGTGATGTGTTTGTCATATTCACATTCGTGAGATTGGCATGGTCTGAAACAAAGTGCAGCCTTATTGTTTTTGTACTTGGCAATATTTTCTGCCAAATACATTTTATGCCAGAAAACGTTTCACAGATTTCACTCAGTGTGCTGGCGGTGATTTTCTGGGCTCATGTGAAGTGTAGTTGGAAGCACTGGGCCAACTGCCTGTCGCTTTCATTAATTCTAACACAACAAACATCTGCAGCATCCTGGCATTTGCAGTGGCCTTGTCATTTTTTTCTAAAGAGGGGAAAATATATTCAGGTGTATGTCCAAAGAATAGATTTGGCAAAATAATTTAAAACATAATCAGCATGCCTCAGAATATACTGTAAAAGAAAAGTGAAATAAGAATACTGCAGATGAAAATCCTGTAAAACACTATTAAAAAATTAGAATGACTCTCCTTCATAGGCAGGCCTTTTCTGAATGCCTCTAATGCTGAAATTATATAAATACATCATATAAAAACATTTGTGTTTGTATCTTAAGGTGAACACAGACTTTTTATCCTTCATCGAACCAAAAAGGAAATAATTAGGAACTCAATGCAGAGACGCCTCAGATTCTTCTCTTAAAGCCAAAACCTTCATTTTTTTTACATTTATATTCATAACTAAATGCTAAAGTCAGCATGCTGACATGTGCACGGTTACAACATGCTAATGTTTAGCAGGTATAATGTTTACCATGCACGCTCACAGTCTTACTTTAGCATACTAACATTTAATAGTTAGCACTAAACACAAAGTGCAGCAGAGGCTGATGGGAATGTCATTAGTTTTGTAGATTTTTGGTCATACATGTAAGTGTTGGACAAATAAAAATTTTGACCTACTGGTGGCACTAAAGTCAGAGGAAAAAGTCATTAGAATTCATCATCTGGGGACCATGAATGTCTGTACAAAACTTTAATGGCAATCCATTCAATAGTTGTAAGGATATTTCAGTCTGGACCAAAGTGGTGGACCGACCGACCGATCGACCGACCGACATTGCCACCCCTAGAGCCACAGTGCCAGTGTGGCTAAAAACCTGCAAAAAAATAAGAAACAATCAAACAAAACACACTTATAATCAATAAAATCAGAAATGTATGTAAGAAGCATTTCTTCACCAAGGGGTTCCCTTCTGAATCTGCTTTTGCGTCAGAGATCCTGGAATATTGTTTCAGAGACCTGCAGTCATGTATGAAAATGTGTTTTTAGTAAAGAAGGTGGATCGTGTGCACATTCAACAGGTACAGGACAAATAAACAGCATATGTAAGGAGTGTATCACATATTTCATGTAGGGCCTACAGTCCTTTCTTTAGGTTGTGTTGTGTTTTTTCTGGGCATAGCGTGTTTTTATTTTGTATCATGTGACGTTCCATTGGATCTCCTAATTGTTTGTCTGTATATATATCCTGCTTTCGGTTCACATTGATGTTTGCCCGATGGAGACCTTGTAGGATGAAACAATACATCAATAAAAATATTGCAAAAAATATTTCAGTGTGCAGACAACCTCTCCATTTCCTAAAAAATGTATTTTTGCCAATGGAACTTCTGAAAGGAATTACATTATTATTATTATTAAAAGCTGAACAACCTACAATTCTGCTAAGACTGAAACAGTTGGTTACGTAACCGGGACTGCCGATGAAACACACCATGCATGTCATTTTATTTTTTATTAAAGAGCACTGTGCGTTGTGTATTTATTTTCTGTACCTTCCAGTCACATCTGAGAACATGCTGTTGCCTTCACAACTAAGAATTTTCATATGAATTTTTCAGCTACATCAGGAGTTACATCAGATGCCATGTTTGAAAAACTGCATGCTCCCGGCACAAATTCATATTTCACTTAAATACTTTATGAGCCGCCATGTTGCTTCCTACAATATGTTGCATGTACAGAATATGGAAGCAGGTGTGTGTGACTGAGTAAATAACTTTAATCTGCATTTGTAGTGCTTAGAGCTCAGCAGCCAGGCTCGGGTTGCGTGACTGTGTTGAATTTGCAGACGCTGCAGACACTGAGCACGAAATGTTCGACACATTTATCTGAGCAGATAATGGTTTAAAAAGAGATTGCCTCTGGCTCCAGACAACATCTGATAACAGACCTGTTTGTCTTTGCACTTGACACAATGTCACTGATGGAAGATGGATCACATTGTACTGACTTGAGTGTAGAGGCAAACCTCCCTCACCCCCTCTGCTGCTGGTGTGAGGAACTACGCTGTGCTGGAAAGTTACAGCAGGTGCACAAAATATCAGAAACACCTGATGATTTAATGAGGAGACCCTGCAGTAAACACTCACTCTGTGTTAAATCGACTTAATGGTAATCAACACCTCTCTCACGCACCATCTGAACAAAAACTCAACCTTACACCCTTCGTCAGACACCGTCATTCAAGATTCATAATCCGCATTTGATCCAAAAAATTCAGATAAACCAAATGTTTATGTTGTTAAGATAAATGCCGTTAAAGCTTCCACACAACCTCATATCTCTTCTCTCATTTAAATCTTGTAACTACAGTTTATGAACCTTAGATATCCCCTATATACTCTATAGTTTCAGGTACTATGCATGCATAAACTACCTTCAAGCTAGATTCTTTCTTTAAAGCTTTACTATCTGATGTTTTTTATGACTCCTGTAATCGTTTTTATTAATTCTATGTTGTTGCTTGATTGCTTTAAACATGTTTTTCTTGTACGCTGGTTGTGTGGTTGTGTTATGATCTGTAGGCTTTGTCTGGTTTCCTGTTTTATTTTGAAGTCTTGTCTCTTGTTTCCAGTGTTTTCCTGCCCTTGTGTCTCCCCTAGTCTTGATTGTTCTTGATTGTCTTCACCTGTTCCCCATTTCACACCTGCTCCTGATTCCCTTGTTAGTTCCCTATTTATACCGGTCCCTGTGTTTTGTTCCCTGTTGGTTTGTTGTCCTGTGTTTGGATGTGTTATTTTCCTAGTGTGTTGTTTTCATGTTCCTAAATTGGACTGATTTCTGGTGCTTTTAAGTTTTCTTGATTCTGGGACTTACCTGCGTGTTTGCTGCTTGCTTGCTTGCCTGAACCTGCAAGAAAGGTTAAAATAAATCTTTGGAACTGTTTTGAGCCTCCTCTGCTGTCTGCTTTTGGGTCCTTCTCCTACTGCTCCTACTCCACATCATAACCACTGGATTCTCTTGAAAAACATGTTTTTAATCTCAATGTGAGATTAAATAAAAGCATTTAAACAAACTCTTAATGTACTGGATGGCATACCACTGCACAGGTATGATATTTTTAGGTTAGGTTTTTTTTATTTGTACACATTTAACAGCATAAAACCAGATAATAGGAATAAAACAGATGTGGGATCTAACTTCCCCTCAACTTAAGAGAGAGAAAAACAAAGTAATACTAAACTAATACAAATGATTTAGCAAAATATAAAGAAAATAAATAACATTAAGCAACAAAATGAACAGAGGAGTCACCAAATTAGCAAAAAGTAATCATGTAAAATGAAAAAATACATATATAAATAAATACATAATTAGACATAATCAAGAACTAAATTGACATTATCTGAGGGAATACTGACCATGTTTTGTTTTGTAAAAAGGAAGATGTCTGGTATTGTGAGAATTCATTACATAGGGCACAATGTGAAAATGAATGTGTTTTTGCAGAATAATATCTTGAAAATGTTCATTAAACGGCAGCTTGAACAGGAAGAGTAACAGACTTTGAGTGACATTATCATTCTCTGTATCCCCCAGATTCATACAACAACTATAATTATATAAAGATGTTTGGTTTGTACCAAAAAAAAAAGGAAATTAAGGCAAAACAAAACAGAACACCAAAAAAACAGAACACTGTGATCTGCCAACAGTAAATCACCCAAATGGCAATCTGTGGCTCCCAGCTGTTTAGCAGTCCATTTCACATTATTGGGGTAAATGGATGTGCTGTTGCCGTGGTCTCCTCTCATGACTCAGAGTCATGGTAACAACAGGTCTGTCTCCGGTCTGAGCTAAAGGGCTAACCACCTGAGAGGAAGAGCAGCAGGGTCCAAAGAAACTTATCCTCTTATGTCTCTAATAATGTTGGTAAAGAAATCACAGAGGTGGGACGGAGGTGATGCAGTGACACTGGCTTTGTGGTATGATATCACGATATCATTGCCTATTAAAGCTGAAACTGAAATTGAGAGGAAGACTTGTTGTTGTTGTTATTCTGTCAATTGCAACAAAAGCAGATCTCTTTGTCAAGTCAAGGCACTTTTATTTATAAAGCACAAAATCACACATTTGTCCTCTAACTCTTGGTTAAACTCCACAAAAAAACCTTTAGCAAGTAAAAAAGAGAGAGAAACATCTGGAAGAGCAACTGAGAAGACATGAAATTGGTGTCGTATATACAGAGTAAGCAATTGTAAAAATCTAAGAAAGAGAAAATGGGAAAATGATTTTAATTCTAATTTAGGAGAGGATGTATAGAAAATCATAGTCACTAATGCAGGGCAAATTTGCACACCACAAAATTATACACAGTTAAGCTTCAACAAGACTCTACAGCCATGCTAGCAGCTCTGTAAGATTGAGCTAAATGCTAATGTCAGCATGCTAACATGCTCACAATGACGATACTAACATGCTGATGTTTGGCAGGTGTAATGTTTACCATGTTTGTCATCTTAGTTAAGAATGTTAGCATGCTAACATTTGAAAATTAGCACAAAATACAGCTGAACCTGATTTTGCAGGTATTTGGTCATAAACTTATTGGACAAATTGAAATTTTGACCTGATGATGGCGCTAGATGAAAAGTCAGATGATCACCAAAGTTATTATAGTTCATCCTGAGGGGGACATGAATGTCTAAACCAAATTTCATGGCAATCCATCCAATTTTACTAAAATCTATAAATGTTAACCTCATGGTGGCGCTAAAAGACATGTCAGGGGATCATCAAAAGTCATTAGGGTTCATCATGTGGAGACTTTGAATGTCTGTTCAAAATTTCATGGCAATCCATTTAATAGTTGTTGAGATATTTCAGTCTGGACCAAAGTGGTGGTCCGACAGACTGACATTACCATCCCTAGAGCCACACCGCTAGCATGGCTAAAAATGGGACTCATGGATGAAAATCACTGCTGGAAGTGTAAAAAATTAAGCAAGTACTTTCCTTCATTTGATTTGGAAATGTTCTTTTGTTAATCCTTTTTGGACAACAGTAATCAGAAGTATTGGAAAGTGGTTACACAAACTGCTGCTAGAATCCTGAACCCAGCTGTGTTTGTTAGGAGACAGATGTCTCCTGTCACAGGGTACATACTAACAAGAATTTGAATTTCAAGGACGTTTCTCCAAATTGTTTGTGTCAGACAAAGCCTGATTTTGCTGAATGGTTTATTTTGATTATCCCACATTTGAATGCACAGATGGGGAAGAAGAGTTTGTTTTCAATTCAACACCAAATTCTTTATCAAGCTTGTATCCTCTTGCACACGTTCACTGGTGATAACAATAAGTTGTCTAGGGAACAAAACCATCCAGAAAATAAAGTACAGGTAAAGTAGAAAATCATCTCTTGTCCAGTTTGATGGTAAATCAAACTGGACAAATTTGCAGGTTTCAGCACCACGGACCAAGAAGCTGACAGATGAGCTGTCCATGGTGCTGAAATTATTCGTCACCATGGACAGCGGCAAGAATGTAACAGGACAGTTTACTCTATGTTTCTCAAAACAGATATCACATTGTCGAGATTCTGCAGGAATAATTGATATGCTTCTTGAAAAATTGGCCTGTGTGCCTTTCTTCTCCCCAGCAGAAAGAATGATAACATCTCGGTTGACGGAGTAAAGAGTCGCCATGGAAACTTCAGGCTGCTTCAGGACACGAAATGAGAAACCAACTACAAAACAACTGCTATTCTCCATAATAATCCTGTGATTTAAAAAAAGTAATATAATGACTGCTATTCATTTTCAGAAAGGCTAAGTGGGAGAATTGGTCACAAACACCCTAATTGTCTCATCAAATCATCAAAACCACCACCACCACCACCACCATCATCAGTGTCGTTACCAGAATCATCTTCATAACATAAGAAGTTTAGCTTCTGTGTTGAATTTACCTGATTAACACCAGCAAATTAACCAAACGTATAAACAATAAACATGTGCACAATCGTCTGAGGACAAGTCCTGACCCCAAGATAACATCAGCCTCTGCTCTCAGGTTACATAGCATGTGCATCATCTCTGTCGTCATTTGCAGGTGGTTATCCCCGAGAAGATCTCTCCTGAATTGGTCTGTCTGAGACTCAAATGCTTGCATAATGATAATACAGCTGTTCCCAGACCCTGGTCAGGGCAGATCAATAACACAGACAGGAGGCTGAGGACAATTGATGGAAATTAGAAAAAAAATGATAAGCTATTTCCTAGCTGAGTCTGCACACTTTCATTTCAGTATTTGGCTCTTAAGAAAAAGGATTAAAATAAAAATGTTCTTGCAAACTGCAAATCCTTACACTGAAATATCTTAACAACTACTGGATGGATTGTCATGAGGTTTTGAACAGACATTCAGAGTCCAAAGAGGATGAATCCTACTGACTTTTGGGATCATTTTCTCCTGCTCCGCCAGCAGGTCAAAGTTTTCACTTATTTTGTGAAATATCTCAACATTTACTTAACGGATTGGAACAACATTTGGTACAGACATTCATGGTGCACAGAGGATGAATCCTAAAGACTTTGGTGATCCTCTGACTTTTCCTCCAGCGCCACCGTGAGGTTGAAATGTGTAGTTTTACGACAAATATCTCAACAGCCATGAGATGGAATGCCATTATATTTGGCTCACACATTCATGTCCCACTCAGGATGAATTGCAATAACTTTGGTGATCCTTTAACTTTTCATCTAGCGACATCATCAGATCAAAAATTCAATTTGTCCAATACTTTGGTTTATGACCAAATACTGTGAAATGTGAAACTAATGACATACTTTGTGTTTAGTGCTAATGAGAAAATCTATATCTATATCATCATATATCATCAATACTGCAGTTTTATGATAATCCAGATCAAACTGGAGCTGTAGATGCTACATATTTAGAACAGATATTTATATATACATTAGCATTTATATATGGATGAATTACTAATGCAGACAGTGACTCATGCGAGGACAGATTTTCATGCTACACAGTATCTGTCTCAGAAGATGTCCATTTATTATATCATAGACTGAAGTGGGCTCTTTACCATATCTGAACATATGACACATTATGTTTGGTAACACATTATTGAATAATAGCAATATATTTGTTTGTGTTGGCAAATCTATGTGGACTTCCATACAACATATTGCATGATATTTTTCGTCAACATGTGTTTTTACTTGTTTTAATAAAGTAAGACTGAATGCTTGATGAACTGGCTTCTTAATGACTTAAGCAGTGCAGAAGAGGCTTTCTGTTTATTGCCATTTTACTTGCTGCAGGTCACATTGGGAAGGTATTGGTGGGATCGGCTGTGCACAGCATGGTGACGTTGCCTAGAAAGGCAGCAACTGCATGAGCTCCATCCAACTTTTATTCAAAACAAAATCCATACTCAGCCTGAGCTTCTTGCGGAGGATATGCATCTTTTATGCATGTAACTTTTCTTCAATAGTCGAAAAAGATGGAGCTACAGGTGGAAAACCAGAGTCAGTTTTTCAACACCAGCACTGTGAGGCTGCCAGCTAAACATATACTGGGAATGGGTGTAGATAATTTTATTTCTCTTCTGATATTTGGACTTATTTTCATCCTCGGCGTGCTTGGGAACACCATGGTGATCACGGTGATGGCGCGCAGTAAACCGGGACAACCGAGGACCACAACCAACATCTTCATCCTCAACCTGAGCGTGGCGGACCTGTCCTACCTCCTCTTCTGCGTCCCCTTCCAGTCCACCATCTACATGCTGCCCACATGGGTGCTGGGAGCTTTCATCTGCAAGTTCATCCACTATTTCTTCACCGTGTCCATGCTGGTCAGTATTTTCACTCTGTCGGCGATGTCCGTGGACCGTTACGTGGCCATCGTCCACGCCAGGAAATCCTCGGCCATCCGGGTGGGGAGACATGCCATGCGGGGAGTGGTGCTGATCTGGATCCTGTCTCTGGTCATGGCAGCTCCCGTAGCGCACTACCAGACCATCGTGGAGAGGGAGGACAACAACACCTTCTGCTGGGAGGTTTGGCCGGATCACCAGAGGAAAGTCTACGTGATGTGCACCTTTGTTTTCGGATACCTCCTGCCTCTCACTTTGATATCTGTCTGCTATGCAAAGGTGAGTGCGCGTACAGTGCCAATGACTGATTTTAACAAGCAAATTTAGATGCCAGCAGAGTCAAACATGATGCGTAATTGTGGCTTTAATCCTCATAAAAATCACATTTTCTTTGTTCTTCTAGTGTAAAAATGTTGACTTTTCAGCAACAGTGGTTTTGAATTTGACAAATGTTCACTCAAACATGAGTCTGGAATGTATCCTTAATGTAATATGTAATAATAAGTGTTAAATTAACTCTGCATAGATTAATTGTGTTACAGGAAAAATTTAAGGTCTTTTTCAAATGGAGATAAATGCATTATCACTAATTTAGGTCAACAACCTTTATCTTTTATCACATCTTTATCATTGCAGGTTTTAAACCATCTGCACAAAAAGCTGAAGAATGTCTCCAAAAAATCGGAGCGCTCCAAAAAGAAGGTTGGTGGGAGATTATTTATGTCTCTATATTTGGCGGTTCTGTGGTGCTTGAAAGGTAAGTGTGCACAATGCTCACTGAAAAAAATGGCTATAGACTTGCATGTAAAGCTGAAACGATTACTTGATTACTTATTGAAAATTAATGGCAACTATTCTGATAATCGATTAATCGTTTCAGTTATTTTTCAAGCAAAAATGCCAGAAATGAGCTGGTTCCAGCTTCTCAAATGTGAGGATTTGCTGCTTTTCTTTGTCATTTATTGATGAATGAAATATCTTTAGGCTTTGGAGTGTTGGCCGGAGAAAACATGACATTTGAAGATGTTTCCTTAGATTCTGAGTAACTGGGATGTGTGGTTTTTAATACTTTTTACTTATTTCATAGACTAAACGATTAATAAAAAAAAAAAGTAATCATTAGTTGCAGCCCTACTTTCTGCTCTAAGTGAAAAGGCCTTGTGAAAAGTGACCTTGTGTGAGAGAATAAAAGAAAAGCAGAAAATAGCCAAGTTCCTCCTCCTCCACAGACTGCCCAGTTACAGTTATATTTGATCACATGACATATGATACCACCAATCATCATCTCCTCTGTCCTCCCTCCACAGACTGCCCAGACAGTGCTGGTGGTGGTCGTGGTCTTCTGTCTGTCTTGGTTGCCTCACCACATCGTCCACCTGTGGGTGGAGTTTGGCTCTTTCCCCCTGAACCAGGCCTCCTTCGTGTTCAGGATGGTGGCTCACTGCTTGGCCTACAGCAACTCCTCCGTCAACCCCATCATCTACGCTTTCCTGTCTGAGAACTTCAGGAATTCCTACAAGCAGGTTTTCTGGTGCCGGACGCCCAGCAAGTGTCCTGTGAACGACGCCAGGGAGCTCCGCAGCAGAGTGGAGACGGCACCGTCCACGAACGTCAGCGTGACTTTTAAAGGTCATGACTCTCAGATCAGTAAAATGTTTTGATGGCACTGCTGATGCTGAGAGCATCTTCTGTGTTGTGTGTAGAGCCTGACCGATACTGGATTTTTGAGATTTAAAAAAATCCAATACAGACATATCGGCCGATATTTGTTACTTAACGTACTGTAAACAGCAGTGCTTGAATTGGGCCACTAATCACCGGTACGGAGCTCTATCAAACATTACCTATACTCAGTGCCACCACATTTAAATAAACATTTTATGAACATACATACACATTTTATGAATAAGGTATTCCTGATGTATTTATTGTTATTGTGAGGCAAGATAGGAGGAAAAACTCTGCAGCTGAGTGAGGTAGTATTTGTTGTCTAATTCAGTAAGAAAGTTGTAGTTTAGATTTATGTTTGCACGTCTGATAATTGTCTTTTCAGAGCCTGACAGGTAGCAGGTAAGTTTGTTGATAATTTAGGCACATGAATAAGCATTTATAAAGGAATAATTCGATATTTTTATGCTTTTTTCCACCTACCAGCACCTCTAAAGCTCACTAACCAGCAAATGATATCTTGTCTTTTTAATCCTTACAAAAACCGAAGTTTAAAAACTAAAACTTGCCATTTCCCGGGGGGGGGGGAGTCTTACTTTAAGACTTTCCAATTCGTACCTTCAAATTAGAGAGTAACACTGGAGTGGATTTTCGCTCCAGTCCCATTCCACTCCCACAAAAATACTCCTGTCCCGTCCCAATCCTGGAAGAATGACTCCTGTCGCATCCCGTTCTCTTGTTGTGTCTGAAGGCCACTCATCCCCGAGTCAGTGGTGTATTTGATAACTACTTTACGTCTTACAAACAGCGAACGGCGTTTTAACACCGTCACTCTCAACTCTTAGACTTTTCACTTTTTTAAAACTTCAGACTTTCCTGAAAGCTGAAATGTAATTCTTATCGCCAGACAAAAACGCAGGTATTGGACAATTTTTCAAAACCGCCGGTTAAGGTCAAACTTTTTGCTTTTTACAATATCTGTGCTACAGGATCAAGGTTATGGCAAACAAACTATGGTTCAGGCATGGTTAGGGTCTGGCACCTCAAACAGTTAGTCACGTTTAGGGAAAGCGGTGCATCATGGTTACATTTAATAAAAGGTCTGGTCTGTGACGGGACACAAACTCCAGTCTCCTCAGATACACTATGTACCCATCCACCACACTAACCTCTATACTGTGATGTAAAAGCCACACTGCTTCCTGCATTGACACACACGGGGAGTAAATCTTTAGGTGCGGGATCATCCAAAATGGATGTAATCCTCTGGGATACTGGGCTGGACATTTTTTTTACTGCAATACACATACAATACACTTTATCTGTAATGAGCTAAAATCTGACCATATTATCAGCCATGTTGATGTACTGGTCGGGCTCTAGTTCTGAGTTTGGTTATAATAACACAGTTTGTGCCATATTTTGTTTGAAATTTCATTTTGAAAGGCACAGTTTGAAGTGGACTGTAATGCACTTAAATTGAGCTCCTGGTGAGACGCATTTGAGCAAAGAATCAGGCCAACAACTTTAGAAAGCTGTACAGTCTCACTGCTGCAGCCGGTACCAGATCCTGTGATGTAATGTGGTTTCTGGTCTCTGGCTGCAGATTTTTGCTGAGTTGCTTTTTGTAAAACGAGTACAGACAGTCAGATATACGAAGAACCACCATGTGCATTCAATTTCTTTACCTTTCATTCAGGCCTTCTCATTATGGCCCTGACAAATAGAAAAGGCACTGTTCTCTTCCCATATAGGGATCATCAGGAGATGAGACTCTGGTCTGATTGTTTGATATATTTGAAGGCTGAGTTACTATGTATATACGTTGGCTCTACACCAGAGGACATCAGCTACATGTACATAAGAGTAAATAATAATGCAGCAACCTCTGATTCAGTGTTTAAAGTTAATGTCGCTGTAAAATGTTTTGTGCTGATTTTGTTTTCTTAATATAAAGCAAATAAACAATATGTTTGTGAATTATACAAAAAGATGAATAAATAAATAATATTACATACAAATCAATTATTTACTAGTATGTGCACGAGAACCACTGCTGTAATCCTGTAAAACTGGTACAGTTTGTTTGGATGTAGTCAGTTTTACAGAGCAGCGTTGTGCTGGTTTACCCGGCCTTTTGATCGCACAGATTATATATTGTTTCCTGTTTATCCCCAAGGCTGTATTTGATTAGCTTGATGACTTTTGCAAACAGGTAATGTGGCACGCTCCTCTCCGCAATGTTGTCCACCCCTTGCGGTCATATTCAGCTATATGGAAAAGTGGAGCAGCCTAGCCTTTCATACTGCCTCAGAAAAGAGAAAAAAGAGGATTTGCACATAAATAATAGTATTTTATGCATAGAATGAGAGGATTTAATGTATGAAAATGAGATTTACTGCAAAGAAACAGCAGATAATGTCAGGTGAGGTGTTTCTTTAATGCAGGTACACTGCATTGGTAGTCAGATCCCATTTTACCATTCTGTGTTGCATATGACATCCTGCTGTCACTTCTTGAAATTACCTTTAAATGCTGTTCTTATTACAGAACAGGAAGCTGTGTTTTGAGACTGTCAAATCCAAAATGAAGGTAATTTAAACAGCAGGGAGGTCAGGTATTTGCTGTTGCACTCACATATACAGAGAGCTGTCAAATCCTCATCAATGTCAATGTTTGAATAGCAGCTGTGAGGTTTTTTCTTACAGTAAACTATTAATACAAGCAGCAGATACATGACGCAAAAATCCCTTCAATGGATGGTCAGGAATTCAAATGTGTTTTCTCTGAATAAGTCTACTCATCATGTCATCATGTCTCATTTCATTTTAATCCTTCTTGCATCAAGGCCTGTGTTATGTAATGCACTCAAATGCTGCATGTTATTTTCCATTAGCTGGAAATAGAGTCACCGCGAGGCCGGACCACAGCTGAGAAACGAGAAGGTAGTTCGGCTGCAGGTCACTCAGACATGATTTCACAAAAAGGTCACGATCATAACTGTGCTGCTTGTTGAAGAAAATGATTTCTCTTTTATCCCTAAAGACTCGGCCCACTTAGTCCCCCAAGAACTTTTAGTACTGTAGGTGTTTTTTACTTTGCTCAAAAGCTGTTATAACCTCAGTTGAACAGCAGATGTCAGGCTTATACAAGTCTTTCTTTCTTTCTTTCTTTCTTTCTTTCTTTCTGTCTGTCGGTCTGTTTGTCTTTAAATCAATTTACATTCACAATTGTTGTTGTTGTTTGTTTAAATGAACTGAATTTGGTTTCTGGTGCTCAAAGCTGTAAAAGAAAAAAAGTACGAAAAAACCAAACTGCAATCTGTGTCTTCAGAAATAATATCCCAGTTACTTTGGCTTCTTGTGGGATTTTGGTGGATTGGTGTTTTTCCTGTCGGTGTCACCTAAATCAACCTTGATTTCTCCCCCTATGGATGGGAAATTTATTTCTAGACCTTCTATGCTAATCAATACCACTGCCTGATAACCTCTCGCATTTCTCATTTCCCTCGGTGGCAGCTGAGGTCTCTATCCCTCCCCTGAGACTCCCACCCTACCTATTCAAAGTGTCATAAATAATACGGGCTAATTAGATATGAATTGATTGTGTGTAGGTTGCGGCCGTTTTCATCCATCACTCTAAAAGCTGTTTAACAATAGATTACCACCCAATAATTCCCCGTGGAGCCACAGTGAATGGAGCAGTGGGCTACTTCAGCCTTGTTTGATATGTGTGGGGGGCGTCATAAATCTGCTGAATAATAAATATTACTCCAGTCCATTCTTTTAGTGCTGGAGGTGGTGTTATTAATACAGAGGAGGTTATGAATCATCACTGGAGGGTTCTGGGTTGCAACAAGTAACTCGTGATAGTTTGTTTTCTTGATTTTGCTCTACACTTTTCTCTACGATTAAAAGTGCTTCACGCCTCCTAGCTATGATTTCTTTTGTTCCAGATATTTTGATTTATGTAATTAAAGGTCTGTATGATATAAATGTCAGCATCAAATAAAGACTGTATTTCATTTTGCCTTTTCTTCAGGAGCAAATGCACATTTATACCAAAAAAGTAAGGCTGGGGCCTCGAAGGTCACACACAGACTTACTGTGTGTCAACTTGTTTGAGCTAATTTAATTGGAAATTTGTCTGGAATTATGCAGCAATAACGCACAATATCAACAGAAAAAAAGGGGCTTATTGTCTGTTCTGCATGACTACTTGATCCAGATCTTGTCAAAATCTACTTTAAGACATTAATTATTTCAGTTTTGTGCCTGTATACTTGTATTTGAAATCCTTCTACTCTAAATTCATAAGTGTAATCACATTTTAACATCACTAATCTGAAGGGAGCAGTATTGTAGCAAAAGGATTGACGGGGCCCCCAAACGTTTATTTTGACCCCTGGGGCCCTTGAGCAGGTTAATCTGGCCATGCAAAAAGGCAAATATGCAATAAAGTGTTTGAGCTTATTGTACAAGGTACATATATATATATATATATATATATTCAAGATTTACAGCATTATTGTCACGTACACAGAGATCCGGTTACACTGTATGAAGAAAAACCTTTGTCAAAGAGAACTGTAGCATTTTACTATATATGGAGTTTAATGTGTGTTGATGTGAGTTGTAGCTTATGTACTTAATGACAGTTTTCCGTCCCTTTTATTACTTCTAATATGTTTTTGCATTATTTGATTTCCTGATTGCTTTCTGTATTGATTCGTCCTCGGTTTTTAGCCATGCTAGCTGCATGACTCTGTGGATGTCGGTCGCTCCACCACTTTCGTCCGGACTGAAACATCTCCACAATTGTTGGATGGACTTTTAATTTGTTCAATAAGTTATTGACCAATGACCAAACACCTGCTAAATTAATTACATTCCCACCAGACTCAGCTGTACGTGCTAATGATTAGTGCTAATTAGCGAATGTTAGCATTACCTGCTAAACATCAACATGTTAGCATTGTGATTGTGAGCATATTAGCATGCTGATGTTAGCATTTAGCTCTCTGAGTCTAAGTGCAGCCTCCTCGGGGCCGCTAGCACGGCTGGACACTCTTAGTCTTGTTTAAACATTGATTGTTTCGTGTTTAGTCATAAATATTTAATGTTACAAAGATATGCTTAAGATTTGAAGCCAAGTTTTCAGGGGCTTTAATAAAATCACTTGTGTATTTCCACTATTTTGATTTCTTGATTTCTTTCTGTATTGATTTCGTAATGTGTTGTATCTGTGGAGTTTCATATGCATTTGGAGCTTTTGAACTACAATTGTGAACTGCATTTCCCATGTGTACTACAAAAAAAGCACAAGTGTGCTCTTTTTGAAGTTATTATAAGCTTTTGTCAAACATTTGTCCTGATGAAATGACAGAAAGCTCGGCTTCATTGATAAATTCTTGAATTGGACCTAGAGGTGTGCAGAGCCTTCCTTTCTCCATATAGTTCTAATTCTGGTGTGTTAGAGATATTTCTTTGAGTAAAAACTTCTCGGGAAACACGGGTTTTGAGATAGAAATATCTGGTCCCCTGTTGTGACAGAGATAACAGGAGATAACAGGACGTGAGGTTTGATCTCTATCCACCTGCCCTGGACTCCTCAGTTTTCTGAGTACGGCCAATGAAAAGGTGCGGCTCTCTGGGCCGAATACAACCACAGCAGATCTGGCTGTCACCCTCTCTGATTAATGGCCCTGCTGAAACATGTCCAGCCACATTAGAGCCCCATGAATCTCCCAGAGTCCACACAGGCCTGGCTCTTTGTTCTGATGGGAAATGGTGTCAGCCGCTCACTGCTGCTCGCCCAGAAACAGATAAAGATTTACTGTCATCAGAGGCCAGATTAAAGCGCACAAACGCAGACATTGATTTCTGAGAGGGAGAGAGAGGGAGGAGGAGGAGGAAAAAAACCGACACATTTTGGGTAGGAAACTCATTCCAGTGCAGCGGAGATATGATCAGCTTATTTGGGAGGTGGATAATATGGAGCCCTCTCCCAGAATGAACTTTGAAAGAAGCAAATTGTAAATATTGATTTCTGAAATGAACTGTCAATCTCACTTCGCGAGATTATTCCTATCATCTTGTCGAGAGGGGGCCGGTGAATTCAAAACGGCAGACAACGAGGAGGATGTGCCGGATTTCTGTTAGGGAGCACTCAAAAGGGCTTTATTCCCTTAGTAATGGTTGTTCAATTTCATCAGATAACAGCCGAGATCTCATCGACGTTGAAAAAATGAAATGAACTGTGACTTCACATCCAGATCGCTGCTCTTGTCCACACTGAGATCATCCGAGAGGAGCTGCCGGAGGAGCTCGGCCCACTTCGTTACGAGCTGCAAACTGGTGGGAACAAAGACCGGGTTCCTGTCTCACCCAGAGGTCAAGTCTGAGGGCCAGTTTGACGAGGTGTTGACATGCAGAGGAGTCCTTCTGTTACAGCTTGAAGGGCTGCTTCACCCAAATTATAAAACAAAAATGTTATAACTTACGCAGGTTTGGTTTTGAGATTTCTGCCTCCAACCCAATAAAATAGTTTTTTTGTGGTGCTCAAAGGAGTAAAAATAAGAAGAAGAACCTTCTACTGAAGAAATAGTCCCACTGATAGTCCTGCTGCGTTCCTGCTGTTTGTCCTCTATTGTCCTTTATTGTTTTTAATGCTTGTAAGTGAGGTCAAAGACGATTTTGCACAGTATGGCCAACAATAAAGTTACTCACTAACTAACTGAAAACTGTTGACAGTGTGTTCGATGGACTACCCAGAGTAACCGGGACTTTTGTTCCTAGAAAAAG
Organism: Maccullochella peelii; assembly: GCA_002120245.1. NCBI lineage: Eukaryota > Metazoa > Chordata > Actinopteri > Centrarchiformes > Percichthyidae > Maccullochella > Maccullochella peelii. Next base: position 163,033 of record LKNJ01000034.1, read on the forward strand.
ACTTTGCTGTCGAATTATTCAAATGTTCTTTTTCAATGCAAATAAAACTCCATTCACCTCCTGGAGGCAAAAAACTCACAGAAAGGATTTCTAAAAGCATCTGTATGACATGGCTACATATCACTATATGAGTAAGTAAGACAACATGTTTATTTTGTAATTGGGTAAATTGACCCCTTTAAAGACGAAAGATGCAGAAACTGCATGTGTGCTGATCTGATGGACACGTGTCTTTGTTAATTCTCAAGTTTCTGAACAAGTCTTCTTCATTTGACTGTTTCTGGAGAGTGTTTCCTCCTTGAAACACCTCTGAATTTAGATAAAACAGACGATACTGAGAGCAAGAAAACTGTCCAAAATATGAAACACCTCCTTCTATTTTATATTAAAGGAAAACTCCAGTAATTTTAAACCTGGGCCCTATTTTTACTAATTTTTTTGACCAATACTGCCATTAGTTTTGGAATTGGTCCAATAGATCGCCTCCACCGGCATCCGCAAACGGGCTGCAATGTAATCCTTTGGGGCAATTGTGCCGGTGAAAAGTGCGTCCGCTAAAAGTGCTTGTTTTTGCCACCAACAGGATCAGATTGTTATTTAAAGTGTCTGACAGCATTATGAAAAGGATCCCTTCAGAGACAGAGACAGACCGTTTGTTAAAGAGTAAGATCCTTTCGTCTTCCTGCAACAACTCAACCTCTCGCGAGATTTCAGAGCGAGACATTTCCTGGACTTTCTGTTTCTGGTTAAACATAGAGGATCTTACTCTTTAACAAAGCGGTCTCTCTCTCTGTAGGGATTAAATACCAGAGTTTCCCTTTAATAGAACTAAATAATCATCACTCCACATCCCTCTCACAGTTTATTAAAAGGATAATTTAATTCTGAAACCTGGTGCTGTGATGAAAAGTTTGTTTGAGGAGCAGTAAACATGTTGAAACAGTCAGAGGCAGAAAAGTGACTTTCAAAGCCTGCAGAGGACAGTAAGTGGTTAAGTTGTTGTATTTATGGTGTGTGACGCCCCTCGCACTGTCTTGGAGGCTGTCCTGGCCAACCTCAGTAGACAACTGGTTGACAGTGGAGGATCGTGAGCTGATTAAGCTCACCTGGGCCCTTGAGCTATATAAGCTGGCCCATGTGGTTCCTCCTGTTTCTCCTGCTGACATCCACCCTGCAACACTGTCTTTTGGTTTGCACCTTCAACGCCTCCATAGCGCATCAACCACACATCCGTGCACTGCTTTCATTGCTGATCTACACACTCCATGGGCCTTTTTCATGGAAGACATTTTGACATGTCACAGTAGGAAAATCACAGGGTGTGAATAATAGATATAACGATGGCTAAATTCCATTTAGCGGCTTCGGTGTTGTGCACGCTGGCTCATTGTCACGCTGTCGCAGCTTACACTTGAATATAACAGAGCCATCGTTAATGTATATAATGTAATTAGTACACTTACATGCAGTACACTATGTACACTATGTACTTACTTGTGTAGTGTGTTAATTTTGACAGGGTAGTGTTGTCTCAAATCGAACACGACTGCACTTACCGGAACATCTGACCGCTTCTTCTTCTTTTTAATGACGAATTGCAGCTCTTTGTTTATTAATTTGCATTTCTGCATTAATTGGTCTTTCTATGCGCTGTGTCTTCTAACTTTCTTGATTCATTTGGTTTCTCTTTATAGATCGAACCTCTCCTTCTTTGTATTGAGCAAGTGATTTCTGTTATTTAATTGTCCTGGCGTGTGTTTTTTGTCTGTTCTCCTTGTCTTTGAAAAGTTATTTTTATCATCATCATTATCATCCAGCAATGGGTGAGAAGTTAATGTGCCTTTCTTGTTCTCATATCTGTGGTTTTGCATATAAACTCTCACTAGGTGGCAGTGCGCTTCTATGCAAATCATCTCCAGTTTTCCTCTGCTGTGTCCGCAGCAACTGTTTGACTGTTTGAAGAGAGAAACCAATGAGAATTTAGACAACCTCTGTGCATCCACTCCCCCATTACACTGATAGCCCTTTGAGCTAAAGTAAAACTAATGACGCTCATTTTCAGCCGCACACCGCAGCACTCTGTTGACCATTTCCATCATTTATCAGCGTTTTGTTCAGGATGTGTGGAGTGGGCTCAAAAGTTTTGCTTTTGGACAGGCTAAGAAAGTAATGTTTGACTGCATTGATTCCCATTTGATTATTTATTTGGTGTCATACCTTCACATTTATACATACTGGTTAGATACTGGGGTGTGGACTAATCACTCTGATCACTTTTTCCATTATACATAATTGATTTAATGCATAGTGCCAGATTTTTGTTCCCCCTCTGCCTCATTTTGACAAATGAGTGTCGGAGGCCAGAGGCTCTCAGCAGCTGGGTGTGTTCCTATCAAAACCAACCGTGAAATGCAAGGACAACGCCTGCAGCACTTAGTGTCCTTTAATTGCCATTTACATAGTAGGCTAATCATTATTTTTTTTATGTCCCCTATTATCACCACTATCACCACCCTGTGCTCCCTCTCTCTCTGTCTCTCTGGGCTGAAACAATAAGCTGTTTGTCAGGGGTGATGCTCTGATGGTCGGGTCACTGATGGAGGACATGATTTTGGGGGGAAAGACAACGGATTATTTTAGAGTGACACGTCGAGTCACAGCAGCTAGTATTTGGATCAAAGCTGCGTTTTTAATACTCAAAGAAAGTGAACAATTAATTTTCTTTTTAATGTGTCCCTACAGCGACACTATTCACAATCCCATTCATTTCCCCTGTGATTTGTTTTCCTACATTGGGGATATTTAAGTATATATTGTTTCCATTTTCTTTTTATTAACATGTTTTATTGTCCCACTATTTGCCACGGTTTCTGTTGACTTCTGCCTAAACCGAGCTAGCCTTAATTAACAATTATATTAGTCTATAGATCACTCTTCACGTTAGACTAACAATTGTTTAGCCCAGTGACATCTTCAAATGTCCGGCCAACAGTCCAAAATCCAAAGATATTCAGTTTAATAAAAAAAAAGCAGCACATTGTAATGTTTGAGAAGCTGGGCAGCCAAAAATTGGCATATTTAATTGATAAATAACACATTATCATTTATCTCCTGCGACGGACCTGAATGTTCCCTCCCAGAGGATAAAATGATTTTGTTAGCCTATCACATCTGCCAAAAGATGCATAAGTGGACCCCCCTAACATCACTCAGTGGATTAATGAGGTTAATTCATGTGCTACTTTGGAGAAAATGACCTATACCATGAGAGGCAGCCCACGGCTGTTCCATAGGACTTGGCATCCATGGATGACTTTCATGGAATCTAATTCATTTACTAACTATTGTATTTTTTATTTTTATCTCTGTGTCTCTGCTTTGTGGGGTGGGAGGGATGTTGGTGAACCTGTTTATGATATTTCTTATTATGGCAATTGTTTTATGTCCTGTCATGTTATGGTATGTTTTGTTACACTGTGAATATGGAAAATGAATAAACACAATTACCCCCACCCCCCCCAGTGGCGGAGTTCAGATGGCTTTTCTGTTTTTTTCAGGTTGTGTCATTGATAAGAGATCAGAGGAGGCCTGAAGGCTGAAAACCATTCAATGTTTTTTCTGTTTTTTTCAGGTTGTGTCATTGATAAGAGATCAGAGGAGGCCTGAAGGCTGAAAACCATTCAATGTTTCATAAAAGAGGATGAAAGTACTCTCAAAAGGGACATTTGGAACAAATGGGGATGACATTAAATGTAAAAAATAGAAGTATGTTTTTAAACACCCTAATTCATATTACGATCCCTTTTAAAAGTATTTTGTGAACACCCATGCCCCCCTCTCTCTCCCAGAGAGTTTGGATTTGGATTTTCAGAGCTGTTTGATTCTCACTTTAAGCTTTGACGAGCTGCACGCTGTGCCAGACCTGATGTATCAAACCTGGTTTATCTGCCTTTCCACGCATCACGGAGTAATAATGACAAATCGGGCTGATGTTTACTAATGATTAGTTCAGCTCACTTGTAAAAGCCATGTTTAAGAGCTATATTTATTGTTCCATTTGCACATTTTGTGAGTGTGTTTGAGAGAGGACTAATCGTTATTAATTAGGGTCATTGTTTTAGTGTGTGTGTGTGTGTGTCTGTTTATGTGTGTTTCTTTTGTATGCAGATGTGTTTCTATGTTTGTACGTGAACGTCTATCTGTGCATGTGCATACGTGAGTGTCTAAGCGTGTGTGTGTGCGTGTGTGTGTGTGTAGCCCTGAAGCCATACTCAGCAAGCTGTGACAAAGGTCCATTACCTTGTCTGATCACAATGGCCTGTGATCTATTAGCATCATCTAAAAGCTACATTAGGATGAAGTGGAGACACTCATAAACAGAGCGCTCTGATCAGGCCTTTTAATGGGTTCACTGGTTTTACATGGAACCTCTCTGGCTTATTCCCCCTGGTTTGTAGGTTAATGCATTTTCAAGTACCCACCAGACAACACTCAATTGACAATGAGGCGTATACATCAGCCATTCAATCCGAAACGAGTGAAGATCCACCAGTGAATTCAAATGGAAAGTGAATGTCAGCTTTTGTTGTCGTATTGAGTTATTAATTATGTGCAAACCTAATTAGAGAGTCACAGAAAAATGTATACATGAATACCTCTCTGTAAATATGGACACTCTTTCATTTATACATTTTAAATCAGTAGTCTCCAGCTAGCCAGTGGATCTTTTATGTGATTACAGCATCTTTATGTATTTATAAATTACTTATCATTATTCTGATGATTTGATGAAAATGTCTGCAGGCTACAGTATATATGGTATTCATTCATTCTCAGTATCCCAGGGTTGCAATCTGTGCGGGGAAGAGAAGCGGTTAGCGATGTGCATTGCTTGCGAGGGGTCTTTTTCGATGCTATCGCTAGGAGTCATCAAAGTCTGAGATTTTCAAATCATACACATGGAGGTTTTAAAATAAACTGAGACCCGTCATCACAGTTTGCATAGAGGTTGCAAAAAGAGTCAAAGAGTGAGAGGTTGTAGTTTAGTTTAGTTGGAGGGTCGGCCAATAATTATAGGGTTGATGGTTTGATTGCTGCCTCACACACATAGATCTGTCTTTGAGCACAAAACTGAAACCCAAGTGGTTCCTGGTGTGTCGGAAAAAATGTAAGTTGTTTTGGGAAAAAGTGTCTGCAAAGTAAATGTAATTTAAACAGTGATTTTCCCTTATTAGATTGTTTCATTTGAAAAATCTTTACTCATCCAAAGACATACAATTATATAATATTTCACAAGAAAAGAGCTTAGAGAAAAGCTTCACATAAAAGTAAAAAAACAACAAAAAAAAACAAAACCCAAATATAATTTTACGTTCTCGCGACCCTTTATATTTATCTTCCGACCCTTTTTGGGTCCCCAACCCCTAGGTTGGTAACCACTGTAAATCTAAGAAGATAGAAAAGAATGTAACAATTTGAAGATGAAACCTGAGCAATCTCCAGCAAACAGAAACAGGATAAAAAGGATAAAAAAAGTGTTAATAATCCCGATGAAAATGTATTATATGGGAAAATATTAGAAATTACAAAATTTAGAGCACAAACAAAATAAAACCAGCTTATTCTTTGTCACTGACTGACTATAACTGCTCAGTTTCTAATCATAGGTTTTTAACGGTCCTGGATTTCGATGGAACTATAACGACCTCTGTGGTGAAACTGGATTAGTGCAACAGCAAAAAAAATAAATACAAAAAAAAGTTTGGCTAATAGCAGCTAAACAATCAGCAGTAAAAACAATGTTTTTATAACTTTTGCCAACATCTGCCATGATTATGTAGTGCCAGTTTGCATGAATAGGTTTTCAAATAATAAAAAATTATAAGTAAATTGCTCAAAGCTCATACAGAAGTTATATTCAGAAAACCCAGAAATTAAAGGAAACCGTACCGTAGGCTACACAGTCATTTAAAAAAATATAGGATTGGTGAGTTCAAGTTTGATGAGTTTATGTTTGTTTCAGACTTTAAAATAGAGGTGGTTTAGCTTTGGTAGTGGCAGCTTTGTTTGAAATAGTTTGCAGATGGAATAGCTTCCTGCAAAGTCTCTACGAAGCCAAATTAGTGCACATCTTTTCTACACTTATATTGCTTTCTCTGCCACCTCGATCTCTCACTTCCCCTTTCCTCTTCCTGTAAAGCACTTTGTAACTTATGTTTTGAAAAGTGCTTTAAAGATAAAACTTGCTTGCATGCGTGTTTAATCCAGATTAAAAGAGTCTCTGATCCTGCTGCTGGTGCTTTACGGTAATATGAGATTTCTACCTATTTGAACCTTTATACAGAAAACTTTATGTTTTGTGTCTTTTATGTTGTCTGTCTGTAAGTTGTATGTTTGTGCTGAGCTGCTAAGACTGCCTGGTTAGAAAAAAAAAAGGTAAATTAAAATGAATAAATCATATTCACCTACTTCAAAGGTTTTATCGTGTCATTTGTGGAGCTTTAGACCTGAATGTAAATGAGAGCCACAGACTAATGCATGAGGTCTGACAGACATAAAAGAAATGTTATTAAGAGGGAACAACGCTGAAATCAATGGAGTGAGCTTGAAACACGACGGAATACATTTACAACAGTGCGATAATTAGTGCACAGAGCTCATATCTCCAGCGTGGAATCCCTTAATTATTTTTTGCATGATTTCATCTTTTTCAAAACTATAATGGTCGGACGAGTCTTCAGAAGAGAGATGAGATGAGTTCAGTTGTGCGGTGTATAAACGGTTGTGTTTTTGATATGCAGAGAGGGAGCATTGAGGCCTGCTCACGTTATAAGGCTCACTGCAGCAGCCTTATTGTGTGTGAAATTATCATAACCTCCTGCCACCTTTAGAGTCCTGGAAGATCAGGCTTTGGGCAGTCGCTAAGAGCTTCACTTTACAGGAAATGCAAATGGCTGTGTCTGCAAATTGGATTCTCATAAAAAAAAAAAATGGAGGCAAATAGAAGAAGTGTCAAAAAAAATAAAAAAATAAAACCTTGGCCAACAGCTTGACACGATAAACAAATAAAAGATGACAGTCTGCGGTGATGAAAATAACAGCTCTGGCAGCATGACAATATCAACAGACATTTTCAAAGTGTAAAACCTGAGGAGTTTATGTATTACTGCGTGTTCTGCATTAAGGCCTGTCTCAGTGGAGGGCAGGCCAGCGAGCGGCTGGGATATTCTGCTGATTGATATACTACAGTGAACCATATGGACACTGTGTTAATCGAATGAGGGAGACATCTGTGAGATGATTTATGATTCTGTTGTGATTTGTAAGATGTGGGTTGCATCAATGACATCATCAGCATTGCTCAAACCTTTGCCTGTGATGCCAACACATTTCCTAATTGATGGAGAAAGACGACCTGCAGAGTGGGAAGCACAGCGGACAAGACAGAAAATACAGATTACTGTACAGTGTGCAGGAATATGACATTCTTTCTTTAGTGGTTTATTATTCATCATTAAGAGAAAAACATTCAGTAAAAACATACATACATACAGAAATATGTGATTTTCAATAATGCTAATCTCAAAGTGTAGTTACTGTAATACTGTTTTACAGTTAATAGGAGATACATTTATTCAGAATTAGAGTTTTACCCTATGTTTAAGCTGCATGTGCATGTAGTCAGCTAAGAGAGAAAGGGAAGGAAAGGGAAAAGAAAGGAAAGGAAAGGACAGAAACAAGAAAAGAGAAGGAAAGGGAAGGAGAGATCACATACAAATCCACTGACCCTGAAAAATGAGGCAGTGACAGTCGTGGTGTGACCCAGCTGTCAGGAGAACAGCTTTCCAGGTTTGTCTCCACGGGACGCCGCCACCTCGACTTCACCCAGCAGCGATCTGATGGCTGGAAGTGGACAAACCCTCCTCCACACTCCTCAACCAACCCCCTTTTAACCTTTTATCTTTTTCTTTGGTCAGTTGAAATGATGGATGGTGCCTGAGCTTGAATCTTCTATTATAGTTGACTAATTGAGAGATGTCAATCAATGCCATGCTGTTCATTATTTGGCTGTGACCTTTGGGTTAAACAGAAATGTCAGAGACCAACAGCAAGAAATTATTCAAATTGTCTGTAGAACCTAAATACTTTCCAACTGTTTTCTGACATTTTACAGTATATAGATAAACATCCATTTAGCTTGTAAAACTGACTGATATTACACATTGATTCCACTCAGTCCTGTGGTGCACAGGAAGTGATGCGTTTAGGTGATGCCACAGCAACAGCAGGTTGTTTGGGTTCTTGGTTCTAACATATACCTCAAATATATCAACAGATAAAATGCAGCAAAAGCAACTAATTTAAAAAACAGAAAAAAAGAAGATTTTTGCTGATTGCCACTTTAAAGAATTTGTGCAGAGTATATCTGTCCCCAAGGATTGAAGAAACTTATTGCATTTACTGCTGTTACTGCAAACGTTTTCACATATATTGTACTTATATGTACTTGAGTATGTTTGTTTTGCAAAATGATGTGTAAGTTGTAAAGTTTGTTATTTAAGTTTTAGTTGAGAATGTTTCTGCTTACTGCAAAAAGAAATTCTTGAGTTTTTCTTAGGAAACAACATGGAGTCAATCAGGACGAGCAACATGAGCAATAAGCTGATCAGACAGATTATAAACAAATCCAGAGTTAAAACGTAAAAACTAAGTGATTCATTTATAAGTTAAAACAAAGCTGAATGTTCCTCCTTTTGCAGATCAGCTTTGTCGTTTGATTTTGACATACTGGGCTCACCATAGTTTTAGGGGCAAACAATGCAGTGATTATAACAGACATTTTTACCTTTGTTTTCACTTTCATAATACAAAATACTGTAATAACATGAAAATAAGACCAAGTTAGTCTTAGGTGTCGTGGAGGTAGTAGTTACCATGTACTCTGTCACCTCTCTACTGTTCACCTCTATATAAACGAAAAATTACCCAGAAATGCACTTAAAAAATAGACCCAAAATACACAAAAATAGAATTTCCCTTTCAGTTGTCCACAATTACTACAGCAAAATGTACATCCATCACAAAGCATAAATAATGTAAGCGCATCAAAAACCTTAAAAACTTGACAGTCAGTGATAAAGAATAACCTGGTTTTATTTTGCTCTTAAAATAATCTGTCCCTTTAGCTTTTATGAAGTTGTGAAGATCACATCCAACAGTGCTCTCACACTAACTTTTATTTAAAGCGGCTGCAACTGTTTTTACTCAAATATATTTTAAAGCAAATAATTGTACTTTTACCTTACTGTGTAAATCATCAGTAAAATACTGATACTTGAGGATGTTTAGCTTCTCATTTCTCCACTGACTACCTGCCAGCTAATATTTTACTAACACAGCTACTATCTGTTTTCAGGGATCCACTCAGGCATCACACAATAAGAAAAGAATTTAGTGTACATGTGAGATGATCCTGCAGTAAAGTGAGACGAAGGGGCAGCTATGCAATTACCACATACCAGCATTAAACCTGCCAACATTCAGACACTCTGACTGTCTCATCACCACCAGAGGCAGCACACAGAGCAGGATCCACTCCCAATTCAGGGTAAAACTCCTGGCATTCTCCACACAAGATTCATTTAGGTTGATCCTAACCGTAGGTTTTAAGCAGATCCAAATGGATAGTGCTGAGTCTGGGAAACACTTGCTGTCAGAAAAAGACAAATCGACGTTTGTGTGTTAAATGAAAGGATGTATGTCACTTCAGAAGCAACAATAGGAGCCTCTCCACGGGGCTGACAGATTTTCAGCCAAACATACGAAAAGAAAAAAACAACAACAAATCTCTCCGTAGATCCTTTTCAGGCCTGGTTCTTTATAAGTAACAGATCAGACACATGACAACAGCAGCAGCAGCAGCAGCATCTCCCACTGACGGCTCAGAGTTTCCCTGGAGGGAAATCCTCTTTGTCTGGGCGGTCCGAGCCTGCCGTGTCTTTCAACAGGATATCCCAACAGAAGGTGAGGTCAACTATGAGCAAACTCTGCACAATAGGATCTCGAGCTGGATTTGATGTTTCACAAAGCAGTGGTCATATTCTTTGAAGATTTTGCCTCCTCCCCACGTCAGGTCTGTGGGAGTTAATTAAACATTGGACAGCTTGGGGTCAAGCCTCGGCTCAAAGTGAAAAAGAAAAAGACTTTTTCTTCTATCATCCCGTGATCTTGACTGTACAGCGTGTTGCATGAATTATTTTATTAGCGTTTGTTAAAAAAGAGACTTGAAGCAAATAACCGTCAACTTCTGCTAAAATGCTACAAATAACTTTTTTTTTTCAGTTTCATGTAAAACCTAAATGAATATTGGTAAATGTTTGACTGTTTAAACGTTTTTTATTTTATTTTGAAAGTTCAACTACTTTTACCACTTACTCGTCAACTGACATTTCATCTGCTTTCATCTCTTACTCTTCAAATTCAACTGCTTTCACCACTCAACCGAAATTTTGACTTTATTAATCTTTCTCTTCAACTGACACTTCAAACCCTTTCAACTCCTTTCAATGCTTGCACTTTGACTGACACTCCAAACCCTTTCAGGTCTCAGTTCTTCAACTTTGAATAAGAACAACAATAAACTTCTTCTGCTCTTCTAACTCTTACAACTTCCAGTGTTCACACACAATACACTTACTTCAGGTGACACTTTAACTCATGTCTTTTAGTTTGTACACTTGATCTGGCACTTATTCATTTCAGGACATCCACTTCAACTGACACTTCCAGCTCAATTTATCACCTAGACTTTGTCCCACATTTCAACTACTTTCAGTGCTTGAACTTTAACTGACTCTTCAACTACGTTCTGCACTTTCATTTCAACTGATACTTGAACTTCAGTCAACACGTACACTTAAACTGACACCCTGCCATTGTGACTGCCATTTCAACTTCTTTCAGTATTTGTAATTTGACTGCCACTTTAACAACAACTTTAACAGTTTCAGATTTTTAACAAATCTTAATTTCTACTTCAAGCTGCAAAATACAGAAACATTTTATTGTTCTAATGTAAAAACCTAAATGAATATTGGTAAATGTTTGAGTTATTTCTCATTTCCCTCTTGAGTGAGTTTGGCAGGGCAGCCGTAGAAGCTGAGCTGTTGGCTGCCCTTCCATGTCTTCTGTTGTTGTTTTCTGGAGGCCTCAATGGGATGGGTAGTTTGTGAAATGACAGGACATGCCAACAAATTGCATCACTTCTGGCTCAGCGGCCAAGGACAATGCCATGCCATATGCCAATCGGGGGGGTTATGGGTAGAGGGATGAATGGGTCTCATTTCCATGTGCTCCCTTCGAAGCCTGACCCCCCTCCCAAAACCACCCGACTCCAAACTCTCTGTTACCACCACACTCACACCCAAAAAGCCCTGTCGGGAGGCTGCTTTGGCCAGTGGTGTGACACAGACATATGAGCTGACACATCAGCCATTAGCCAAAACAAAACATCCAGAGATTCATTTCAATACACGGGCGGGCCTGAGGAGCGTCAGTGTCCCAGCTGATGTTTCTGTTCCTGCAGTCAACAGAGTCATCACAGCGACACATACTGTACACACTTTCCCCACAGATTATCTTCTTTTACTTAATGCCTCATCAAGAGACAAAAAAAAGTTTGATTTGTTTTTCTTCTGAAAACTTTGAACCTATTTTGTATGTACTTCCTCCTTTGCATCTGTTTAATACCAGTTTTGTAACTACTTTCTGCTTTTTATCTACTTTGTACTTAGGTTCTACTTTGTCTACTTTGTATCAACTTTTAATGAAAAATTCTTGTGTCTTTAATGATGAAAAAACTATCCGAGCACTGAAATTTAGTTGCCACATGTCTCACTTTACTTTGTGTTTACTTTAATGTTTGGTAGCAAACAAATATACAAATATTGTACTGTGATTTTTTTTGTTTTGTTTTACTAATCCAAATGATAAGTTGTTTTTCAAATAAGATGTCCACCATAATTAAACAGTCCTATGTGCTCCTACAAAATTATTGCAGGGATCATTTTGTAGTTTTGATTTACATATATATGTATTTTGAGGTTTACAATTGCTTACTCTTAATTATTATTACTAGTGTTGCCGTTCCAAATCATCTTACACTTCTTCTGCAGTAGGACAAAATCCAATTTTGGAAAGTTCACTCTTAACTGTGTCTCTTTTCTGTGTCTTTGGGATCACAGATTTATTTGACCAGGGAGTGAGGAGCAGTGATTTAGGAGCTGTTTTTGCGTTGACATGATACAAATGAGGATGGTACTAGAAGGTCAAGCAGCCTGTGCCATCGCCATAATCGTGCTAATTGGGACAATATGTGCGTGATAAATCACCTGGCCTGGCATCGGATCCTCTAATTGCTTTTATTTTGTTAAAAAAAGAAACATTATATTCACCACATTTGGTTCAAAGTGAGCGTTTTCAGTGTTTTCAGAGTTGAAGTTTTGTTGCTGACCATATGTTTTTAAAGAACATATGTTCTGTGCTGCCGCTGCTGAGGGAGGGAGGGAGGAAACTGTGAAAGGGTTTTAACCTTCTACGTGGGGGAAGTTGTGCGGTTAATACTCCAGCCACCTCTTCACTGGGCCGGTGCCAAGGGTTCCTCCAGCCCCGGCTCTACGTGGGGGGAGGACAAGACCCCACAGATGCTTTCTCTCCGTCCCCTCTACCTCGCAGCCAGATGCCAAGAGGATAAACTCTGGTAGCTTTAGGACCACAACATCAAGGTTGTGTCCAAAACTGGAGCCTGTGATATTTGTCACAGGGTGTGATGTATGATGCCGGTTTATGTTCTGGCTCAACAACATCTGAAAGACAATACAACACAAAACAAAAGAATAGAATAATGATATGAGGTAATTAATTAAGATGGAGACAGCGCCAAAATGTCTGACTAAATTTTTACTTAAATAGAAAAATTAATATTAGAGTAGATTTACTTAAGTATAAAGTTGCTCATGCACTCACAATTAGTCACTTGACTTTATAAAACTTCTGAAATAATTATGCCTCATGTGACCTTTCCCATTCAACATTCAATAATGTTACGCTAGGCCTACATAGTTTAGCCAACTAGTGAGCAACATCCAAAACCAACCAATCAAAAACTAAAAAAAACACAAACAACATAGCCTACAATACTGCCAGTGAATGGACATTTGCTAAACTCTAATTATAACTAAATGCATCAAAAGTTAAACAACAGTTTGGCATATGTTAGCATGTTAGTTTGGCTAATGTGGCTAGCTAGCATATAAAGTTGTTAATACAGTTGAGTTTGAAGGGATTTTAGATGCAATAATTAAATGTTTCAGTCAAAAGTTTGATAAATGAACATTTGCTAAGCTTCTCAACGTAATAATGTTGATATTTGATCTACAAATAATCTCTGCTAACACATTCCAAACATTCAATGATGTTACTTTTTAATGTTATGCTAAGTAGTTTCTTTCTTTGTCGTTAGCTAGCCAACAAGTGAGCAACATCCAAAACCTATTAAAATCCAAAAACTCCAAACAAAAACTGTTCCTGAATGAACATTTGCTAAGCTAGTACCATAAATGCACCAAATGTTAGGTAATAGTAAGGCTAATGTTAGCATGTTAGTTAAGCTAATGTAGCTAGCATGGTTATTAATACAGCTGAGTTTATGGAGATGTTGGATACAAGGTTTACGAGGAACCTATAAAGAAAATCAATAGGCTAAGGTGAAAGAAAGAAAGAAAGAAAGGAAGGAAATTAAACAGTTACTGATTTCAGAAAGTATAAATGCAACATTAAAAAGAGTAGGCTAACACCTGCACAATGACTCAAAACCACAAATGTATTTAGGCTGATACACATAAAAGGTGAGAGGTGTGGTTAAGGTCCACGCCTGTCACCATATAGCCTATCAGACAACTTCCAGTTTATGGCTGTTGTAACCATTAATAAACATTTTGACCGGCTGAAGATCGGCCTTGGATCAAAATGTCTATTTAAATAAATCTGTGGTTTTGGAGTCAGTGTTTGCAGGTGTTACTCTTCTCATCAATGCTGTTTTCCAACAGCCTTGCACCTGCACGTGATGTGCATATAATTACACTCCTTCTACACATACAAATACAACAAACAGAACTCAGTTAAGAGAGTAATTGGAAACTACCAGCTTTGCTAATTAGGCGTTTACAGAAGTCTGCCCAGAAGGTTGTTGTTGTGTCCTGTTTGGAGGGAGAACATGGAGAACATTTTTTAAATTAAAACAGCAAATACAAGATATTGAGTATAGAGAAAGTGTTATAATTGACATATATTCCTTTGCTAAAGCCTGGCTGGCTGAACTGAATTTTTTTTTTTTTTTTGTGGTCAATTTCATGTGAATTTACTGATGTTTCCTTTGGCTCTGCGTCTGTCTCAGTGTTAAACTGACATAAAAGAATTAACAGTCGTCAGAAAAGCAGTCTTACGAACGAAGAAACAGCACGCAAATGTGGGAACATGTATAATTCAGAGTTATACATGCAGATTTATTCTATCAATCTTACATAATCTTTCTCTCTCTTGTTTTTTGTGGGATGGGGTGGGAGGGAGGCAATGGGGGAGACAGGGAGGAGACCTGTGGATGATTAGCTTCTTTTTGTCCTCTGTTTTTTCTCTGCTTTATTTTCCCTGAGAAGATTAAATATTTCTGCTTGAGAAAATCTTTTTAAACTGCCACTGACTGCTGTCCTGGCCCCCTCTGTCACTGCCTGAGCACACAGGGTTCCCCTCCAAAAAAACCCACAGTTCTCCCCCATTTTGTCATTCCAAAATGTGGTGAAAAAATGTAATCTTCTAACAAAGAATAGAAAAGGGTGGCTATAGAGGAATTTTTTTCTGCAAGTGGCCTCTTTATTGGGTGGGGGATGGGCGGCGGAGGGCTCCTTCACAGTATCCACACACAACAGGGCTCCAATCTGTCAAATAATTAGCCAGTGTGGGAGGACAAAGGTTTTTATTTGACCGAATTTCATACATCACTGCTTGAATACATCATCACTGTATTGTGACGGGTCATGGGAACTTCAGCTGAGAGACAGAGATGGAGACAGAGACACAGAGAGGTCTAGGAAACTGATCATGAAAAGAACAAACTGAATGAGGAATTTATAAGGGTTTATGTCGACGCTATGAAGATATTGTAGACACACGACAAACATTTTTATGTCAATCTGAAATAGTCATAATTGTCAAATGTCTGCGCAAAACTACTTTGCCTTGCGTGATATAGGAAAAACACCTTATTTGAGCTGAAGTGATTGACTGATTAAAACCTTTATTAATACAAGGCAAACTCAAAAAGAGTTTTCTGTCCCACTTTCCCAAAGGCTAAGATGAAGTCTTCAAGTTGATCGTTCGACAAAGCGTCCAAAACCCAAAGATATTCAGTTTACAATGATGATTTAAAAAAATCTCACATTTGAGAAGCTGGAACAAGATCATTTTTGACATATTTGCTTGATAAATGATTTAAACAATCACTTAACTGTCATAATTGTTGTCAATTAATTGTCTGTCTATCAACTAATCAATTAATTGACTAATCATTTCAGCTGTACACAGTATAAAAGACAGTAATCAAAAGGCGACAAAGTCACCTTCTTTCGATGATTGATGAGAGAATAATAACCCCATACAGTAGCACCGGAAATAGCTTTTCAAGAGTAAAATTCAAGCACTTTTCAAGTACTTTCAAGGTACCTAAACCAAAAACTTCCAGACTCTCGAAGCCTTTATCATCACATCTAAATTGTTACTATAAATGCCAGGAGACAACAAACAAATATGACGACGGGATCGTTTAATTTAAAATATTATAAGGTTTACATAAGTGATTGTGTCGATGATGGAACAACAGATTATGTTGAAAATCAAGCATTTTTCAAGGAGTATATTTGAATTCAACCTTGAAAACATAAAGATTAAAATTAAGCATTTTCCAAACTTTCAAGACTTTGTACGATCAATTTCTTATACTGTATATCGATAGTTTTTTTGTCTCCGTACAGTGTTATGGGACTGTTTACCTTGGCTTCATGCATCTGCCATGACTTTTTGAGAAGCCTGGATTCAAGAGCACAAACCTTTTCACATTGCTTAAATTATACCTGACAAGAGTATTCTGTCAATAAAGTATAAAGTGAACAAAAGCAGATTTTAATAAAAAACAGTCAGTAGTAAAAACCAAATGATCAGCTGGTTGTTAAAGATTTTCAAGACACACCAATGCAGTTCATCTCATGTTCATCTCATTTAAAAGCAGAGATCAAGTTTTAAAAAGGAGGCGTTCAAGCGACACTTCATGAAGTATTTTGTGTCACATAAGGAGGAGCATCCTCCAGCAAGTGCATTTATTTGAGGTGTCTGTCAAAATAATCTGTGTCCATTGGATATTTAGACAAGCGAGTCGGGGATTGAATTCAATAGGCCCTCAGTAAAAAAAAAAATCTCTTCTTCTGTGGTCACTGAAATCAGAAGAGAAAAGTTATCAGGCGCTTGATATTGTCTGCTTTTAAAAAGCCGCTGCTCTTTTCACCTTTGAGTTCCTGTGCGAAGGGAATAGTGCTCTGTATGGCCATTGTTTGGCGTGATTGCACCAGTCCATCACACGTTTCTCTGAAGGATTATATTGATCCACTGACTTGAGATGAACTCCTGGTGTCTGTACTGTACCGAGCAACACAAGAACCAGGAGGGGTTTGTGGTCCTAAAGCTGTTTTTGTCCTTTTCTTTTACCAGGAACTGAAATTAATTACTGGTTTTAGGCAGCTGGGAATCAGTTCTGGGTGTGGCGATGTATTGTTTGTGCTGTTAAGTGGGTCTGTGCAGCTTTAAGGTGAAAAATGTTGACTCTATAAGCCTGACAGTTGATCCTTTAACATGTGGGAAGGTGAATAAAGTGATCGGAAAATGAAATACTGATCAAAAAGAGACTTTGTTTTTCTATGAATGATGCCAGAAAAGATTAAAGCAGAAAAAAAAACAGTGTATTTTCATGATTTATGTATCCTATACTATGAAAATTGACCTACCAGTTTGTCATAACATTACCATGAAATTGTATTCAATCATTAAACCTTCTGGATGGTTTAGACCTTGGCTCCATGTTTTTTTAGCTTAAGATTTCACTTTGTTTTACATCAAAACCAGTGTTTGTGGATATTATACCAACACACACTAACATACAGTACGTAAAGAATATTATTTACAGTCATACACAGTATGAATTTCCAGTGGAGAATGTTCCCTTGATTTAATTTAGATTTAATATTATTACATTAGAAAATGTACAATATTTGGAGCCCCTTTTGATCAATCTGTACCTGATGAAGAGCCGAGGGCTCGAAACTTAAAGTAATAAAATGAAAATTGTAAAGAAAGCATTCAACACAAAAAAATGTTCCGATAACCAACAATTTCACAACATTCTGCAGGTTGAAATCATTTCTTTTTATTTAAAATAAAGTCTAATCAATGTCTTGTTGGATGGAATTTAGTGTCTTTTGCAGCACATTTTATGTTTTTGTTTCATCTATGTTGCTGTCAGTGTACAGACGATGATATTTTTCTCGACTCCTGGAGCGTTGATATTTTAGGGATGGAAGGTTTTCATCCTGAAAGTAGTGATAAATGTCAGTATGCTATGATACCATACAAGCATACGGACACTTTTAGTAGTGCATATTGTGTTTAAGATGTGTTTTAACACATACGATATTAATATATATTATGAACAATAGCAATATTGCACTTTCCAAAAGATGCACAGATGTGAAATTATTCTTTTTCCACTTCTGTTTATTTTCTTTCCTTTTTCTGAAAAAAAAAAGAGAATAAAATCAAGCATGAAAAGAGGACAAATGCCACCATAAAATCAGAAAGTTAAACACACTCCTAATTGTCATGTGTGACTGAGTGACATTCTCAAATCTCGTCTTGGGCTGAATGTTTTACTTTCTCCCTCGTCTTTTCTCTCTCTCTCTCTCTCTCTCTCTCAGTCTGTGATTTATACACACAACATGTTGCACAATGGGAGCCTTGTTTGCTAAATGGGATAGCCTTAATGGAGACTTATATTTCCAGGATTATATCTGTATTCAGTTGCAAATGATTTGGAGAGGGGGGGTCGTTTCAATACTCTTCCTCTGTCTATGAATAATAGTATCATTTGAATTAAGTGGACACCTGGTGCAGTGGGTAAGGCTCTGAGGCGCGCTGTTGACCCGCTACCACTGCCAACTTCCCTTTTTCCCAGCCTGTCCTTATCCGTCCCTCCAAGCCTCCAATTTCATTCTCCCTCCACAAAATGCCACACACTTGTAACTTTAGTCTCCCTTCGGCAAAAACTTGCTCTCTCCTGAAAGGCAAAAGGGGTAGAAGAAAAAAAAAAACTTTAAGAGAGGAGGGAGAGAGGGGGAGGGAGGGAGAGAAATTCTTATCAATCTCCTCTTAGATTTGGGCAAAGTCATTTGAAAGTGCGGTGTAATGTTTCAGGGAAAACTTCCAATTAAATACTGTAAAAAGATAAAATAACAGTACCCTGGACCTGCCCATTGCTGGTATTAAAGCCCCCTTTTGTTGATTTATTGTACATTAGCCACTGAGCCATGCAAGGAAGGGGACATTTCAGAAGGGATTCTATTTGTATGCATCCTGCGTTTACTCCACACACAATCAGGCCTGTATTGCGTTTTGCAAATTTATACCAGGATGTAGGTTTAGAGTGTTCTCCCTCCCACCTTCCCCCCTTCTCCCTCCCTTGAAAGAAAAAGAAAGTTTTTCAAGTAAGTGTCTGCTTTCATGAGCACAAGTGATTGAGGCTCACAAACAAAGCTTTGTTTCTAAACTCACAGATGTACAGCCCTGCCGTAGCTTTGTCCTACGCTCCTGAGAAGCTTTCATAGATTTCTATTAGAGCACAACATTGGATTGTTTGGAAATACTTTTAGAGTGGACATCCAATAATAACCCAAAGCTTTCCCAGGGCTGTAGTTTTCACCCAAGAGGAGGAACGAAAGAAGTCTTTTCTGCCCAGATATCAGATAAAAAGGAAGTAGCCTGTTTTTTAAAATTCCTTCTTTCCTCACTTCGTAAAACGTCCTGAGAAACTACTGAGACTTTGAGCTCTTTACATCAAATGACAGCAATAATATTTGGCACTTTACACTTTGAATTCTGGGAAGCAATACGAGATAAATGTGTTGATGTCAGATATATTTTCTATTTTGCGTATTTCCTAAGACACTGGTGGAATCTTTGCCATCTGCAGTGGTGGAAAGTAACTAAGTACATTTACTTAAGTACTGACCTTAAGTACAATTCGGAGGTACTTGTACTTTACTTGGGTATTTCCATTTTACGCTACTTTATACTTCTACTCAACTACATTTCAGAGGCAAGTATTTGTACTTTTGACTCCACTACATTTATCTGACTGCAGTAATTACACGTTATTTTTCAGATTAAGAATGAAAATCATATGATAATCTTGTAAAATAAAACACTTTGTTAAAGATTAAACCAGCAGTTTCCAACCTTTTTGGCTTGTTGTGACCCCGTACAAATAAACAGTGTCTAGTCGAGGCCCCTCACCATATTTCAGATGTCTATGAGTTGTTAGCAGTTTCACCTCTAAACTTCAATAACTGTTGAAGTAACTGATTTATTATCCAATATATCACATAAGAGAAGCAAAGATTAGCCCAAAAAATGAAAACAGATGTGTTGCAGAACTGTGTTTTTTCTTTTTTGTACTCTAATTATCATCTCATGACCCCCCCCAGTAAAATACATGTGCATTGATGCATCAGCATTAACAATCTAATAATATTAATAATAATAGTATAATAATATAATAATATATGATAATATATCAGTCACAGGGCCCATTATTCTGCAGAACAAGTACTTTAACTTTTGATACTTTAAGAACATCTTACTTATAATCCTTCTGTACTTTTAAATGCAGGACTTTTACTTTAAATGGTGTATTTTTTACATTAATATTGGCACTTTTACTTCAGTAAAGGATCTGAATACCTCTTCCCCTACTGGACATTTAAATCTAAACGGTAACATCACAAGGGCTCATGATTTTCAATTATGCACACAAATAACGACTATTTTTATTGTGCGAGTAGTACACTTTCTGACAACAGATAACCTCAAGAGAGTCCTAATGTCAGTCTTTGTGCTGAACTACAGCACAGGGAAAAAAACACACACACACACACACACACACACACACAGAAGGACAGTCATGTTAGAGTTTGATGACAGAGGAACAATTATTCCTCTAATTCTCTTGTCGATACAGTTATGTCTTATGTGGTCGATGGACATGTAGTTGTTATCCCCGATCGATACTGAAACACTTCATAACACATGTGAGCGTGATAGAAGCTGATATCCTGCGCGACACCTCCTGATCCCCATTTAGCTATGATTGCAGGCGTTGGCGTGCTTCTGTTTGGCTGGTTATGGATTAGCTACTTTGGCCCTGAAGTGGCTGCAGTTGATGATGTGATTAAATCAATGATCATCTCTCCGAAGGCTCTTTGATTCGTTCTCGTTTGGCTGCGCAGCAGAACAGACCCGACTGTCTCGGGAGTGCTGGGACAAATTATACAGGTTACACTTCAAAGGTATGACGCGTTCGCTGTCTAAATATCTAAAAAAAGGCAGGAAAAATGAATTATACAGTGCAAAGAGTAAGTAAAGGAAGAGTAGAAATGAGAGTAGAGTAATGTGTGAAACATTTGGGATTTTGAGGGATCTTGGCAGTTCTTCTTCAGACTTGTGTGTGATTGAATAATTTAAACCTAAGGTCCACTTGCTTTCTTTTTCAGGGCTTTCAACAGCATCATGGTCTTCATCAGCGAATTAGGGAAGTATTTTAGTATATTTCAGGTTTTTTTAATGATTTTTAGGTTTTGGTTGTGTTTTTAATAGATTTTTAAGATTTATAGTTTTTTTCTTTAGATTTTTTCTTTAAGGGTTAAAAGATTTTTTTATTGCATTTTAAGATTTTCAGGATTTTCTGTTTTGTGTTTAAGATTTTTTGCTGTTCGGGGGATGTTTAGGATGTGTAAGGATTTTTCATGGCTTTTTAAGTGTTAAAGGATTTAAGGGTTAATGGATTTTTAAGATTTTCAGGATTTTTTCATTTTTGCCAAGGGATATTTAGGTTTTCATTAAGAATTTTTTGTTTTTGGGGGGAATTTCAAAGATTCATAGGAACTTTTAAATGGATAAAATCTCTTCTCCAACTTGTCTACTTCTTTTATCTCCTCCTTTGTGACTGATATGATATGATAGAACTCAATACGATTGAATGCTTTTTATTAATATACTTCTCATAAGTGGACTTCATGACAAGCGTTAGATATCCCAGATATTCCGTACAGTCAACACTTGTTAGCATTTTGACTAAATCTTTATCATTCCAGTTGTTTTACGGTGGTGAAAGGTTTATTTTCCTCCACACACGATGAGTGAGCACTGCTGCAATGCTGCCTCAGTTGTGTCTAGACTACAGGAAATGCAAAATTGCATTTGTTTACAGCCATGCAGAGCTCAAAGCGGGTGGTGGTTTAAAAGTGCAGCAGCCAGCGAGGATGGCAGAGAGCTGGGGAGGCTGCAGTGAGCAGGCCGGATGTGAGAGAGGGTTTGTCTGCAGGCAGCCAAAGAGGCTCGGCCCAGGATGTGCTATAAAACGGTTGTAAAGCAGATTGGATGCTTTTTTCTGTTTGCGTCGCATGACATTTGTGTTTTTTCCCTCTCCCCCCTCCCCCCTCCTGTCCCCTCCCCTCTTCTCTCTTTGAACGGACTGTTTGACGCACATGCTGCCATTTTGTGGCACGGGCCACTGTGTTGTGGCTGCAGGAGAACAGGGGTGCGAGGCAGGTAGAAACAGAAACATTCACTAGGTTTAACTGAGGGCACAGTTAGTGAGAAAATCTGTCTTTTTTCTTTCTTTCTTTCTTTTTCTCTCCTTTTCATTTCTCTGTAAACACCAGCCCAGTCAAAAAGTGTGAACGAGCCTCGGCCGTATCATGATATTTGCCAGTTCCTACGCCTCAGGACCAGACATAATACAAACACAACCGGAGATGACAGATTTTGTCAGCTGTCTGGCTGTCTGTCTATCTAACTATTGATTATCCTTCAGCAGGAGGTCATAAATGACCCATGATCATCTGGCTGAAAAACATATTCCCAACATTTGACCTGTCACTACAGGTTAATCAAATAAACCATGCCGGCCCTATGGAGCATGACTTTGCAATTACCCATAACGTGCTCCTCCTCTACTGCCTTTTATTGTATCATTAATATGTGGGAAGCCAGGATGACAACTGAGGGTGATGGCAGCTCTAAAAAACACTGCATGGTGTGTTTACTTCCATTAACTTACAGGGGAAACATGCTAAAATGCACCAAAACATCGGATCTAAAAGATCACATGAACATCTCAATGCTTTAACAGAGGAAAACCAAAATAATGCCAACAAATGACAAGTTTATTGTCCATCTCAACTCCAATATTGACAGTGAGTCTGCCAAGATATTCATTTACAAGGAGATGAACGCATCACCTCAACATCTGCTGTGATGGATGGGGATGCTGTAACATTTAGGACAGTGCCAGTAAGAGATGTTAATATCAGAGACAGGAGGATGGGAGGGATGGAGGGCGGCTGTCATGTTGTGTACGCCCGCTACCTTCAGTGCCACCTCCTCAGCCTGTTTGGATGGAATTAAAGACGCTAATAACTTCAGGATGCGTAATAACTTTGAACTCTTTGAAACAAAGAGTGTTTTTTCAGAAGGGCGCGAGAAACATAGACAATGACAGACTCATGGAAACTTAAAACGAGGTTGTTAATTTCCACAAAAATGTCAACGCTGGGAAAATGTAAATATTCTGTGCATGAGGTTGAAAAAATAAATGATTCACAATATTCAATGTATAGTACTGCACAGATTTATATAAATTCAATTCAATTCAGTCCAACTTTATTATCATTATCATCATACGTACAATGAAACATAATCTTGTCATTCTACCGTAGTGCAACCGGCTAAACATACTTGAAAAGTATACAATTAATAACTTAAAGTTATGTGCAATATTAGCTAAGATCATTTAAAGTGTACACTGTTTATATTTATGTATTATCATTGTTTCATTCAGGTTTAGCAGAGTCTGGAGACTCCGAAGAACTGCGGCTCTTAAACCTTGAGAATTAAAGGATCTTTCCAAATTTCAGCTTTAGCCGGCAAAAAAAAGTGACTGAATTATCTGTCTGACAAGGACTAACAGAGGCTGAGTGAGAACTGAGTTACTCTTTCCTGTTAATCTACTTCTCTATGCAATACGTAACATCTTAAAACATCTTTGTAACGTCTGTATAGAGGCTGGAGGTTCGCTGTGGCTTCAATGAATAAAATCAAAGAGAATACAATCTTACCTACGTCTGTGAAAATCAGATCCTGGTATTTTGGGGTGAAAAACAATTAAAACGTTGCCTCCCGCAGCAGGCCCGAGCCAGAATGGGAGACCAGCAGCAGTCAAACCGTAACCCTCGGAATGTGTGTCATCTTGCATGATAAATATCAGTGATTTGCTCCAGGCTTCAGACTGTTACTCACAGGAAGTCACTGTTCGAGTGGGTTTACACAGATGGAGAACATTCTTAGTCAACATTCACATAAAAAATCTGTCTGGGCCCTTTTACTTTACTTTTTTTCTCGCCTCTTTTTCATTGTATGTAGACAGTGACGGGGCTTTGCTCTTTTACTGGGTGGGAGACAACACCTTTATTTGTTTGCAGGATCTTTGTGAGGTTTAACCTCAAATTTCACAAGGACCTGCAACTTCACATGGACATGAGTAAGTCTGACCTCGTCGGTCACGTTTTGGGAGTCACAATTCTGTGCTCTGATGCCGTTCTTTAAGCCTATTATCATGTAGAAAACTGGTTTCATTTTCTTCACGTTTGTGCTCCCAACTCTGATGATGTGGCAGGACAAGATTTAGGCTGTGGTTACCAGCAGTTATTGGCCTCTTGATGTAAGTTACGAGGACACTCTGCGTTTCTCCTGGTGGGCTTCAGGATGAGTTTCCTAATCATTATTCTGTCCTCTGTCTGTCGCCTACTGAGAGCCACGCTGGACCAGGAGGCTAAAAAATCTTCACATATGTTGCTTCAACGTGTCACAGATGCCTGCAGGCCTCCTCTTACTGCTTCAATATGTGTGTGTGTGTGTGTGTGTGTGTGTGTCAGTGGTGGAAGACGTATTCAGATCTTTTACTGTACATCAGTAAAAGTAGCAATAGCACCGAACAAGTCCTGCATTTAAAATTAGCAATAAGTAATATCAGCAAAGCATATCAAAAGGAGGAGGAAGTGGAGCTTATTTTAGCTATATTTTATATGCTGTTGGGCATTTTAATCTATAACAATGCATCATTACGTTATAAATTGAGAATATGGTTTTATTTAAAGTCTTTATCTGCCGTGTAACATGTAACTATGACTGTAGAACAGATACCCCTGAAATGTAGTTAAGTAGAAGTATAGAGCATGGAAATGCTCTATAATAATAGTATTTTTAAGAATGTTATGGCCTCTAGGGATTTTTAGAGGCTTTTTCAGGACTTCATTATTTTTACTTTTACTTTTTAAGAACTTTTAGGGACTTTTGGTGCTTTTTTTCAGCTATTTTTAAAGGACTTTGTCTCAAATAAATAAAATCTTTAACTTGTTGGCTTCTTTTGTGACCGGTATCACTTTGATCACGTAAATCAACACGCAATATTGCATTTTACTTTCATTTTTCTTATCAGTGGACTTGACAGATATTCTGCACAGTTCACACATGTTGGCATTTACACTAAATCATCATTCATTTCAATTCTTTCGCAATGGCAAAACTTTTTACTCCAGTAAAGTACAAGTAGCTCAAAATTGTACAAAAATACAAAATTTGAGTCAAGTTACTAAGTTACTCTCCACCACTGATTGGTGCCACAAGAAGAAGAACGATTTTTGTTTGTCACGTCAGAAGAATAACAGTCTCTCTAAAAAATCCTAAATTTGAATGCTGTATTTCTTTAACCCTCTAAATGGTTCTAGATATTAACTAGACTATTTGTCAAAGTTAATATGAAACGCATGTTTCTGTTAATGCTGCCTGCAGGTAGTCTGCTTTGTTATTCAGCTCTGAAAAGACTTCTTACTTTCACTTTGATCTGGAATAGCCCATTCTTATTCGAAACAATTGTGCTGTCTAATTGTTTCTGGGATAAGAAAGAGGCATCCTGCTGGTACATTCAAGACTATCTCCTCTTTGTTTCAAGAAATCTATTGCCTGAAAAGTTTGGCCTTTCTCTTAGTTTGAAATGGGATGCTTTTGGCTAAAATACTCCCAGTAAATAATCTACTGAACACAAGATGTTCTGTCATCACAGGGTCTGGTGTTTGTCAGG
Source organism: Maccullochella peelii (assembly GCA_002120245.1). NCBI lineage: Eukaryota > Metazoa > Chordata > Actinopteri > Centrarchiformes > Percichthyidae > Maccullochella > Maccullochella peelii. Next base: position 188,600 of record LKNJ01000034.1, read on the forward strand.
TAAAGGAGGCGACTACATTATATTGCACTCTGAGTTTTCCTCCACCAGCCTCAGATGTTACTTGCTCAAAGGTTGTAATTAACTACTGTTTTATTGCATCCATTGTTGTAACTGGCATGCAAGTTTGTGAGAAGGAATAATTTCCTTTTTTTCCTGAAATTTGCAGCATTTTTTTTTTTTTTTTTTTGCCGTTAGGTTGTTGTCATGTAAGCTTGCATGTCAACAAAGTCCCAAACACATAATTATGCAGCTTTTATGTGTAAGAAAACAGCAGCTGAGTGTGTTTTAGCTGGTGTTCCTGTTTCTCCCATGCTGCTCTAAATGGAGAGATTATCTCAACACCTTCCTGAGTTTCCTCAAACAACAAAACTACAACAAAGTCCCCCTGAAGGAAATATTCCCTTTTTTCTTGCCTGTGCTCTGAACAAATATTTACACCGATTAGATATTATCCCACACTTTTAGAAATGTTTTTAATTTTTGTCCATTTCTTTCTACCTCTGCCAATTCCCTCCTTTTTGATCCCAGTCCACTGGTATCATCAGCTTCCTCATTTACAGCTTGAAGGCGATCCTGACACCCGGGATGTCATGTGAAACCATGAAGGACAGGAGGCAATAAGCCGGAGAATAGCAGCAATCTTCAGGAAAGTTCTCCATTCACTCTCACTCCCGTAGTTCTCTGTCCTCTTATCCAGCCTTGAAGATAAAGAAAAAAAAATCAATACAGAAACACAGTGTTAGATAAAAGCAGAGAGGGGGAGAGAGCCGAGCCAAGTTGGGTGTAGTGAATTAAAGTGATCAGAAATTTCCCGGCCACTCAGCCCTCAGTCTACATAACCTAACAGCCCTGTCTTGGTGCTGTCTATCACTCTCCGCTCTCCGTTCAATCCCTCTTTGTTCACTTTTGATTTCTTTTTGGTCTATTCCCCGTTTGCTTTGTGTTTTGGGATGAAGGATCTGCTCCCATTCAGCTGCAATAACTGCTGAGTGAAGGTTTTGGATATTGCAAGGGAGCCTGTCTGAGCTTCCATATCAGCTTTGACAATTGCTGGTCTCTCCGGAGGGACGTGAGGATGGACTGGAGTAATCAGGCTCTTGTTTTTAGCCGTGCTAGCAGCGCGGCTCTGGGGATGGCAGTGTCGGTCGGTCAGTTCACCACTTTGGTCCAGGCTGAAATATCTTAACATCTATTGGACGGATTTCCAAGAAATTTTGTACAGACATTCATTGTCCCCAGATGACAAATCCTAATGACTTTGCTGATTGCCGGACATCATCCAGTCAAAATATTAATTTGTCCAATACTTTGGTTTATGAACAAATACACAAGCCTCAGCTCAACTTTGTGTTAACAGCTAAATAGTAAATGTTAGCATGCTAACACACTACACTAAGATGGTGAACATGGTAAACATTGTACTTGCATTAGCATGATACTGAATTTAGCAATATATCTGGACATTAAAATTATTTCAATGTAGAATACTTCTACATAACAAATCTATGGCTGATTGGAATTTGGTGTTTGAAATTCCCATCGTACCACATTTTACTGTGTAAGTACTTATGCAAATCTATAAAAGATGGCATAAATTATTGAAATAATGATACCTTAACATCAACATGTTGTTATTGACATTGTGAGCATGTTATCATGCTAATGTTAGCATTTAGCTCAAAGCACTGCTCTGCCTTACTACAGCCTCACAGAGCTGCTAGCTTGACTGTAGAGTCTTAGTCTTATTTTACCTCCTTCTTGTACAAACACATGTCCACTGTGTTTTTTTCACCCTCATCCCGTCTGTCTCTCAGCTCTCCGTCCCCTCAGCTCCTCAGGTACCAGATCACATCCACGCCTGATGAGCTGTAGCAGATCAGGGCTGCATGTGATGCTCTGCAGGACGTTTTTCAAAAGGGGCTGAGGTCATATTTCACTGTTTCAGGGCTGAGGCGCCGTCATGTATTAATTAAAATCCAAATACCCTGTATTGATTGTGTTATCAAGCTAGTGCAGCCTGGACCTGGTGTATTGATCCGGCCTGTGATTTATGATCATTTTCAAGAAAAATCCCTTTGTGTGATTATATGAGGAAACAGAGCCTGAGTGAGTGTAATTCTTTTAGATCTATTCTGCTCCACAGCAGCAGTGGTGGAGGGCTAAACAGACTGCCACCCTGAAGCCCCCCAGGGGAGAGATATATTCAACTAAAAAATTGTTATGATCCAGTTGGTTTCATTGAAAATAAATCAAATGAAGCAGCAGGCTCCAGACTCATGAAGCTGCAGTCTGTGGCTTTCAACCTTGCACTTCTTACTGTCGGATACTTCTAATCTTGGATATTTAGACATTTTACCCAACTTACAATTTGACTAACTCCCCAAAATATACTTTAAAGGGTCAGCTCACCCGAATCTAAAAAAAAACCCCAACATTTTCTCACTTATTACTGGCGGTATCAATCCACTCGTATAGATTAGATTTTTAAGTGCCAAGGTTTTGAGATATCCACCTTATAAAGTTGTGCCTCAGTAAAATGGAGGTGAATGGGTTTGTTTCATTTCTATTGCTAGAAAGTCCAATGCCAACATTTTTTAAATTCGTTCTTTCTACAGTATCTACACACAGCAACTACGGTATAATTAAGGATAGGCAATGACTGTGATTACATTCTTAAAAAGCAGTCATTAGCTGTTAGATTGATGGGACGCAAACTCTGCCCACCCACCACTCCGACAACCACACCCATGCAGTCTGCCTCGTTACATTAAGGGCACACCACTTCCTACATTGGTACTGGACGTAAACTGTGGGCTGAATATGAACATAATTTCTGGGGATACTGGCTTGGCTCAAAGCAATGAAAACTGACATTTGAAGAGGTCAACACCAAGATGTCTTTCCAAAAAATCCCAAAAGTGAGCGGATGAGAATGATTGCATCTGTCATTTTTCCAAATGCGTCAAACGACCTACGTTTTTTCTGATAAATTACCCTGTTGTGGTTGTGCAAATAATGGCTGTTTTTTTCTAAGAAGCAAAGGTGGAAGTAGCGTGGTGTCGTTTTAGAGGGCACTTACAAACAGCGTGGTCCTGTCAATGGGACGCCAGATCAGAAAACACTCATATGGGTTGTACTGGAAGGTAATGATGAACGCCTATTTGGTTGTTTAGGTCTCAGGACTCGTTGTTTGTTGGTTAGTTGTGACAAGTAACCTCCCCTAAAGTTGCTTTATGTTTTCAGTGTCATATATAATCTGTATCAGCCCAAGACTCTGGAATTAAATATTCTGGAAGTATTCTAGATGTCTTATGCATAATTTTATACACATTTCCCCTCAATTCAACCTGACATATTTGTTATCTTTGGAAACTTTGGGATCTCCACTAGAATTTAAAATAAGGTTCTTGCGGTTTGAACAATGTTTGGCTGCACAGAATGAGTTTGTAGTGAGGTTTAAGAGCATAAAATGTAGCTAAACTGACTCTTTAAATGCAAAATCATGGCCCAAACTTCCCATGCAGATATTGACTAAATAGACCTCCAATGGAATTTGGGTTTTCCTCTTACTCAGTAAATACCTCAGTATGAAGGCAAGATCTTCACCAGAGCTCTTGTCATGTATTTTAACCTTACATACCTCTGCAGAGCTTTGCATTTTTCTTGTAGCTGATCGCTGTCTGTCTCAGCAGCGGGTCAGGGGCCATTAGCTTGTCATATCTCCATCTGAGGCCTCTCGCTCCGTACAGTACCTCTCACATTCCTCAGCTGGCACTGGCTGACAGGACGCTGCTGTATCTGCTCCTGCGTTCAGCTGCTAGTAAATCACAGACTATACTGTAATCTCCATATGGACAGAACGTGGTCGCAGGGACTCGTATCAATTCTGCAGACTCAATTTTCACTTTTATATGGACAGTACTTCATTCTTGGTGACAATCTCTTGCTCAAAAAATGACTCCCACACGAGCTTGAACACACAGAGTGGAAACTAAAAGAAACTAAATAAATGTTTAACTGTAACTAAGTTTGTGAACTGACTATTAAAGTGTGTTTGGTGCTTTTTAACCTGATATTACATGTGCTGGCTTTGAGTTAAAGTAAGTTATTAAAAATGAAATTAAGAATAATCGTATTATTTGCTATCACTTAGTGAAGTTTGGTGTACAATTCCCGTTTATCTTTCAGCTTGATTTGTGTTACAGCAGCCCAGTGAAGTGGACAAAGTACCATGAACACCTCTCTGATCTAATACTGTAATTACTGTAATTTTGTGAGACTTAAGGTTTTCCATTTGTTTGAGACTGTTTCAGAGGTGTTGATAGATGTCCAGAGGGTGGTCAAAATAACAGGAACAACTTGCAATGTAATGCACTATTGGACAAAGTGACAGAAACACCTTGAAGTTCATTGCACTATAATCTGGGTGTTATATTCAGGGCTGTAGCTACCACTGAGGTTATTTTGGGAGGGTGTAGTTTAAAGATAATTGCCACATATACAATTTACATTGTAATATATACTGTATATACATATATATAGTATATCAACCTATATGCCTGCTTTTTCACATCTATGCTTGCATTTTTTGCAATATTTACATGAAAATAAGACATTTAGTCACGTTTTAAGACTTGTCTGGAGATGATTAAATAGTATAACTGGAGGGCTGGTTAGTCATTTTTCCAACCAAACCAGAGCAAACAAACAAACAAACAAAAGCCACCCAAATTCTCAACTTGGATTCATGACCTCAGGACAAAAGTTAAACAGTTTAAGCTTCACAGTGGTATTAGTATTTGTTGCATGACTTTTTATTCAGGTATTTATGTTATTGTGTACAACTCCTGTATGTCTTTATTTCTAGTATTACTGTGTTATAAATCTATGTTTGGTGTAATTTTGTGTATCCGTTTACTTCCTGCAGCACTTTGATCAACTGGAAAGTTGTAGTTAGAGTCATTTATTATTATTTAACTTGAACTGGCCTTGTCATGTACACTTGTACATTTCCGATGCCCATCACACTAATGAATACAAACTGATACATTTGTTCCTCTAACAGATGTACACACTAATTAAATTCAAGTGGTGCTTCAGGCCGTGAGTGCAGTCTGCGTTGCTGTAGGCCAAGTTAGAATCTGCAAGAGATCATGGTCAAGTAGTTGCTAGTTTGATTTTGTGTGCCGACGCTGGTTACAAAGAATCAATATCGAATCAAGGAGCGTTGAGTTTCCAGATAAGCGCTCTCTGGCTATTCATCATAAGTCTGTAGAAACCTGATAGGTCAGAAGAAATTATATTCCAGCAGGAGTGGGGCCTCCTTATCTCTCCATAGCAGGGGAATAGGAGACATGCCGATCAATACCAGGCTGTTGTGTAGTACTTGCAATTATCAACAGCTGATTCTGTCCTCCCCCAGCTGCATCTTTTAATACCACATAATTACAAGTTTTGGGACAATGCCTGGTGAAAAGGGATTACAGCTTTGGTGAAGTATGCTTGATTCTTCTCTCAGCTTTGAAATAGCTACAGTCTGTGGAAGGGGATGGTCAAACATTAACATCAAAACAGATTTTATTATACACTCCATACTCTGATATTTGGCTTCGTTTACCATTTTGATCTTTTGGTGATATATAGCTGTAGTGACAAATAAGAGTTTTAATTGAAAACTATGACCTGTAGTTGGTGATTGTATGCCAACCACCACCAAAACTTAAACAAAAACTACAAAAATGAAGGTCTAGTAGGCCTGTTTTATTAAATTAAATACCCTATTCTCATTAAAATCTACTCCATAAGATTAGAAACTGACTTCAGGTTTACCCTCCACACATCCCTGATCGTCACTCAAAGGGAGATTTCATTTCATAGAGACATTTTTCCGTCTATTATGGCGCCAAATTGTGGGAGGTCGTAACAAATGAAGCACGGGCTCCAACACCTCCTGTGGTATCCTGGCAGTAGCCTATCGCAGTCGGTTGAAGGGTATCTAATGATGGACCGGAGGCGGAGGCAACAAGGAGAGCGCCGGTGCCTCGGACAAACCAGGGAGTCTCACTTCCGAGAGCCCCCAGTTTGAGATCGGACCTATCTGCGACCTGAGCGAGATTCTGACGCACAAAGTTTGACTTTACGCACGTATTTAATCCGCAGATATCGGGTATCGCGAGGTATCACCTTTTACGCAAGAATTACCTCTTCTAACGCGTCGATTCTGGACTTTACGCTGTTTTTAGGAGTCAACATGCAGCCTATACCCTCCTGTGGAAGTATAACCGCTCCTGCTAGTGTTGCTCTGCTGTCTTAAGTGTGTGTGAGTCGACAGATTCAACCGGGACATCCATCCACCCACAGCCTGAGAAGTCAGCTCAAACTGGCGCGTCTCTTTTGACACAAACTCATCCAAGAGCACAGAAAGGAAACGAGTCAAAACGGACCACACCGAGATGCAGCATTTGGCCACAGAGTTAAACCCAAGACTGAACAAAAACGCATGAGACACTCAAAGGAGTTCAGGTCGGACTGAACCATGTTGGAGCTGCTCGGAGTTGTGCGTAAAAGCAGCCGCACACCGGACAGGAAGTGAACTAATTATTATTAAACCCCATCCCTCATTTCCATATCTAGCGTGAGTTGGCTGGACCGCAGCCAATCACCCAACGAAGGGCAGCAAGAGTCGTAAAAGCATTATCCTTCCTCCATCACAATTACACTGACATGCGCAATCTGCACACGGACATCAACACCAGCCACCGTTCGCTTATTTCACCGACCCCGCTCCCTCTGAAGGGTCCCATTCGCTGCTTGTAGATGAGTCGGCGAAAGGCAGCCGCGAGTCGCAGAGGAAGATCAACATGTCGCGCCGCAAGCAAGCCAAGCCGCAGCACCTCAAGTCAGATGAAGGAGCGACACAGACCGGACTCCTCTGCAGAAATGGTAGGTGTCCTGGAGGCTTTACACGACTTTTACTGAGTTTACTTCAGCGGCCTCTAATAGACCACCGGTAGGAACAAGAACATCTAAGAACAGCTCAGTTTATATGGTTTTATTGCCAAGAACATGTTTAAGTAGGAATATGACAAAATTGACATAATGGTGGCTTTACATCTAAAAAATATCTGAAAAGGTGGGCAAACTCTATATCGAAAGTGATTTAGGTTTTAGTTTTACTTTCCTGTTTCTGCCTGACTATAAATTATTTATTTTACACTTTAACATGATTTAGTCTCTAAAAAATCTAAAAAGGTTTAGGATCTGGTCACGAGAAGGGAATTTAAAGGTACATATTTTAATGAGTTTTTAATGTTTTATCAAAAATCAGATGCAGATTTATTAACTGAAGACTATGTTGACACCGTACAAACATGTCATGAATGAAACCAAAACAAAACTACTTTCATATTTTATTTCATGTGTGCTGAACAGTTTTAGGGGGATAAGTAGAAACAGGGCCTGTTGTGAACTACAGCACCGGCAAAAGAGTACAGACTAAACCCACGCTTGGAAATAGGCAGTGGGCGATAAAGGGTTATTTCTGCAGATTATGTTTGAGGTTATTCTGTGTTTTGGCTCGAGGCCTTCCTGTCAACTAGCCTATTAAAACTTTCACATTTTAATGAGATTAGAAATCAGGACAAAATAATCTGAAATGAAAATGTGGCCTTAACGAAATGACTTGTATGATCATAACAGTGTATTTACTTGCATAGGGTCTCCTGTGTTTTACTGCTTAATTAACATATTGTCAGTACAATTTATTTCATAAATAATAAGAAAAACAAGAGATGAGATTAAATGGATCCCAACATCCAGTATTTCTTAACGTTTTGCCCGGAGTGTATAAAATAATTATTAAAAATGATCAGCCTTGTACATATTATTTGTAACTAGATCTCACTTCGTCATCATATTGCCAGCCTATGTTATGGTACACCAGAAGCCTAACATCATTTCTAATATTTTAATATTTAATTAAACAATTACATTTTCTCCTCATGTACCTGCAGGAAATCCTGGATGTTATTTGAACCTTACAGCTGAGCGCTAACTCATATCAGCACCAACATTTGAACCATAAATGAACCCTTTGAACTATTGGATTTGTGTTTATCCAAAATTGACTGGATTTTAAATTTAATTTGGCCTGCACTCTCTCAGTTTGGTGCAAAATCTTTGAGAAAATGGATTTACATCCTACCAGGCTTTAACTCACAGTTCATAAATCTAAATTCATCTTAATAATTCATCTTATCTAATATTCATTTCACATATGTATATTTATTTATAACAATATGGACTTTTTTTCATATTTTATGGCACCAGCCTCTGTTTGTTCTCAAAAGCAAAAGGCCTGCAAAAGACCAAGCAAATTTAACGCATTAATTCAAATCATCACCATCACACTTCTTGTTCCATGTTATTTAGTAAAATTACATGTCACTTTATTATTATTTGTGGCTGTGAAAAGGTGTCGAGTGTGGAAGAGGGCCTCCCACAGCCCTGCAGCGAGGCGGGGGGCTCCGCCACTCTGAGATGGGCTTTGATTGAGCCTGCTGACTTAACCTTTGTCAGCCTCATCCTGCGAGGGGCAAGTGGTCCATGTCTGGATCATAATACAATTAGTACATCTGAACCATTGACCTCAGCAGCCCAGAGGTCACACAGAGAGGCAAAGAGGCATTAACGCTGGACGGAGAGTCTGTTTGCTTTTCAGCTGCAGCTTCATGATTTTTTTTTTTTCTCCTCTCATCGCCAAACTACACAGCAAGAAACAGACATAAATCCGTTTTCTGCCCCCAACAGCATGGATTGAGTGAGGGTGACATTTTGAAATAAATTTCTGTCAGTGTTGTTATATTTGGAAATATATTCAGAGCTTTAAATCAAAAGTGATCTTTTCTTTGTTTTTTCTGGAAGTAAATCTTACAAAGCGCAGACAGAATCCTGAGCTGAAACAGTGAAAGTGTTTTCGCGCCTGTGTTTGCTGAATCGCCTTGGTGATCTTCAGACCACCCACTTGGTGAGCCAGCGTCTCTGATTATTTACTGAAGAGTTTGACTTTTAAATAGATGTTACTCACTCAACTGTGGTCACACTCGTCTTTTCTAAACTGAAAAAAAAAGTTAAAATCAGTTTTTATTGTCTCACATGTGAGACAGTTGGAAGCTAAAGCCTGTAATGTACTGACAAACTTTATATCTATTAATATTACATTGCGTGTGTTTGCGTGAGTTGAGTTTACTGGTCTAATTGTAAATAAACCAGATGTCTCAGTCTGTGTTTAGTTTGGGCACACTGGGACTCATTCTTTCAGGTGGTGAAACATAGTGATAATTGGAGTGTATTGACTACACACACACACACACACACACACACACATACACACAAATTACCAGCACATACAGGAGTACATACACACATATGCATGTTTAATCCGGCACAAACACATGCATGTTGAAATTGCTTTATGTTGACATTTACTGTATTTATTGAAGAACAAAGGTGCAACAAATATGTCGGCCACACACACACACACACACACACACACACACACACACACAGCCTTTGGTGTCTTATTTTATGATTCATGATAATATGGCAGAAAAAAAATTATTTTTCATAAAATAAGTAAATTATTCGAAGAAAAATCTAATTGCATAATCATACCTAAACCTCATAATATCCATCTTTCTACGTTTGGTCCCTTTTTAAATTATTATGCTTAAATTGGTGTAGGGAAGCCCGAGTGTATGTAACAATAATTTACTATTGATTTCCCCAAATCTTTCCATCTGGTATTGCTGTCTGTTTCCTAATGGGGCAAAGCCTGAACAGATGCAACAGTGATTCTAAAGTGTAAAATCTTTTCTCACAGAACGTCACATATCAGCTACTGAAAGAGGACAAAAGGAAACTATGATGTCTGTGCTGTCAAACAGAAGGAAAAAGAATTTCATTGAAATGTGTTAGATATGTGATATGTGTTGTAAACAGCAATTTTTACAGATATAACTAAATGTATATGACGGTGGATTGACATTACAATGCCACACAAGTTAGGAATAAGAACAACAAATCCATATGTTATAACCTTTACACATCAGGATATTCTGATAGTCTTTTATTGGTTTCCTCTACTTTTAATTTCCTGTAAATTTACAGCTTGATTACATGTAAAGGTGGCAAACTTTGCACATATTGTTTAGGTGTTCACTGTAATAGAAACAACATTATGCTGTCTATTGAAGCAGAGATATTATAGACTGAGCTTTGTCATTAAGAATAACACGCGACATCGATTGTCTGGTGTTGTTGTGTTCTTCTGGAAATGGGAAACACAGTTAAGTTGATCTGAGCATGATCAGTAATACAGTAATGATAATGTGTTTCAAACTGCTTGGAGTATCAAATGGCTGCGATTTCCTGCATAAAAACACACCTCAATTACAGGGAAATGTTTCAGAGTTAAACTAGTGTTTGTCAGCTGACTTCAGACCCTCTGCATAAATGTCAGGTTTTCTAATCAGATTAGACTTTAGTTTTTTAACAGAATGTGGTAAGTTTTTTTGTATAAAGATGAGACACATTATTGAAATGTATGAATGCACAAAAAAATCAATATACTGGATGGAATTTCAATATCTGTCTGAATGCACAATTGAAAGGTCAGATTACTTCATTGAACTTTATTGATTTTTTCGGAAAGATTATTAACATCTGAAAACAGGGGTGTGTGAGTTTGACAACCTTTGTTATTATGGGGCCTGTTGAATTTTAATAAATCACAAAATAAAAATGTATACAACTGCTCTTAAGAGCTGTAAATATTTAAATGGTTGGGGAAACTTCAGATATAAATAGAGAGAAGAATAAGTGGCTATTATTTACAGTTAAAACTTGGAATTCCCCTTCAGTTTCCAAGTAGTTTCATAGTTAGAAAAATATATTTTTCCATACTGTATGACAGTGTTACATGTACAGTAGGTATATACTCTATTTGTATTGGGTGAAATATAGAAATCTAAGATGTTTTCTTTGACATCAAATGATCTGTTTCAAGATGTGTTTTACATCATTTTATAAACACCTCTTTGTAATTCAGCTTGACGTGTTTGTTATTTTTGGACACTTAGGATCTCTTTGGGAATTTTAAGTTCAGTGGGTGTGAACAATGCCTGTTCACACAACACGAGTTCGGAAAGATGGACTCGTTGTGTGTGTGGGTATTATTTGCAATGTGATAAAGGAAAATGTGTCCCTCTGGTGAAGTATCAGGACAATAAATGATCAATTTTGCGTACTCATTCTGTCTTTTTTTTTCATGCTTTCAGGCATCGTGGAGGGCATGGAGAGAGAGGAGACCAGTGGTGGCTGCCACAGCAGTGAGGAAACACACATCTGTGACAAATGCTGTGCTGAGTTCTTCACTTGGACTGAATTGAGTGAACATCAGAAAGTCTGCACTGAGGATCCCTTGGTGCTGATAGTAAAGGACAATGAGGGGATGCCGGTTCCTGAGGAATCTCCAGTCGGACCCTCTCCGGTTCCTAGTGTGACATCCAGTGACTCGTCTGCAGCAGAGTCCACAGATGCTGGCTTTGAGCTGGGAGAGACGCTGGTGAATGACAACGACAGTCTGGATAACTTAGAGGAAGGCACGGAGCGGGATGAAGCCATGGAGCTTGAGCATTGCCCACAGGACAAATACACCACAACCTCCAGCCCTCAGCCTCCAGATTCAACTGAGTCCACTTCCCCCCAGATGTCAGCTGCTGGCAGCTACAGCATGCCGAGTACAAACGTGACGCTGGAGATCCTTCACAGCACCAGGGTGGCTGTTGCCCAGTTCTCCCAGGGGATCAACAGCAGCAGTACTGGAGGGAAGGCAGCTTCAGCAGCCATCCCGGTGATCCTGGAGCACCTGCTGGCTCTGCAGCAACAACAGGTCCACCAGCTGCAGCTTATTGAGCAGATCTGCAGCCAGGTAGCCATCATGAACAGACAACCAACACAGGCAGCGTTAAACCCAACCTCCAGATCTCTGTCTCTGGCACCTAACCCTTTCCCTTCTCAAGGCATCATCCCTCCTCCCATCCTGCCGCTGTCAGGAACGATGCCCTCATACATCAACGGGCAGGCTGCTGTTTCTTTGTCTTCTGTGCTTGAAAAGTCACAAAGTCTCTCTTCACAAACTATATGCGGGCAGTCCACCTGTAGAGATGTAACATGTACCTCAGCTTCCTCAGAAAATTCAACCCCATCTCTCTCCAGCTGTAGCAGCAGCATCTCCACATTACTCCCTCCTTACACAGGCTCACACACCAGCAGCATTAGCTGTACTCAGACACTGAGCTCCTCCAGCCCGCTCTCCCTGGGGCAGAGCGGCCTCCTCAGCTCATCCTCCAGCCTGCCATTTCTACCTCAGAGCCCCCCCAGCAGCGTCATTTTCCCCAATCCCTTGGCTAGCATCGCCGCCACAGCTAATGCACTTGACCCTCTTGCAGCCCTGATGAAGCACAGGAAAGGGAAACTGCCTAACGTGTCCTTGTTCGAAACGAAGCCCAGCCCAGAGGAGCCCTTCTTCAAGCATAAATGCAGGTTCTGTGCCAAAGTGTTTGGCAGCGACAGCGCTCTGCAGATCCACCTGCGCTCCCATACAGGAGAGCGGCCCTTCAAATGCAACATCTGCGGCAATCGCTTTTCCACAAAAGGGAACTTAAAGGTGCACTTCCAGAGACATAAGGAGAAGTATCCTCATGTTCAGATGAACCCCTACCCGGTGCCAGAATATCTAGACAATGTGCCAACAAGTTCTGGGATTCCCTATGGAATGTCTATCCCTCCAGAAAAACCTGTCTCCTCATGGCTGGATAGCAAACCTGTTGTAGCAACTCTGCCAGCCACTATGGGTCTTCCGCTTTCCTCCACTATTACCAGTATCGGAGGCTCAAATGACCCTGTAAGTGTAACACCATCCGTTAAATCTCCCTACCAGCCAGCTCCTTTTGAATGTCTATCTTTGTCACCCAACCACAGAGGCAGTGAGGCTCACTTCTCTCCTGTTTCAGAGTCTCCACAGTCTAACCATGAGACAGAAGCATCCAATATACTGAAAACAGAAGGGGTACACCTGCCCCAAAACTGCTCCCTCAGACTGAGACCCAACCCAGTAACACAAGCAACCAGCACTATAGTCCCATCTGTGGCCACCACACCTGAACCTGTCACCTCAGCATCCCCTTTCTCCCACTCTCCACCCCTCTCGCTCAACTCAGACGAAGCTAAATTCCCGACCGGTGGCCTCCTGGCCTCTATGCAAACATCTGAAACCTCAAAGCTTCAGCAGCTGGTGGAGAACATTGACAAAAAGATTACAGACCCCAACCAATGCGTCCTCTGTCACCGCGTCCTCAGCTGTCAGAGTGCGCTAAAGATGCACTACCGCATTCACACCGGGGAGAGGCCCTTTAAATGTAAAGTGTGTGGCAGGGCTTTCACCACCAAAGGCAACCTGAAGGCTCACATTGGTGTTCACAGAGAAAATCCTCCTGTTCAGGTGCAACACTCGTGTCCCATTTGCCAGAAGAAGTTCACCAACGCTGTTGTCCTTCAGCAGCACATCCGCATGCACATGGTTGGGCAGATTCCAGACTCAACCCTGGTGGACGGGCTGCAGGACATGGACAGCGATATCTCTGTCAACGAGAGGAACTTTGACAGCCTCAGCAGCAATAGCAATGACCTCATTGATGATATTTCAATGGAGGATGATAATGAGGAAGAGGAAGAGGAGGTAGAGAATATGGAGGAAGGTGGAAATCCATCTAAACCTTTGATCTCTGACTGTAATTCTCCTCCTAAGTCCATTGTTTCGAGTATAGCTGCTCTGGAGAACCAAATGAGGATGATTGACTCTACTTTAAGCCTAAACCACTCCTTTGGTTTAAAATTCCTAACAAATGGTTTTAATGACAGCAGCCAAGTCAACGTTAAATGCTCTTTATCAGAGAAAAGGGTGGAGAATTACAGCGCAAACAGCCCAAATGTGTCAGAATCCTCCTGTTCACCTCGTGTATCTGCGTCTCCTATTCAAAGCAACTCAGAAGGCATGACGATCAAATCACCTGCAGTGAACAACGACAGGCCAGAATCTCAAGAGGCTTTGGCAGCCTCAGTGAAGAGAGAGCAATCTGAGTCTCCCACTTCAGCATCAGCAGCTGCAGTGGCCCAAGAGCTGAGAGGATTACAGGCCAGCAAGCAATGTGTGAAAGAGGAGACTCCTTATAGTATGTCATTCCAACTAAGCAGAGAAAAAGGTACATTTGCAATGTTGTGTTAATCTAGCCTACTTAAGTTCAGTGTGTTTAAGGTAATTTTAAGGGAGGAAAACTTCACCTCTACACTTTCATTTCAGCTGCAGGTCAAAGTATTCCCAGCCTGGTTACCAACACATCATCGGGCATGATAAAAACCGAGATCAACGGTCACAGTCAGCCAATCAACCCGTCCGAAGGGCAGCACCCACCGTTTAGCGTCCACATCCCTCCGGCTTATGCATCAGTCGGCAGCCCTGGAATGACCTCCCTGCTCGGACCTGCTCCTCCTCGCCGAATGCCGAAGCAGCACAACTGCAATGCCTGTGGGAAGAACTTCTCGTCAGCCAGCGCCCTACAGATCCATGAGCGCACACACACTGGAGAGAAACCGTTTGTCTGCTCCATCTGCGGCAGAGCTTTCACCACAAAAGGCAATCTGAAGGTAGATAATGGATGTTTTTCTCTGTTGTGCTGTCTGGATTCAAGCTGATAGCTTTGTTGACATATCTGCTGGTAAATATCTCCCTTTTGTGAAATATTAAATATTGTTGTATAGTGGATAAGAACACACTTCCTGGGACTGTCTTTCAGGATTTCAGTTAATGGCACCATACATGGCAATGGCATAACCTTTTCAGCAATTGTAGGGAAACAAAGCATTCACAGCTTCTCTTGCATAAATGTGCTCTGTCCCTTCCCAGCGAAAAGTCCAGCACGAAAAGATAAAGTAAAGCCAGTTTGTAAACTGTCATTTAAACTTCCTGTTAAAACACACAAAGAACATTCCCCTTTTATCAAAAAGTGTAAAAATTCTAAATAGCAACATATTTATTTGTCATGTACACTTCAGCAAACCTAAGGAAATTAGGAACACCAGAAGCGTTACCATGCACCTTTCAAAATAAAAGTCTGTGTGAAATCCACATAAGATTCAACAGGGATTTATAATGCCCTGTCCATATGTCCCATTATATATTTTCCTTTTCACCAAAAAAAAAAAAAAAAAGCCAAAGAAACCTGAGGGAGAACCTGACAACTTTTTAATTTCTTTTTTTGCATGTCTGTAATCTATTGACCACTTGATTCTGTAAAAAATCAGTAAGGGCTGCAACTCACAATTCCTTTCCTTCCAATTAGTTTGCTTATTATTTTCTCCACTAATTAATAATTAATTGTTTTGTTTATAAAATGTCAGAAAGTAGTAGTAGAAAACATATCCATGACAATTTCCTAAAGCCCAAGGTGACATCTTCAAATCTTCTTGTTTTGTCAAACCAACAGGCCAAAACCCAAAGATGTTTCTCTTTACTATCATATAAGACAAAGAAAACAGCAAATATTCACATTTGAGATGCTGAAACCAGCAAATATTTGGCATTTTTGCTTGACAAATCACTCAGATGATTAATCGTTTGTCAAAATTGTTGCTGATTAACTTTCTATTGATAGACGGATCGATAAATCAACTAATCGTTCCAGCTCTAAATCAGTATTGGCATTCAAAAAGCCATGCTAGTGAAGCTATGGTGTTGTCAGATCCTGTAAACACATGAAATGTCTTTCCAAGTCAAAAAAACATCTGAACCGTTTTTACATTCTGTTTGAAAGATTCTGCATTTTTCAATAAGCCTATCAATATATCAGTATTTGGAATGGGGGAGTATAGTTCAACAGGGAGATTAAAGTACCAACTCTTTTAGTGTAGGGGGCTTGATATTTACTTGGATCATCCATGCTAAACATGTTTGGGTTTTGAAATAAATGCATCCACCAAATCTAATATCTGTCATTTTCAGGTTCATATGGGAACTCACATGTGGAACAACGCACCAGCCAGGAGAGGCCGGCGGCTGTCGGTAGAGAACCCCATGGCCCTGCTGGGTGGAGAGGCCATGAAGTTTGGAGAGATGTTTCAGAAGGACCTGGCAGCTCGAGCGATGAATGTAGACCCTGGATTCTGGAACCGCTACGCGACAGCTATTGCCAACAGCCTGGCCACGAAGAACAACGAGATCTCAGTGATTCAGAACAGAAGCATCTCTCAGTTTCACCCTCTGACTGCAGGCATGGACAGAGTGAGCACCACAGGAAGTTCAATAACCAGTCGAACCAAGACAGGCATGGACCTGGGAAATAATAGGCATTTTTCTATGCTGATTGATGACAGCAAAGAAATTGGAATCAATTGAAAAAAAAAAATGGGGACTTGATACTTATGCAATCTATTATGGATGTTAAAATATTTGTAAAACACCTTGTTTGTTCTTATGTATTAAATATAGACTTAAAAAAAGAACTTTTTATCAATTGACAGAGAATAGTAGGGTATTCACATTTTGCTATTTTACTTTGCTGTCATTTGTGAATGTTTTTTTTTCTATATGTTAAATAAGTTGTTTCACTTGTACCTGAGAATTCCTACGGTGCTTAGGCGAAAGGCTGCTCTGAAGAAGGGAACATATGTTCAAATCAATAATGCAAAGAGTCTGCTATCTCCTCCAGACAGCTGCACAGTACCGATAGCTGGTGCAAAGCACAAAACATGCTCACAAATACCCACAATTACGAGTTGCAATGAGCTATTGTCAAAGTTATGGTGAGAAATTGTCATTCTTAAACAACAGTTGGACCGAATAAAAACTAGAACAAACTGTCTATATGTTCAATTCACTACCTCTCTCTGTTTAAACACTGAAAAGAGCTGACTTTTTTGAGGTTATTTCACATACTACATTACTACATTACCTCTCTCCTGACCTTATGCATTATGTAAGCAAGTAAGCACATTTTTTTTCTGCAAACAACTTCTGTATAACATTAAACGGGCATGTACAGATGTGCACTCATAAATAAAATGCATTTGTTACCATGTTGTTTCAACAACAATAATAATAATGGTGATAAGCTACTAGAGTTAATTGTTTTGGTGCAATCAGTTTTAACTTTACATATGCATTAATCAGTTTTGTATAAATTGGTGGGGGGGTTTTGTCAAATGATCTCTTTCCAAACTTTATGATGTTAACAGATGTACATCCTGCTGTTCATATCCACTGTGAGAGGATGAATACAGACAGGTAATTCTCAAAGACTACCTCATCACATCAGAAAGTGAAATTAGCCACATTAATCGAGATTTCCTTGGTTGTTGCAAATTATTTTGAAAAAATTAGTTAAGCCGATTTATCTGGAATATTATCTTGTACTTAAATGAAAAATAAACAAAGGAAGACAAAATGGCCAGCTCTAGAAAAGAGGTGGGTTTAAGGAAGACAATTAACTATTTTAACTATATGTGAAAAAACAGTCTCCACTCAAAGGTTTGTTTATTAGCTTTTTCTGAGCTTTCAACCGCATATCACGGTCTTTATCAGCGCCGATCTGCTCTAAATTAGTTTTCAACAGTTTGTTCCTCGTTTGATTTGAGGAACAAACTGATTTGATTTGAGTTATGCTATGTTATGCAAAACATAACTCGCTCCATGCAATGCCTCACAGTCTCATAATCATAAACAAATTTCAATCGACCACACAGTGACCATGATGAATTTTGGCAACGGTTCACTCATGCTGCCTTTGTTGTCTCCTGGGAAGTGCACACTCCCTTTTGTTACAATAAATCAGGGCTACTTCTTGTAAGAAGACACATTCTTTGTTTATTTTGCTTAGTTTGAGAGATCCGTCGTCCAAGGGCTACGCTGTCCTACAGCGACAGAATGACGGAGAGACGATGGAAAATACACCCTCTATGCCCTCTAACCTTGAACCTCGCACCACGTTAGCGTTACTTCTTCTTTGGTCGTGAGTTTTATAGTTGCGACATTTTTGCACAGTAAGTTAATGCAGCATAAATCCTTAACGCCTTTTTATGGTGACGTCAGGATGTGTACTGCCCAGCCAAGATGGCTGACAGTATTCCGCTGAATCCGGTGCGGAAGAACTCGAAGAGAATCCCATACTACAACTCAGCCAGATTTTCAAGGTATGGAGGGGCTAGCTGGGCTGTTTCTTCGGTCGCGTACTGAAGAAACAACCGTTTGTCTACAATGTTTACATTTCGCTGCCTCGCTTGCTTCCGGGGTCCGTGTGTGTGTGTGTGTGTGTGTGTGTGTGTGTGTGTGTGTGTGCGGGTCGTGGCTGTTAGCTTGTGTTGATAGCACTGCTGTTTACAGGTCCTTCGCATTTCCCCCTTTGACAGCTGCTCGCTTAGCTCCCACCATCATCCATAAAGATAATAATCCGTCTAATGTTTAATCTATCTTTACTAGTCCAATACAACAAACTCTATAACCTCTTAGTGTGCGTTAGTGGCAGGCTGATCACTGCTCAGCTCAGTCCCATCTGGCATTTAACTTAAAGTCACTTGATAGCTTATCTGTGTTAAGTTTCACATGTTATAAAAGTGTTGTTGCATGCTGTAGTCATCCTTCACCAGCTTGTTCATTTTTCAGACTGGACGAGGATGAGCTAATAAAGCCCGTCAGGGTCAGGAATGGACAGGAAGTGAACTAGTCGCATGACCAGGTACTTTTAGACAAAGTAATAGGTTGTTCCTCACTGTTTATAAGCGAATATGTTTAATTAGTAGCCCACCATAAATGTATCTACCACAATTGGCTTTGCATATAAGCAGTTCTTCTTGAGTTGTGATGATGTTTATCTACTTCCCCTTTAAATTTAGATTATAATGGTTGCACCTCTCTCTTGTCCATGTGACAGTTGATTGATAAAGCTTTTTCCACCCACTCAGGAAGCAGTTGTTGGCACCGATGCCTGTGCTGCACCGGAGAGCCAGCAAACCTTTTTACAAACCACCCCACGTTTCCACTGGATTTAGAGTTGAGTTATTATGTAATCCGATGTAGGAGTTCCATAGCAAGAAACACTAGCTATTAACATACTTGGTTGCATGTAGTCCCAAGAGTGCGTAAACACAAAAACAGTTGCTGGTGATTCATACATTGCCACAGGCACAGTGGTTGCTGAGGTCAAAGCATCAAGAGTTGATTTGCAGGTTTAGAACCAAATTCAAAAGTAGTCAAGTCAAAAAGTACTCAATGTTTGCATCAACTAACACTACAATTTGGGTAGTCCTTTAAGTCTATGCCCCCTGTTTTTTTTAAAAGCTTCCACTTGTTGTGTACGCTCTCTGCCCATATTTAGGTACAGTGTAGATCTGTTCTTTTCTTTGCAAACTTTTCACTTTATCTTTCATCTCTCTTGAGGCCTGCCCACTGTCCGGTAAAACTGGAGTTTTTCTCTTACCTTCTGCCATTTTCCTCTCTTCTTGCTGCTCACTGTCTTTCTGATTGCCAACGAATCTAGCGTTTATGTGGTGTCAGCATCATGTGGCGTCATGTACTTCTTAGTTCTACACCAGAAGAAATAAGGGTTAGAGTGGATCCAGTTTCACTAGGTGAGATCCATTATTTTGGTGATGGATACATTTGGAGCAAACTAAGACTTAGTTATGATTTCCATAATCTGCATCTAGTTTGTGGAAATAACATATGCATAATCTCCTTATTGTGTTTGTTTTCACTGTTGACATCTCAGGGAGTTTGTTTAGTTCAGCGGAATTTGTTACACTAAGGGGTTTAGCATTAAGTGTGTTGATATTCTTTGTGCATGTATGTAATGTACTGTATGATGTTATGAGTGTATGTTATGTAATCATGTTTCAGAAAGTGAATCACTCATTCCCAGCACACTCCCTCCCTCCAACGGAAAAAATTCATACATGCGTTTTCAGTTTTATTCTCGACTGTACAGCATGTTCTGTCATAACAGATATATTTATATGGACAAATAAAACTGATAAGATTAGAAAGGAAGGTTTCACAGACGGCTTCCTAAATCAGATGGAGGATTTAATGTTCCAGATTTAGAATTTAATCATCTCACCACCCAAGGATTTTATTTGTGCCCTATAAAAATGTAGGTTTATTTCCTGTAAATATTTGCAAAACAGTTTTCTTCTGAGCAATGCAAAATCTTTACCTTTGTGCAAAATTTATAACAAAACTTTGATCTACTTTCATTCAGACAGCGGTGGAGGAGAATGCTGGAATTCAACAGAGATATTACAGTTAATAAGAATAATCTGTGTTTATTCCAATATAAATATTGTGAGATAATCAGACTGAATTGTAAGATAAAGTGTATAAATATAGTAGAGGTACAGCAGGGATCTGTGTTGTATGTAGCACTACAGATTAAGTAATGCATGCTTCCTGGGATTGTTGTAAAATTAATTAGGGTTTGGTTTGACTGGGGTGAAACTTGTTGCATATTTCAGGCTGCATTACAAGATGTAATGAGATACTGAAAAGTACTGGGAATCCTCAAACCATTCAATGCTTGCTTGAGTAATAGTGGTGCAGAGCCTTACTCTGGGTGTGACACAATCCATACAGGCCAGCGTGGTGCAAGGAAGGATAGATAACAAGTTGCTTTAGGACTGAAAGTGCTCTTAATTAGAGTATCATTATCTCTGGTTCTTAAACTAAAGTTGCAGGAGCTCTCAGCTGAAACAGGAAGTCAGGCTGTACCAGCTTCTTCTGCATGTTTAGCTTTGGCATGACGAGCATCTCTGCAGGGCTGTATCAGTGAGAACTAGTGTGGATGGTCTATCTTAAGCTCATAATCCCGCTGAAGCTAGTTTTATGCTTGTTCACATGTCCATGTTTTTTGTAGCTACAAGACTCTCTTTCACGTACAACAGAGTGACCTTTCAGGCTGCTTATATTTCCAAATTTCCAAATTTAGATTTTTGTTTTTTTGTGCAGCCAACTCAAATAGATCTGCCTCCACCCAAAAATATTTTCTGTAGTTGTTGTGTTTTCCTTTTTAGAAGTCTGGAAATGAAGTTTAAAGCGCAGACTGATTGAAACCTTCCCAGAATTGTGCATTTGCATGCAGTTAATTGAAACATTTAATTAAATTAAAATCACAATTTAGCTTGTGAACACAGTGATGTTTGGCAGTCAGCTTTTAAGTGTTTGATAATAAAGCTCCCTGCCACAAATAACTAACCTGTGGGAAACACAGCATTCACACAGCAGTAATGTGTTCGTTCACGTCAGTGCAGAACCTACAACCTATGTTTGCCTCTGTTCTATTAATGATACTTCATTTGTTATGTTGTGAATCAGCTCTCACAGAAGTACATTTAAAACCAGCGTGTTATTTTTATCATCAGTCTTCACCTGACTTTTTCAAATTCACACCCTGTGTGCAGAAAACGCTAAAACATTCATCAGTAAATATTCAGCGAGTCTCAACACAAGCAGTTACCACCTTCTCAGAAGACTCTCACATCAGGCTTTGCAAAAGCAAGAGTCATTTTTACCTAAATATAAAAAGTGTTATGATTAGAAAGTCATTTTCTTTCTGCATGTTGGGGTGGGGTTTTTCAGTCAACCAGTGGTTGCTGGTAATGAAAGCGGTCAGGCATTGTAGACAGACACTGGACACACTTGTACTATAATGTGGTACCAGTATTCTGAAGGTCTTTTAATGTTGTCTATTGAAATATATCAGATATGAATGTTGATGTTTAAGTGTGTAAAATATCTCATTGTGCTGGATCACTCTGTTATTTATTTATTTATTTATTTATTTATTTATAAGCAGAAAAAGAATAGCATAAACTACATCCTAGCAGAATTGGAAATGGCCTTGACTTCATAGTATCCAAGAGAGAAGCTCTTCTTATAGTAAACCTGACGTCCCCTTTGGTACCTAATACTCATTGCATTCTACAGCAGTGTTTCAAAAGAGGACTGTACACCACTATTTTACTTATTTATTTACTCAGTTTTAGGTGTATCTTTCCTTTTCATTCTATGTTCATTGTTCGTTTTGATGCAAGACAGAATGGTTTGCTTATTTCTGTGTGTAATTTGCGTCTTCTCTTGAAGTGTTTTGATAGTTTTGCAGTGTAACTCCAATATTCCTTCTGTGTGTTGTGAGTGTGCAACTAGTTTGGATCTATGGTGACTTAGCCAGTATTGTGAGCCCATGTAGGTTGTTCCTATTAGGCTACAGACTGTCTTGATTCTTTAGAGGGGCCTCTCGAGTAAGACATTACGTGCTTCTCAAGAGCGTTTCCAGTGTTTCTTTATAATGTGAATAGGAGATGGGATAGAGGAACTGAGCCAACTAGTTTAACTTGATTTGAATGTTTTCTTCAGTCTTTTGCTAGATTTTGCACATCTAGTGCCATGAAGAGCATTCTCTCAGTCTTGAATCTTGACAGCATGTCTATAGTTGGCCACACAGCCTGTATGTAGATCATGTTTAATTCAGCATCCATGTGAATTAAGAGGAGCTTATCGTTATGACTAGAGTCATTTTTCAAAAGTGCGGAGTGTATAATTCTTACATTTTAGATGGAAAATCATCTGTTCTGATGTGTTATGTTCATTTACCTCAAGCGAATGTTGTGACATCTAAAATCTACAAGGCTGGAACAGCTTCTGTAATTGTGCCTTAACACAAAATGATATCATTCCTCATTAGAAATAGTGGATCCTGCTGAACACAATCCAAGTCCACGTTCAGTTTCTTTATATTTCACTGTACTCTGTCCTCACAGATACTCCCTAGAAGATGAGCCCTCTAACCTGGACGAGATGCCTCTGATGATGTCGGAGGAAGGCTTTGAGAATGATGAGAGCGACTACCAGACGCTGCCCCGGGCCAGAGTCAATCAGAGGCAGAGAGGCCTCGGCTGGTTCCTCCTGGGAGGGTGGAAAGTCCTCTGTGGAAGGTATTTCTACACCATTGCATTATTGTTGTTGCATATAATGTTTTTTGTTTTTGTTTTTGTTTTTTTACAACTTATAGCTTGGTCATCTGTGCATGATGACTCAAAGAAATGATGCACAGTTCATATTCTAGTCTCATGTAGCTGGACATTTTTTCCTTGCTTCAGTTCAGTCCTGCTTCTACTCAGGAGAAAAGTTGCTGAAACCATTTCTATACAAGCAAAAATGATATAATATTCTCAAATAAGTTTTTGCTACATGTTTTTACCTTCTACCACATACTGCCTGCGTGTCCGTGGGTGTTATGAATATAAACTTATAAACATATTTTCGTACTATTATTACCCTACTTGTAGAAGACTTATGCTTTGCAACCTATCTAAAACAGGTCTTTAACATGAAGGGCACAGAGTATCAGTTCAAGTTTTACTTAAAATTTATCAGAATCAAGTTTATTGCCAAGTGGATTTTCACATACAAGGAATTTGCCTTGGTATATTGGTGCATGCTATGATGTTCATAGTCCAAGAATGGTTGCAAAGTCAGGTATTTTCAGAGAGAGATATGTACTGCTGTCAAAGCTAAATAAATTCCTCTGCTGCACTGCAAAGTCACGTCATTTTTCTATCTGTAGATTAGAGTTATTGTACATCCGTTTGGGCCTTTTAACCACTCTGAAAGTTGTCAGTATTTTGTCATTCTGTAAATGTATGCGTAGTGTATAATGTCAGCAAGTATGCTCGTGATGATCAGTTTGGATTTCAAACGCACCAGTAGTTGTGCATGAAGTGCAAAGAGAGGATAAGGGCGTGTTTTTGGTCGAGTTCCTCGATGCGCACCATCAGTCCAAAAAGATTTTCAGGTCAAACAGAACGCTGCGGTTTATCCAGCTAATCATTAATTTGACAGGTTGTGCCCTCTAAAGATGCTCCTTTCTGGCCAAGAGAAGAGTGTTTGTTTATGCCAGAACAATAAAGTGTAACATTCATGAACAAATGTTTGTGCAGCACTTCATTTATTGATGTAGGAATTTCATAGAATATTCTGTTTTCGGCGTCGTTTTGTTGTTAGTGGTGCATCTCCAGTTGAAGCGGCATATTGATCCCCCGTCCCCCTCCCCCTCCCCGTCCCCCCCACTAATGAACAAATCGGATTTTTCACAGCTGACCAGTTTGATGCTTTCCAGTAATTTTATGTGTGCTTAGTGTGGGATTATAAAACACAAATAATTCACACTGAATAAGCCCTGACTGTTCAAATGGCATATTATTTGAATAGCATTCATTTGCTCAAATAATCGCTCTTATGAAACTGGACTCAGAGTGCACAGAGACAGAGAACATCGCGGCCAATACAAACAAAGACTTTTTACCAAAGTTGATTTATTTAGCTTTATGTTTTGCCAACTTGCTTAAAAAGTGGAAAAGCCAAGTCGATCAGCATGACGGTATACACCGACACTCTCCCCTCTTTCCCTCCCAGGTGCCAGTTTAGTTCATGCTCACACCGAGGCGCTCTCATTGTAATTTACCCCCACACTACACCTCTGTTTGCATTTGATATCAGATATGCTAGATAAGCCCCAATGTAGTCATTAGCAGGTTGATAGAAAGTCAAATACTTTTTAAAAAAGTAAATGTCAATCCACAATCCATCTCTTCTCTCCAATCTCTTCTCAGAACTTTAATATCACAATAATAACATAGGTACAATTGAAAGGGCTGGGCTTTGCATGTTAGAGACATGAGGTAAAACTAACAAGGAAACAAAGACGAATCATATTCTGCTTTACAGTATGTTTGTCTGCACACATACAGCGTGTGTGGTTGTTAAGGCTTACCGGCTTATTCAGCACTGAAAGTGTCTGACTCCCACAGCATTAGCAAGAGAATTCCCTCCTGGAGAGATACTAACCTTTTCAAGTCATTCAAAGTGCTAGAAGGAAAGGACTTCTTTATAAAATTGTGTCAAAAGAAGCCTCGAAGATCTAATTAACACTGACAAGACCAGGGGTATAAATAACATCAGTACTGTAGGATGCAGCGGGGCACAGCTGCGGAGCTCAGTGGCCACAATTGATTTAACAGCTGAGAAAATTAATGAGAATTGAGGTTATTGAATTGTGAAAAGTCTTGACCTGTAGTAAGGGGTCATTATTTCCTTTGTTTATTACAAAAATCCAGGCATTTATTGACATGAATGTTACAAATCAGATGTGACTATAAAGGTGAAATGCAAGCGATCTACTCCTTTCTTTAAAAAAAAAAAAAAAATTGGAGTCTTCTTTTTAAATAATAATTTCAACAAAACACATATTTTATTGCTTTAGGCCCCTAATTTGCGTTCCTCTTCCCTATTTACTTCTTCAAAACATTATTTGATGTCAAAATCAGCCTTTTCCTACAGCTACATAAATTACTTGGTAAAATTCACAGGCCTCAGTCGTTCTTTATTATTTGACTTGGTGCATTAGTCTTTTTTTTTTTTTGTAGTCTAGATTGGTACAAATTTAATCTGCAAGATATTTTCATAATCGATTTAAGCCTATTTTCATGCAAAATTGGCAAATATTTCCCAGCTTCTTGAATGAGCTTCTTTATTGTTTTTCTTTGTCTTATGTGACCATTAATTAGATCTCTTTGGGTTTTGGACAGTTGGTTGTACAAAACAAGCAATTTAAGGACGTCACCTAGGCTTTTGGAAATTATAATGGAATTTTTCACATTTTTCTGACTTTTTCCAGACCGAATAATGAATCGATTGATCAAGAAAGTAATTGGCTGCTTTAATTGATAATGAAATTAATTGTTAGTTGCAGTCCTGTACATTTAGTAGCATGCTGTTGGTGTAATGTGTTTACACTGGACATTTTGACGTCTTCCCCTCGCAGCTGCTGTGACTGTCTGGCCCATATATGTCGGAGGAAGAAGGAGCTGAAGGCCAGGGTGGTGTGGCTTGGCTGCCCGGAGAAATGTGAAGAGAAGTACCCCAAAAACGCCATCAAAAACCAGAAGTACAACATCTTCACCTTTGTGCCTGGGGTGAGTTGGATTCCAGAGAACAGCAAAGGCCTATAATGTGTTAAGTTAACTGTCTTTCCTTATGTAACAAAATTCACATTTCATGCTCTGATCTTTGTTCCAAGCACAGAAGTTATGGCTTTTATTGAGTCAATGTTCCCACTGTTATTAACTTTTATAGTCCCCACAGTTGCAATCCGCCCTTCCAGCTGAAATATGCTGATCTTTTCACAGATGAATAGTATGTAAAGCACATTAGCATGCACTGGGTCTAATTGTTAACTGTTCTGTCATTAAGTTAAGGGTTTACACTGTAGGGGACATTAGAGATCCGTCAGACTTACTTATTAAAAACCAAATGGTTCCATGATTAAGAGGGCTGCCTTCGGCCCAGGCCATAAAATGTCAACTGTCTATTAGAGACGTAGATATTCTCATCGGTGGTGAACAAAACGGCTCTGTTTTTCTCCCTCCACTTTGAATTATTAAATACACACAAATTGAGTTTAGCAGTGTGCATTTTTCCCTAAAGGTCAGGGGGTTCATTAACTGTAGAGCATCGTCCATTGATCCCATTGTCTCTGATAATCTGTGACTAGACGCTAGACTCTCATTATTGCAAACATTATTCAAAATTTGACCTTAGATGAATAGAATACTAAGGGATCCCTGCTGATGGATAGCCCATTAGCGCAGAGGCCTCAGTAAGTCACAGGTGGCACTCTGGTATGTGTGATTTAAGAAAGTTGGCACGTTTTCCTTCTTCATTCGTTATTGTGGTTATCAGTCCTGTTTGTCTTGTGCTGGATGTTTGTTTTGCAAAGCGTCAGCACCAACCACCATTGCACCAAGTTGCCAAGTGCCACGTGAAATCCGTACCCTGAATGCCATTTGAAACAGTCCTCAAAGTGTCAGTTTCCATTAGGTGAATGTAAAGTTAACAGCATTAACATGTATCTTATTCCACCTTGGAACATGTACAGTAACCCATCCCCGCATCGCTGCTTCCTCTTTGTCTTCTTTGACAGCTGTCGTCGTCTTTGACTCAACTCGCTGACATGTTCACTCATCTTGCTGAATCTTTGTCTTCTGCTCCCCTCTCAGGTTCTCTACCAGCAGTTCAAGTTCTTCCTCAATCTCTACTTTCTGGTGGTGGCCTGTTCCCAGTTTGTGCCATCACTGAAAATCGGATATTTGTACACGTACTGGGCGCCTCTGGTAAACAGTGTTTTACTCTGCAATTGATTTGTATGAAAAATAAATGTAGGTCTGTCAAAGCATTCCACCCTGGATTATGCCACAAATGTTCGTACATATTTGTAGGTGGTATTATTGTTTATTTAATTATTTATTGTGATTAACACATATTAACATGCAACAAAAGGCAGTTGAAAGCTGAAATGATTAGTCGATTAATCGATTAGATGATCGTCAGAAAACATTTGCCAAGTATTTTGGTAATTGATTAGTCATTTCAGTCATTTCTTTTTAAAGCAAAAATGCCAAACATCTTCTGTTTCCAGCTGTTCACATGTGAGGATTTGCTGCTTTTCTCTTTTTTCATATCTTATCTAAATTGAATATCTTTGGCTTTTGGACTGTTGGTCAGGCAAACCAAGTAAATTGAAGACATCATCTTGGGTTCAGAGAAATTGTGGTGATGTTTTTTTTTTTTTTTTTTTTTTTACACTTCATAGGCTAAATAAAAGAATTGTTAGCTGCAGACGTAACGACAAAAGATCATCTATATATTGGCGCATATTTTTATACCATGTAGACAGTTTAAATTAAATTACAGTTTCCGGCTTTGTGTTGTACCAATGATACACGCTGTTTGAATGTTTTCCTAGAGAAAGAAGTAAACATAGACATGAACCTTTTACTGTGTGTAAAAGTAAGCTTTATATGTTACATTACTGGATTCTGGTATTAATGAAGCTTTGTTTAATGATCATGGTATGATTGATGTGTTTTGCTCTTTTGTCACTCAGGGTTTTGTGTTAGCCGTTACGATGGTGCGAGAGGCTGTGGACGAAGTGCGACGGTACCAACGGGACAAAGAGATGAACTCTCAACTCTACAGCAAGCTCACAGTGCGAGGTCAGTGAGAGGACTGAAAGAAATCTATCCGCACTCCTCCTCATGCCTGTAACTGTTTGCTGACATTATGATAACGGATATTCCAGTGTACAGTCAAGCTCTCACCATGCAATTAAGAGACGGCACTCTGGATCTACACTTGTAACAGAAGTCATTCTTCCTGCTGTAATTGCATCGATTATTTTTTTTTTCTCTCTCAGTTTCTCAAGACTGTGTGATCTAAGATCTGTCCCTTTGTTGAATGTGTGGTAAAATCCCCCTGTGTGGTATCTGTGACCATAGCTGAGGATGTCGCTTTCACACTCTGTGTGCTCATGTGCATGTGTACACAGTTATGTGTGCTTGTGAGCACAGAAGAAGAAGGGTCGTAGCGGATATTGAGGCAATATAATTGAGAGTGACCCTATGTGCCATTGTTTTTGTCTATGCCTCAGAGCAGAGATGAAAACAGAAGGGTGTCACATTATCACGCTGGAGGTAATCAATCTGTTAGAAGGTGAGAGAGAAAGAGAAGAGCAATAGCAAAAAGTGGGTTGTGGTTTTAAGAGTCAGCGTCATTTTTCAAGGGCCAGAAATCAATACCTGCATTTTATTTCATAGCTATTTAAAAATTCACAGCATGTCTTTAAAAATGAAGAGTCTATAATTTTACTGTGGAGTTACTTTAGGATTGCTGTCTGTTGCCTTTCACATTTTCATTCAACCTGTCTTTTTCCTTAGGTAAAGTTCAAGTGAAGAGTTCAGACATACAAGTTGGGGACCTGATCATCGTTGATAAGGTAAAGCTTTAGTGTTTCCTGCAGATATCTTTGCATGCAAGGATTTTGAAAGGATGAGTTTTCTGCTACAAATGTTACTACCCCAAAATACATATTTATGTGTGTTTATTTGCCAGCAACAATTTATTAATTAGGAAGTAGGAAGCAATTTAGAATATATGACCTACATGTTCTAAAGCAGCGTGTTTTATTACATAAGAATTAGGTTTGGCTTTTAAAGGGTAACTCCAGTATTTTTACAAATTTTTTACAAATTAGTCATTTCCTGTTGAAATAACTAATACTACCAAAAGGAAATGGTGGCGTAATCCTTTGGGGCAGTTGCGCCTGTGAAAAGTATGTCCACTAAAAGTGCTTGTTTTGCCACTGACAGGCTCAGATCGCTATTGTTAAGTGTCTGACAACATTATGGAAAGGATCCCTACAGAGACAGGCCGTTTGTTAAAGAGTAAGATCCTTTTTGTTTAAGCAGAAACAGAAGTCTCGCTCTGAAATCTCGCGAGAGGTTGAGTTGTTGCAGAAAGACGGTGGTGGAAATGTGAGTCAGAGTTGGAGAGAACAGTTTACATAGAGAAACTGCTGGCAGGAGTTTATTTCCAAAGTCATGGCTGAATATTTGGCTGATTTCGACAATGTAGATGAGGTATTTGAATTTGATGGCCATTCCTATTCATTTGAGCCTATACAGATCAACAACTCAACCTCTCCCCAACCATTTTAAAAATGCCAAAGTTACCAAATCAGTGTTTTTATGCATCCCTACACATTCTCATTCCCTCCAAAAAAAGCAAAAGGGGATTTTGAATAGTTGACCAGCCACTTTAGAGCAGATAGAATAACTTAACTGGATTTGAAGGCACAGCGTTAATCAGAGTTTTGCTTTTCTGTGAAACTGATAATGCACTTTTGATACTATAAAACTCCCACTCACCTGTTAAACATGTGATCTTGGGTTTCAGCTCAGCCAACATGAAATCTAGCTGCTGCTATAAAGTGGACAAGTTAAATTTCCATTACTGTGTGTTAGACAGACTTTAAAAATCTGCTTCTCCTTCACCCTCTGGTCAAGGTATTGACCTTGTTCAATTATTCAGGAAGATTCAAAGGGCTTTTTCCACAGTGCTCAATAACACGCAGCCATTTGCTCTCTTGTTTTTTTCTTTCTTTTTGTAGAACCAAAGGATTCCTGCAGACATGATATTCCTGAGAACATCAGAGAAAAATGGTGAGCAGGCAAAGTGTTGGTGTAACTTTATCAATGTGAAACAGGACATTGCTGAAAAGACATAATGCTCATACTCAGACAAACTCCTACTGGACTGATAAAGGTTTTAAAATGGAGAAACATAGCTTGATAAACATTAATAAGTCATTGCAATAGATTATTTTAGATTTAATTTCGGACATGTTAAAAAAATATGTAAGTAAGAACAAGAATAACCAATAAATTTCACAGCAAACTCATAATAACCAACATAAATAAATATTTCATGTCTGAAAAGGAGTAGGAAGAAGTGAATAGGATCAAGTCCTACCCCTTTTATATTTTATCAATAAACTTTGTGTTAAAAATAAATATTCCAGCTTTCCGCCCCAGTATTCACCATACACCACTCAATCTAATCAATCAAATCAAAGTAAAATAAAACAATAAAACAAAACATGACCAAAATAAGATGGAATACTAATGCAAAAATAAAGTACAATAAAACAGACAGAATGCCTTTTAGCTGAACTTTGTGTGCCTTGTGGCACTTTAACGAACTGTGTCAAGATCATTTGGGTGAGAAATGTGACTTTTCCCTACACTTCCAGTCCCTTGACATCATCTGATCAAGGCAGGAAGTGATTCGTATGATTTATGTCACATTCTCCTAGTGACTGATGATGCAAATTCCAATTAATCAATGAGTCAGATCCTGGCTCTTTTCTAAGGGGTGTCGGGGGGGGGGAGATGTTCTGAGGACATAATTTCCATCAATCTTTGATGTGCCAATATGCTTGGCAGGGAGTTGTTGATGTCTTTATGCCTCTAACACACACACACACACATACATAAACACATCTTTATCTTTCACACATACGGTCTCACATACTTTGTCTTTCACATGCTCACACACACACACACACACACACATCTCAGTGATGTTATGTGAGGAGCTGAAGGTGCCATTGCAGCAGAAGCAAAGCATGAATCGTCCTCCCTGTGTTAATGTTTTCCATCATAGTTAACCCTCCAGGGATGTTTTATAGCTGCCCTTTACACTCTCTGTCAAATAGTTTCTCTCATCCATCAGTTTCATATGTAATATTACCTCAGATCAATACAGGTCAGGACTGCTCAACGTTTATCGGACCTTGCGGTGTCCGCAGCAGCCACAGATGCTCTGGATTGTGCTACAGGCTATAATGTCACTGCGCTGTTGGTGATGCACTTTTACATGTGACAGTTTCTTACAGAAGCCTAATTTTGTACACGCTAAATGTGTTTTCATTTTTTAAATATACAATGTCTCACAAATGTTATATTCAAGAATTATATGCTATGTTTAACCCCTTCAACAACACAAACTCCAAATTCATCAAAACCTTCTCATGTTTGTTGGCTGAACATTGTTTAACCTTCAGAACGTCCCAGGGCTTCCAAAAATGCAAATATTTATTGTTGAGTTTCATTGAAATGTGTATAAAATCACTCTAAATCATCAGTTTTCTGTATGAAATTGTGATACAGCCATAAAAACTTTTGTCTTTTAAAAGAGGAAATAACATAGCGTTCCCCTTACAAATGAAAAGTTGAATTCACAATCTAAGAAATGCACTCTTTCTCATTTCAGTGCACTCGGGGGTTTTGATACTACAGCCTTAGACTGTCTCGCCAGTTTTCCACAAGAGCATAGGGCACAATATGTGTCAAGAGATTATAGGAGATTTTCCACAGTCTGGTGTGACCAGTAGCTCATAGTGGCTAACGTTAGCTAATGTTAGCAAACTTAAGATAATGTGTAACTAACATTACAGAGTCAGTTCACCGAATGAATGACTTTTCTCTACTTGTGCTGCTGTTAGCCTACGTTTTAGCATTTACCCTTATCATGTAATTATGACTTGTGGCCAAAGGTGTCGGTGTTCAGCAAAAGTTTCACTTTAAAAATTCTAGTTTGTGATATAATTACAGTCAAACATTGAAACAAGTAAATAAACAATATAACATTGACGATATTGTTTGGTTCTGCAGCGTGGGAAAACTGTTTTATCTGGTACATTAATCTAAGGGGAAATTTAAGGGAAGCATGAGAACATGGGATCCAAGTGGCTACCCTTGGATACACCTGAGGTATTTACTTAAATGACATGGATGTACAGGAATGTGCAGTATCTGTATTTTGGAAAGAAATATCCATCGCTTAGCTACATAAACACACTGGTCACTGTATGGTGACAATAAGACCTCACTGTCAGTGCGAGGGAGCTGTGCAAACAACGTGACAGACACAGCAGTCTTGATGGCTCTTCTGTTCTTTTTTTCAGGTTCATGTTTCATCAGAACAGATCAGCTGGACGGAGAAACGGACTGGAAACTGAAGGTTGCTGTTGGCTGCACACAACGACTACCAGCAGTGGGGGTATGGATACATTACGATGCAGTGGATCTCTGGTAGCAGACATACCGATTGTAAATAAGTGAATGAGTGTTCTGTTATCACTAAAAGCATTGCTCATCAAATGAAGTTGTCTGGCTGTGATGGAAACCTAATCACTGATGTCAGACAGCAGGAACAATCTGGACCTGACGGCGGCTTCCTTTTAACTGGAGGCGATACTCAACACTTAAGATTTAAGTTGAGTTGATCAGGTGTTCTTTTTTTCTTTTTTTTTTTTTTTGTTGCCACTTAATGTGATCAGAGAATTAAAGTTTCAGCAAGTCATTTGGTGATTGAGCCGTGGCATCCATATTAGGTTTCAAGAGACTTGAAGATAGCAAGAGTTGTCTTCACTTTACCCACTGTTCAACCTTGTTATCCCTCAATTTGGGATGATTTAATCTGAGTACAGTGGAAACGGTGAGTGATCACGTCTGTCCGGGTCAAATTGATCGCTATAAGCATATTATTAGAACCAAATGTTTTTTCTTTTTCTTTATTTGTCATGCAGATTATAATCTAATTGACATTTCTATATTTATTACATGAATATAAAGTAATGAACTGGACAGCTTCGCTATTTACTGCATTTTATTGACCGTTTCTAAATACAGTACAGCTGTTTCAAATGCTTTTCAAATGACTGTACAAATTAAATTATTGTGCTTAGCTTAGTACTTACTATAGCCTGAGGAACACCAAGTTTCGCTGCTGCAGCTCGTTGGCTCGTTTTTGGCAGTTTGTCATATTAAGCTTCGAGGAGACTGCGGTTTTTTTCCCCCCGTAATGATTTCAGTGTGCACGCAGCAGAAGCCTCAGGTAGCCAGCTGGTAGCAGACGGGTTAACGTGAGGCAAAGTATATGGGAATAAGCAGTAGTAGTAGTTTTAATTTTTTCTTTTCCATATGTTGTCATATAAGACCCAAAATGAATACTTTGAGCGGACTTGTTGACTTGACTTTTAATATAAGGGTTTGTATAGGAATGATTCTGTCCCAAGCTTTTTGATCCGTATAAGTGGCTGATCACTGTAACCGTGATCACTGTAAGCCGTTTCCACTGTATTTGCGAATGTCTCTTCGCTCAGGAGTCAAGACGGATCAGTTTGATGCTCTTGTGTGTTTGTTCTCACTCAGAAATTAATCTATAATTTCTCTATTGGTATAAAAGTGAGCACACACAACATATAACTTCAGATTTTTAGTCAAAGTCTGCACTTTGTACTGTATGTACTCGATAGTACTTTGAGATTTCCATAAAGGTCATTCTAAGATCATGTAAATTGTATTCTGTATTTCTGTGTTCAGTTCCAAAGCCACCAACAACTTGAGAGTACTCATTAAATTCGGACTCGAGTGTAAATTTTCCTGTGTCTGCTCTCAATCGCTAAATAAGTCCAGTTTGTTTGAACATACGGTATTTTCTCAGCAGCTGCATTGGTATCTCTGAATGCATCAAGATCCGAGTCTCTGAGCCCTCTTCTGTAAAATGCTGGAGCAACACTACTCTCCATTGGGGGTTCAGTAAAATAATCTTCCCTGCTCCTCTTTAACCGCTCTGCCCATGTTCTCACCAGGAGAACACTATCTGAGCATGACTGAGGGTTGCCTGGCCGCTGCAGAGGCTGCCTGCCTGAATAATTTAATATTTACAATCAATTTTGTTCCACTTGGGGCATAAAAGGCTTTAGGTGTTAGGTCCAAGGCAGGCCAAAGGCTGCAGTCTTACTTGTTGGGATGACTGAGAGAAACAGATGATTGAAGACTTCATTGTTTATTATTGTGTCTTCTTTGAGGTTCTGTTTCTTAAATATTGATATTTCAACTGCTTGCACATGTTTATGTCATTTCTGTTCTGTTACGTCCGATAATACTCAAGATTTATTTTAAAACAAGAATAATAACTGTTTTAATTCAGTAAGATAATATTTATTTATACTGAATCTTTTATTGCCTCTTCTTTCTGTCATGTTCTCTTGTCTCAGGACCTCTTCTCCATCAGCGCCTACGTCTACGCCCAGAGGCCTCAGCTGGACATCCACAGTTTTGAGGGGAACTTCACAAGGGTACAGTAGCTCGTTGACATATTTATAAGCTGTAAAACAAATCTTAAACACATGCCGCTTTTTTCTATAGAAACTGGATTGACATGGAAGATGTGTATCACTGCAGTGTGTTGACAAGCGGCAACAATGAGAGCTTCTGTGTCCATCCGGGCCTGTTGTTATCTCCAGCAGGCATACCTCTTACATCACAGGCAGGTTCTCGCAGCTCCAGCTCCGTCCATCCCGTCTTGCTTGTTGCTCAGTGATTTTTTTTTTTTTCTTTCTTTTTTTTTTTTTTTATTAATAGCAGATTAGCGCAGCCCCCACAGAGAGGAGAGCTCCAGTACAAAGGGAGGCTTTGTGGCCCGTCTTCACTCTTGGCCACACACCAGGCTTAGTGAGCGAGCACTTCCTCCGCTCATTCATCCTCTGCGGCCTTCCTTTGCATAGCGTGTGCTTTTAGTCTGAGCAGGATGGGAAAAAAATGGGTTCCCACAGATCCGCAGCAAATGAACTTACCTATTTATGAGGGTTTCTTTTTTCCTTTTTTTTCCCTTTGAGACGGATATGGTGGCTTTGTTTCTGTAGTCTTTATTGGGACCCTCTGCAGTTATGAACACTGTAGTATGATGCCAATGTCAGAGCGGTCAAGCATTCTGCAACCTGCCATTTATTTTTCATGCACCTCTTCCCATGTTTGAGTGGATTGACAGGATGTGGGTGCTTAGGTATCATAATTATCATATCAGACAGGCAATTTGAGCCGAAACTGGAGCCTTGACTCTGCACTCCTGACTCAAGCCATTTTCAGCTTTCGTCTTTATTTAAGAGAGAAGGGTAAAACGGGGGGCGTGTGAAACAAGATGCTCTCCAGGGGCTTATTTATCACTGAAATCTCATCTATGTGCACTCTCTATACTGTTTTTAAAAGGAGTCTCTATCGCCATGCCAAATCTAGTGAAAGTATTGATAAAGGGACTACTGTATTGCTACAGTCTGCACAACCGTGTCAGGTGCTTGTGAAAATTAATGGCACAGCAGAGCCCGGCCATTCTGGTCAGGCTGTATAGTCCCTCAACTGAGCTCGTGTTTCACAGTTCAGCTGAAATCTTCATTTTCAGGGAACTTTTGCGTGCCTTGACAAAGAGTTTTCCCCAAAACGGTTAATAAAATGGCAAAAGAAACCATTTCACTGTGCAATTCTACTGTTTTTTGTGAAATTTGGTTTTCAAGTAGGGTTTAAAACTACCAAAACCACCACCACAGTATTTATACAGAGCTGAAAATATTGCTCCTCAAATAAAACACATGATACTAGGTAGTTGTACTGTAAATGTTCAACAACATGTCATTGCCGGATTATTTTTTGAGACATCATTACAAATAATATAAATGTAATATTTATTTAAATGTAAGTCCATCACTAAAGACAATAAAGAAATTGGCATAACCAAAGCACAGAGCAGCTCTATGGTAGAAAATATTTCACCATCTTCCTTTTTATTATAATAGAGGTATCAGCCTTTAGAATTTAATTCCATCAAAAAGTCAAAATCGGTTTCAGCTTCAGTTTTCTTTGAATTTCTGAAGATTTCTGTCTAAAAGCAAAAGAAACAAAACTGTCACATATTTACAGATTTACAAGCGCTGAAAATACTTTATTTACTTTACTTGACCATTTAACAAACCTGTAACTTTTATGTATGAATTATATTTGGGTGTTGTGCTGTAGTAGCTGCCCATGTGCATTTTTGTTTGGATTTTATGTTTGGACTTGCATTGACGTAACACATTTGACATTTCTTGTTAACCATTTTTGAACTACAGTGCCTGCAATTCATTGGCTATAGTGTTAGTTGGAGAGTTTCATGGACACACGGTACCAACACCGGTTCAATATAAAGATAAAGTTTGAAACATAGCCTGTTGTACTGTGCACTATACTGTCATACCATAGTCCTTAAAGTGTACACAAAGGTGCACAAATTGTGAAGCTTTTCATTTCTCCTGTAGGAAGACACAGATCCACAGATCAACGAGAGTCTGAGTATTGAAAACACTCTTTGGGCCAGCACAGTCGTTGCATCTGGTAAGTGAATGACAACTTTTATTTCAAGTAAAAAGTCAGTTTTTCCAGATGATGTCCTGCAGCCACAGTGTGTTGGTTCCCAATAACACTGTAAAAAGGCTGCCTGTGTTTATGTAGAGTTTTATGTATGATCTGCTGCCCATTGAATCTCTACCGGGTTTGTCAGGAAGTAATTTTAAAAACCTAGACTACATTAAAATACTGCATCTCTGAATCAAAATGTTTCCATCCACTTGTTTTTATGTGTACTTTTTACCTGGAAGTGCAAGAAATTTTAAAAATGGCAAAACATCACAAAAACGTTTTTGTGCTTGGCTCAGGTGAAAATGTTGACGCATCAAACACTTCATGGGTACCCCCTATTCTGCTTCTTCAGTTGTTCACAGAGCATTCATGTCATTCTGGGACTCCCCATTACATGAAACCACTCCACCAAGTAAAGCCTAATAAAAACAGTGGGGGTGCCACATACATAAATGTAGTAGAAACACACGGATTCACATTTTATTTTGCTGAGATTTTAGAAACTTTTGTAATATTTTAATTTAAAAAAAAAAAAAAAAAACAGTCACCAAACACAAAAACCAATCAGTAATTTTTTTTTTTTTTAAAGTGATTCTGCTTGGTCTTGTACTTAAGTTGTGTTGCACAAAGGATTCACAGCATTAAACCTTGAAAGCGTTAGATTTGATACTGCTATGTGCTTGTTTGGAGAACTCTTGAGAATACCCACAGTTGAGGTAACTCCCCACAGAAACATTTGTGTCACTTGAGAGTGTTTGCGACGCTCCCAGCGATGGCCGCACCATTGATTTGCGGTGTTGCTCTCCCCTCTGGCCTGACCTTGACCAGAAGAACAAACACACACACTCGCACATGAAGCCTGACTTAGACCCCTTACATCATCTCTGCTTGGGAATGTCATTGTCTCACACAAGCCCTCTCCTTGACAGACACTTCATCGCCTCTACAGTGGCATTCTGGGTACTTGAACTGGCCCCAGATCGCCATGTATTCACTCTCTTATAGGCCCCAGTCCAGCTGTGACAAGAGAATTAGTTGTTCGCATATTCAAATTGACGCCTCTGCATGCTGAGCCGCAAACCATTTGTCACATTGCTCAATATTTCTGAAGTTAGAAGTCAACGAGGGCAATTCATCACCTTTCTCCTCAGGTCCAGTAACCATTGGTCTCTTTTCTCTTTCTCCCTCTAGCTGCACTTCACTTTCCTCGTTTTGTTTTCTGCCCATTTTAAACTTTCTTGCCATTTTTATAGTTTGGGGATTTCAGGGGCTGTATTTAGGTTTATTATAGCCTTTGCTACCCCATTAAGCTCATTTAATATTAATGACTCATTAATCCTTTGTAATAAGGCCACCGTAATGAATTGGCAAATAAAGATGGCAGTGTATTGATCAGGTTTTATGAGCTTCCATAGGGTGGCTGAAAGCCCCGAGACTCTAAGCATATTAAACTCCTGTCTGTTGCCTTGAGTGGCAATGAGACAAAACTGCCTAAGCTCAGCCTTATTGTGTTTCCTCCCATGCAGTTCATCTTACTTGACCAAGATGAGTGTCTGCATGTATGTTTGTGTGTGTGTGTGTGTGTGTGTGTGTGTGTGTGTGTGTGTGTGAGTGAGTGTGAGCAGCATTACACACATTAATGAGCTGCATTACTTTCCTTGTCTCTCTCCTTGGCAGGCACGGTGATAGGGGTGGTGATCTACACAGGCAAAGAGACCAGAAGCGTACTGAACACATCCTATGCCAAGAACAAGGTGAATGCTTTTTAGTTTTTGTATTTCTGCAGGAAAGACGGCAAGTTCTGTGATTTGTTTGAGTTTTTGGTCGCAGATCCTTTAAATGTATCGGGGGGGTTTGTGGGTTTTTTTCAATTTCTTTACAACAAATTATGTGATTAGGAGGAGAGTATGTCATGATTATTTTCATTTTCGATTAATCTGCTGATTCCATTTCTTTATGTCGATTTAATAGTTTTGTGTATAAAATGTCAAAGTAGCAGAAAAAGCAATTTAAATTTAAAACAATTTACTAAAGCCTAAGATAAGGTGACATTTTCAGATATCTTGTTTTCTCCGACTAATAGTCCAAAACTTAAAGATATGCCCTTTACTATCACATAGAACAAATAAAAGCAGAAAATCATCACAGTATAGAAACTGGAACAAGGTACATTTTTGGATTTATGCTTAAAAAAGACAATCGATTACCAAAACGGATACACTTTCGGGCATTTTAGCCCTATTTAAATAACATCTCTGACAGCACTAAGATGTACTTCCGGGTGTATTTTTTGTTTCTGCACTTTAGTAAATTAGTAAATCAGTGCAAATCTATCAAACATTTTTACAAGAATATCTTGGTTTTGCACTCCAGCAAACCTGAGAAATCAAGATATTTTTTCACACATTTCTCAAAGCATTGACAAACAAAAAAATATTCAAGGCCTGTCAGGTGATGCCAGCATAAACATAAATGTTTTGTGAAAGCTGCAGAGGGTGAAACACCTCACACAAAGTAACATCTGTTCCAAGTGCCATCATCATGCCATCTTTTTTCCCACTGCTTCTAATCACTAATCAATCACTATGGCGAGGCGGTTTTTTTAACCTTGACTTTCTAGATAAAGTTGGACCTGTCAATGCAAAAGGTCAGCGCCACTTGCTAATTAACCAAAAGGGAAATTAACTAACCGAGGATTTAAATGACATTTTCAGGTGAAAGTTAATCCCACAGAATCCCCATCGAGCGTTTTGTCCCCAGATTGAGGAGATTAATGAAAATTTGATTCTAAATATAAGATTTTACCTGGAAGAGATGGTTGGGCTAGATAGACACGGTCAACTGATAGAGGCAGGCATCAGCGGGGTCTCAGACGCAGTGTTTTTGCTGCGGTGCATCTGCCATACAATGACTTACACACAAAGTTATCACCTACAAATGTCTCCACCACTAAAGCTCTCTGTGGCACAACACGGCCCCTTTCTACTGCAGCACGGTTTTGACACCAGTGTCTTTTATTAAGAACGCTGATGTGGCCGGTCGAACGGCGGGGGCCACTGTTTTGTGTAAGCTCGACAGTTGAGAGGAATTCAATATTTCAAGGAGATGATGTCAGAAGTGCCAATATGGAGACTGGAGATTGGGGGAGAAAGTCGATACAGTGTGGCTGAAGTCGCAAGAACGTTTTGGCCTCATATAAACTGTTGTGACACTGGCCAGGACAATGCCTGCACTTGATCAATCTGACAGGACGTCAGACATAGATTCACTCTTTGTCTCAGTATTGTTAGACAGACCTCTGTCTGAGTAAAGAGACAGAACAATGTCATTTGACAAGAGGCTGCTCTTCAATAAGGATTGTTTGTTTGAAGTACATATCCAAGTCCCAATACTCTTTTCACATGTCTGTCAGACTGTGTGGAAAATGGAAACTTAAAGTTGTTTACTAAGATCTCAACCAATTTCAGTTTGTTTTCTTGACTTCCTTGATTTGCCGGTGTCACGAGCACTGAACAATACACTACTTTCTGACTGAAGTCCTGATATTCTTTGGTTGTACCTCGATGAATATTCATGTCCTGGGGCTGCAATTCTTTGTCAGATTTCACACACATGCTAAAATACAAGCCACACAGGCAGATCGAATCATTCCTTTCACTTTTAATGGCTTGGAGATGAATGGAGTAAAATATGCACTTTTTTTATTCATTGATAGCATCTTTAGGTTGAGGTAATTGAGTCCTTTTTCCCCCCTTGACTGAATGAATAATGACTTCATCTGATCCCCAGCAAGGCTTGGAAAATTTAGACCAGCCATTGTTCAAGCAGAAGGCGATCCTTTGCTTTTCAGGCATGCACTGTGCTCTCTGTCTTAATTTTTCTTCATTTTAATCCACCCAAACCCCCTATTTTTCTCAATAGCTCAACCATGAACCATGTAGTGAGGCAGTGGGGTGGGGAGATACCCACCCACCAGCTCGCTCCCCTTACTCTTCCCTTCTCCACACTCTGCTACTGGGAGTTTAACAGCAACTGATAAATCAGTCACACTGGTCTCCCAGCTCTCCCAGTCCTCAGGGGAATGGGCTTGGTGGGGGTTTGGGCAGTGGAGGAATTTTGCTGCTTTTTATATGTGCTTGCCCCCTCCCCTCCTTTTCAGAGCAGTTCCTTTATTTGAGGGAGGAGAGATGTTATGTTCTTCTGTTTTTGTAAGCGTGGTGCGTCAGAAGAAAGCCCTCTGTGTACAGGGCTTTGCTGTGAGCGCTGCCAGAAAGGGGAAGGGCACTTCTTTATTTGACATCTTTTTCCCACATGCTCCATTGGCTGGGAGATACACTCGAAAAATAAAAGACAACTCTGACCCCCCTTTTTTTTTTTCTTTTCTTTCACAGTGCCATCTCAATGGGAACTTTATTTATTTTTGAGGCCTTTTGACCTTCTGTTGCATTCAAGGACAATAATGCAGCTTATACATGACCACGAAATAGTTCCACCAATAAACTTATTTATGTCATACACACGGTTTGCCTGAAAAAAGCCTGCAGCCAAGAATGTCTTTCATTGGCTTTGTTTTTTCCCCTGTGTAGCATATTGTTAGGCTTTGGGAGCAGATGGGGAAGTTACAAAGAGTCTTCTCTAATATAAGTTGTCAGGAAAAGGAATAAGATGTTTACTCTAAATCTCCAGTCTGGACTTAATAGTGCAAGTTTACAAGTTGTGTGATTCCCGCTAAAGGAAAACATAACTGTCCTCAAACTACGGAGTGCAGAATAGATCAGACCTAACACACACACTCATCACATTTTACTAAAACTATATTAATAAATAATTGCATGCTGTGACCTGCTTGGAGGAAATGAGTAGGACAGTAATGTTGTAATATCTGCTGTTTTGACCTCTGACCTCTTGTCCCCATAGGTTGGCCTGCTGGACCTAGAGCTGAACCGCCTCACCAAGGCCCTGTTCCTGGCCCAGGTGGTTCTGTCTGTTGTCATGGTAGCGCTGCAGGGGTTTGTGGGTCCCTGGTTCCGCAATCTTTTCCGATTCGTCGTGCTTTTCTCTTACATTATCCCCATCAGGTACTTTGTGATTCTCTTCATTCTTTGAAATGTTGTTGTTGTTTGTTGTCTGTTATTTTCTGACTACAACCAAGTAACCATGGCTGTACAGTGATATATTTTTATCCATTACATTTGGTCTCAAAATGCGCAAAATAAATGCATAAATTAAATTAGAAAATCTTCCACCGCTTCTTTAAAACCCGAGCTCCCCATCTGCTTTCCTTTTCAAATCGTTACACTGTACAAAGACAATAAAACCAGATCAGTTTTTGTTGCAGTTTTGCTGCTGTTTTATTGTTACTTTTTCTGTGAGAGATTACAGCTTTGCTTATGCCTTGTGTAGTCTGCGTGTGAACCTGGACATGGGGAAGTCTGCCTACGGCTGGATGATCATGAAAGATGAAAACATCCCCGGCACTGTTGTGAGAACCAGCACCATCCCGGAAGAACTGGGCCGGCTAGTCTACCTGCTGACAGACAAGACAGGTGGGTGTCCAGACATACTGAAGAAAGGTTACATTTACAATAGATTTTTGGTATTTAAGGTAAAATAAAATTATAATTCACTTCAGAATGGCAACTGGTTTGCATACAAGTACAGGCTGTGCACATTCTACTTGATAGCAGCATGATGGTGGGATCATGGTTAGCATCTCCATACCTTGAAAGATCTGTGTTTGACTGTACAGGAATTAAAAAAGGAGCACAAGAATAAAATATTGTCATAAACGCAACACAAGTCACCTCAACTTGCCTGTAAACTTTAGGGACTACTATCTCCTGTTTTAATAATGCATTTTAATAATAAGCTTCAAATCTAATCTGATTATCAACATTGTGAGTTAAAGAAAAGCGCTAAGGACAAAGGTTTCAACAGATCTTCTGAATTTCCGGGTGTTATTTAGGCCCCCTTCAACTTCTCTCATTTCACAATCATGACCTGATTGTCTAGTAACAAATAGGTCCTCTTTACGGATGCTAGACGATGTGTCAGAGTGATAAACTCCTGCTGTGGTCCGAACATGCTTCTTTGTCTCACCCCGTTGATCTAGATAGGAATAGATTAGCTGTAGAGCCTATTTATCCAGGTTGATAGTTAAAGCACATGGAAAGAAGAACAAACAATCAATCCAATAGAATTGGTTAACCCCATGGCCCTAATGGTTTTGGAAGTTAGATGCCCTCTAATCAGCGTTATGCTCTATCAGCACACATTCTGGCAACCGACATCCATTAAAGGATTGCCCCCATTTTCAAAGTTCTTTTTTATTTATTTGTTTTTTGTTTTAGTGTCTGAACTCTCACTCAGTCTTTTTGTATGCAATGTTGTGTCTTGTCTGTTGGTTCGAGAGGACATGCAGTCCATATTGGTAATGAGATTAGGTCAGTGAGAAGGCAGTCACACCACCCTGCAGGTCCCATGATGCATTGTGGGCTGTCCTCTGAGGACAAATGCTGTGCTTATGTGCTTTCAGAGATGCTTAATATCTTTTAATATGTTTTATTTTTGTAGTGTTGGTGTGATTAAGACACCTCCTGATTTTTTTTTTTTTTTTTTCTTTGCCCCTGACAGTTTCTTTTGTATACAAATATTAATATTCTTACTTTGTTTTTACAAAACAGAAGGTGCAAAGTTATTGTTTTACTTTGATTTAATATTCTTATAGTCAGAAAGAGTTTGAGAGCAAACAAAAACTAGAAATGTAATTTAAATGGGGAGCTAAATTAGTAAACCAAATGTTATTGTGTCAGAATTTGACAAGCCAGTGTGGCAGACTGACTATACTATACTAAATCAGCCAAAGCAATATATTGGCAGATATTAGCTTATTGCAGGTATATCATGTCCAGTATATGTCGGACAATAAGTAATAAGAAATCGCAGTACATTAATGCCAAACATAGGTTTGAGTTAATTTGGAAAATGTGTCACTATTACAGTTTGTCCACTAGAGAACACTGATAAGTTGATTTTTCAACTGTAAAATGTCCCGCTTAGTATGTAACGAATTTCCACTAAAATTGTAAAATTACTATCTTCCGATATTGTCACAAATATCAATATAGGTCTCAAAATTCCAGCATCAGTCGGGCTATACTTTTGATGGGTCTTAAATCTTAGGCTCTGACAATAACACAAATAAGAGCAATCATCATGTGAAAAGCAGTAATGGAGGAGCGGCGTATAGGTGATGTGTAATTTCTTTATGATTTGTGATGTCTAAACTGTTCTTCTGAACTGCAGGCACTCTGACACAGAACGAAATGATCTTCAAGCGGCTGCACCTGGGAACAGTATCCTATGGCACTGACACCATGGATGAGATACAGAGCCACATAGTCCAGTCATATGCACAGGTGAGATTTATTTCTGTCCAATAGGGCTGCAACTAACGATTATTTTCATTATCGATTAATCTGCAGATTATTTCCTCAATTAACCCCCCCCCCTTTCTTTTTTCTTTTTTTTTATAAAATGTCAATTGTCCAAAACCCAAAAGATATTCAGTTTATAGTTATTTAAAACACAGAAAAGCAGTGAATCCCCACATCTGAGAAGCTGGAACCAGAGAATAATTGGAGTTTTTTTCCTTAAAGACTTGATTAATTGGTATCAAAATATCTGCTGATTGTAATAGTATATGCTCAGTTTTAATTGTCCTACATTGACATTTATATCAGTTTTCATTTTCTCATAACTTCCTTTGGATTATTCAGTTAAACACAACCACCATCCAGAAAGTTGTAGCCTGAAGGTTCAATGCTAATTTGGGAGTCGCTCAACTTTCTCTTTTTTTACACCCTTTAGCAATACACATTTATTGATTCCCATTAAATTATATAAAATCTAGGTGATCCAGTATGTAACACTGGACAGAACCAACCAAAACTAAGCAAAACTTATCACTCACAATATTAAAATGAGTTTCCAACAGGGAGGATACAATGAAATACAAATATGTACCATATTTCACTCCATGTTTGTCCTGCTTATTCCCACCCCTCC
The DNA here is from genome assembly GCA_002120245.1 of Maccullochella peelii. NCBI lineage: Eukaryota > Metazoa > Chordata > Actinopteri > Centrarchiformes > Percichthyidae > Maccullochella > Maccullochella peelii. The sequence continues at coordinate 233,459 of LKNJ01000034.1, forward strand.
CTGTAGACCAGTTTAATCAATTTTTATATTTAGCAAAGGATGAGTTTTCCAGGAAAGAAGCCCATATTGTTCATTCATCATGCGGTGTCCCTGAGCGACTGCTCATACTGTAAGCAAGTGTTTTCCTCACTGGGTGGCTCAGATCTGGCTGTAGTGGTGACAGAATGATATTGTTCGTTCTCAGCCAGCTCCAAACAGCTGGTCGACACTGAAACCATCTGCCTCACACCCTTATGTGTAATCTCAGCTAATGAAAAATGACTAGCCCCTTTTAGAGCTGCACAGCCAAAGCAGGCGGAGCAGCAATGTGTCTGTCCAGCTGCTTTTTACTATGTTGTTGTTGTTGTTGTTGTTGTTGTTGTTTCTTTACTGTCACAGTGACATAATTACAAGACGCTATTATTGTTTTCAGCATTATTATTATTATTATTAGCTCTAATCCAGATGAGGGCATCTTTGATCATCTGTCGACTTACTAGGATACATTAGAATAAGAATTAATTGCAATTTTTGTTATAATGGTACAACCAAATCTCCTGGTGTGTGTTGTTGGACTTGTTGATTAACTTATATTAGACTACCTAATACAGCAATATCAGCAGTTTTACACAGATCTGATGTTTAATAACTCTGCTGTGCATTCAGTAACACCCTCTACATGTAACTTAGACACTAAACTTACCTGACAACACAACTAAATGATCTCTCGATTGATCTTTCAGTCACTCTCGATGAAGGTTGTCATCTTGCGCCCTGACTGTACTCCCCAGCGCCCCTCTTTCCCTGCCTGGCAGGATTGAAGGTTAATAATAAGCCAAAATCAAATGCTTCAGTAGAGCGCATCGACCCTGTCAAACGCAGCCGACACAGTGGGCTGTTTGCCTGCTCGCTAGTCACCACGCAGTTAAACTGATGGTTGATGTCAAAACAGCGGAACACATAAAAGACCCTCAAACCAGATATGACACGATAAAGACAGTGATACAACGCTTCCCATCGCTGTGTCGTTTAGCTTGAAAAGGGCTGTCAGAGTGAATTGGCTGCAAGTGTAGGATTAGAGCTAGATGTCCACCATGTGCAGGGATCCTATAGTTAGGAAGTGACTGCAAAGTTCTAACATTTGAAATGCAATTTCTAGCTCTGAAAAGATCGTCTAATATATTTCATATGATTTTCAAATGATATGTATATTAGTTGGTAATCATATTTAATCATTAGGCAGCTTTTTTTAAGTTTGGTTTGCAGTAGTTTCTCTAGATACCGTTTGTAGGAATAGACCAATAAAACAACACTGAAATGTAATTTGGTGCTTGCAAATGTTGGTACACATGATTTGGCAATGATGGTGTAAAACTATCACTCCAAATATATAAATGATTAAAACATTGCACCCTTTTGTCTGTTTCCAATCTGAGGTCAACTACATTCAGTTTGTACATGTGTCATAATTAGACTGAAATGGCATGATTTGTTTTTTAAGTCGCAGGTCATTTATTGACTCCATGGCTCACATTATTTTTTGTGATGTCAGGTGACCTCCCAGCCCTCCAATGGTAGCACCAGTGGCTCTACTCCATCGAGGAAGACCCAGACGTCGGGCCCCAAAGTCCGTAAGAGTGTCAGCAGTCGCATCCACGAGGCTGTGAAGGCCATCGCCTTGTGCCACAACGTCACGCCCGTCTATGAGTCGCATGTTGGCGTAAATGGAGAGACGGAGTCTGCTGAAGCCGACCAGGACTTCAGTGATGACAACCGCACCTACCAGGCCTCCAGCCCTGATGAGGTAAATATGGGATACAGTGAAGAGTTTTAGCACTTCCAGCTTAAATCGACTGATTTAAAAATAAATAAATAAATATAAAGCTGTGATTTAGCTTAGATATAGAGAGGATCACTAATAAATGAAAGTGTGTTTCAGAGGTTTCTCTCAAAGATTAGACTAAAGTTCTACTTGCAACTCATAATTAGCAGGTTGAATGGTGTCCAATGGGTTCAGTGCACTTGAACAAAGCACTGAAACATGACATTTTTGCAGAGGAACATGTTACTATGTGTACATGTGTAAATATGCTGAAAGAGAAATTTTGCTTTTACATGATATCAGACATATTTCAAAATGTGTCATATCCGTTTTGTTGGGGATTTGTGGATGTTGCTTAGACTTTGCTGATCATTTAGATTTAGTATTTCTTTTTTAGCCATTGTTTTCACATCTTTAATGCTCTTTTTCAGACCGGAGAGACAAACCATAAACAAGCAGAACCCATATGGCGGTCACACCTTTGCAAGTTGTTGACAGTTGTTAAACATTGACAAATGGTTTTGCTTTCTAAGGCCCCATTTACACTTTTCATTTAAAGTGTTTCATGTCCGGCTTAAATCCAGATACGATTTTATAAATATTTGCCCATCTGATAAGAATAAACATGGGAGATAATCAGAAGCAAACCCTGTGTGCCCCTCTTAACAGTTTCCTCTCTGTCTTAATGTTTTATGTGTAATCCTAAATAACCCTGGTTTGTCATAATGGTCATTTCATGAACGGGAAATCAGGGGTCATGAACTTCTCGTAGAGGTTAAGCTATTTCATTGTCTGTATTTGCTTGCTGAGAATTTACTGCTCCAACTGAAGGAAGAATGCAACGCAAAAACAATCCCCAAAGGCATCCCTATAGCTTCCTTTCCTCTGGCCGTTTCTCCATGTAACCCAAGAGTGGGAGCTTTTATGACTGAAGGCGCCTATTATATGTAGACCTTTCAAATCATTCTAATTTATCAATAGAGAAATCCGAGGAGGAGGTTGATGATTATTAATACTGGGAGAAAAATACTGGGATCATGGGAAAAAATTTGTGATCAGGAAAAGTTACTGTCAGTATTTGTTTAAATAAATGTTTAATGTATATTGAAGGTTAGTTAATCTCCCCATATGCACCCAGTTCAAGACTGCTGGCATGTTTATCACCCATGACATGTGAGGCTTCGTAAAGCCTTTGAGACTTGCGTACTTTGTGTCGAACCCACAGCCAAGTCTAGCAATCAAAATGAAGATAAAAAGGTGGCGGAAGATAAATCTCACTCGAGTTGATGTATATATTTATTTATATCCCTGCTCACTCTGCTCCAGCTCCCCTTTCTCCATTGTCTCACACTGTTTGGATTGATCAATATTTAATTTTCTCTCAGACGATGAGAGGTGGAGGTCTCCTTTCCCCTTCTACTATATTCTTTGTTCTTTGTCTGTCCTTTTATTTCCACCCCCCCACCCCCTCTCCTCGTCTCCTCGCTCTCATTGACTGCAGCATCAGATCTTGGCCACCGCACCTCTGTTAGCGATAGTTTGTTTGGCCCTGGCTCTCTGCTCAGCCTCTCTAATGTAATGAGCCGTCATTAAGGAGATGAAGTGGGCTGGCCGCCGAGGTCGGAACAGGGGTCATCTGACCTGCTGGTCAGCCATGCTGTGAACAGAGTCCTCCTGTGACCTTTGACCCTTGTAATATCGGACAAGAGCATTTCACTGTAGCCTTTAATGACTGCCCTGTCGAGGAAAGTGGGTGCTTTATCATTTACAATAATGGTTTGGTGCAAATTAAATTAATAGTTACTTTTAGATTTGAGCATTTTCCAGATATTATATTTAGCAAAGATGATAACAATAGAAGGAATAATGACCTCATACAAACGTAACCAGATCTTTCAGTTGTGCCGAATAGGAGCCATTTTTGACCTGCAGATGTAGCAACAAGGTAAAGCCTGAAAAGGATTCAACGTTCTATTTATTCGGCTACAAAAGCATTGAATTACAGTGCTGCCATCCTAATTAACCAGCACTAATTACAGAACAAAGGAAATAAATACAAATATAAAATAAAACCATAGATAAAAATAACATAAAACAATATTCCACAATAAAAGCTATTCAAGTAAAAGTTTTGATAATGTATTAAAAGGCGTTAAAATGTTTTTAAGAACATTTTCTGCGCTCATATTCCAACGTGTGATGCCAGCCAGTCAGGCCCTGGTTGCTCCTGTTGTCTCGCTTTCTTCCTTCTAATGTTGTTTTTGGCTTCCTTCTCCTGTTAATCTTATATAGATGTAAATACTGTAAATCATTTTTTCACTGATGAAAGTACTGTATATTGTACACAGTTTGTCTTTCAATATACTGGGATACTTTGCCTTCCGCTGTGAAGTTCCTGCTTCTAACAGGTTTAGACCTTTTAATTACTCAAGTGAGTTTTAATTGTCTTGCTGTTTATAATGGAGTACATCAGTTTGAACTCTCACACAACAAGAAGATACAAGGATGAACAATATAGCTTCTCTTTCAGTAGTAAAGTAGTAGTAAGTTCTTGAGTGTGCATCCTTTATATTGCCAGTGGCATTACAGGAGAATAACTTAACTGTTAAGGGTCCATTTTCATCGTGATATGCTTTAGCTGCTGTTAATTTTAAAGGCAGTGCTGCCATTGTGGTTTACATGATTTCTAGAACATTGTGAACACAGTTGAAATGATTGATCGGGTTGTTTAAGCCAGTCTGCCGTTGTCATCAAGTGGTCTTTTCTATTACTGTCGTAACACATGATTCACGTGCAGTTTGTATCAAAGTTGACAAAGCTTTAAATAGTCCCTGTAGAGCTGATAAAGTAGATTGAAGAGCTAGGTTTAGGATCCTCAGCACACGGAGTATGTGTCCATTTTTGTGTGTGTGTGTGTGTAGCTTCACGCACACACACACACACACACACACACACACACACACCAGGATAACGACACACAGATGTGTGTTGAGTAAATATAGGCAGCCCTTTTTACTGAGCTCAAAGGGGGAGCGGGAGAAATGATGGGGTATTAACAGGAAGTTCCAATTTGTAGGTCAGAGTATAATAACAACCTTTGAGTGAGCAAATTGAAAATGAACCCATTGAGAATTGAGTCGTGTGCAGCTGAACGCTCACTCGGGGGCCGCAGTTCCTGCTGAGGAGAAAAAGAGGAAAGAGAAACAGAAAAACACTTATCTGGAGCTGAATGAGAAGAGGTCAGACGCTCTGGAGATAACGTAACTCTCTCGTGCCTCGTGTTTCAACTGCAAGACATATTAGAGTCCATCAGCTTATGGTCTGTATTCGTTTTGGATTTTCTTAATTAAGATAACTAATTTTCTTAATAAACTGTTTGTTATTGGGGAAACAAGTACATTATATTTTCACTTGTTATTCATAAATTTATTTATCAAAATCCTCCCAGATTTCTTGTTTAATGCTTTTCAATATTAAGTAAATGCCAGATTACTGTGCAAAAACGTATTCAATGCATTATACCTCCATCCCATACCCTTGTGTTGAAGGAGTCAGGCCTCTGAAGTTCCTCATCAATCCAGTCAGTGTAAAATTGGCAAAATTTCTCACCCTGCTGTGTTTTATTAAAGTTGGAGCATAAGTTTCATTGTGTAGGGTTCAAAATGTCAACGTTTTGCGGTCTTCTACACTTTATTTTCACATGTTTTCCTCAGGTGGAGCTGGTGCGGTGGACAGAGAGCGTCGGCCTGACCCTGGTGAACAGAGACCTGACCTCCCTGCAGCTGAAGACTCCTTCTGGACAAATTCTCTCCTTCCACATCCTGCAGATCTTCCCCTTCACCTCCGAGAGCAAAAGGATGGGCATCATCGTCAGGGTGTGGAACTTGTATATAACAATATAATGTGTGCATGCTCCTTCCTGTGTGGTGTTTTGGTTGCTGAATCATGTGTTTTGTGGCAGTCTCTACATACATTCAAAGTACAGGACTTTGTTCAGATTTGAGTTTTTACCTAAAATGCCTCTTAGAACCAGACTTGTATATTGTAGTTCATTTGGTGTCAAAACCATTATTATTATGTTTTGTGTCCTCTGCTGCAGAGGACATGCTGCATTATGATTGGTATAAATATATATTGTTCTGTTGTTTTAAAGTTTTCTGCGCTTGTACACATGAAGTGTACTAATTGACATTTGTAATTTGATTCAGGAGGAGTCAACAGGAGACATCACTTTCTACATGAAGGGTGCTGATGTTGCCATGGCGAGCATCGTCCAGTATAACGACTGGTTGGAAGAAGAGGTAAAGGCTCCCGCTGTGTCGCAAATCAATGCTACATACTGAGGGTGCATTCGCGCAATGTCAATGTCGACAGAATGAGAGGAACGGGAAAAACAGGTGGCTTAGAAGCCATTTTGCCAACAGTCTGCTGACACTCCTGCTGTTCTTTTTACCAAGAGATATCGTCAGAAATTCTTGATATCTGAGCCTCAGGGCTGACGTGGCCGTCTCGGTTGCTCGAAATTACGTTCTAAACAATATGACGTGAATGACAAAATAACAAAACAAGACATACTCAAAACAGTCAGTATTTGTACTAAAAAATAAGTTTTTTGCATTGATATACACTATTCTCCCACAACTAGATGCACACAGAAAAAAATAAGAGCTTCTAGCAGCTGTAAAGAAAAAAGAAACAGCTCCAGAAACACCTCAGAAAATAAAAACTTTTCGAATTTTTGGAAAAACATTTTTTTGTCTCTTTGTTAGGTTTAATTGGCCGGTTGGACCCAGCAGCCAGTCCATGTCATCATATTATAGCAAGACCATAAACCTTTACCTGCTCACTTAAAATGAGCCACTCTGGATGAGAACATTAGCAAAATGACAAACATGTAATCTTGTGTTGCATTAACATATGCATTGTCACACTGATAATTTCGTAGCCCTGTACCGCCTCTTAATGAGGGCATTCATCGCGAGATCGGCGTGCTGTGTCTACACCAGTTTGGTGGTCGAAGGTATTGTGTGCGTATGTTCATAATTTATATTGGCATTATTGAGTCATTTAGCACTGGGGGCAGCGTTTGATTTAATTACTGACCTACATAAAGTTGAGGTAATTACAGTATGTCATATTCTTGAACAATGGTGCTAATGATGTCCTGTTGGCTGTAATATCCCGCTGTCAACTCGGCCGGCGCTGCGCTTACTCTGCCTGTCAATAACCAATCAGCAGGACAGATTCGCTCCATTGGTGTTTCATATCAAAAATAAACCGCCATCCATCCCTTTGTTTTACTGTGTCCTCTGAATTTTACCAGAGGCTGTGTTATTCACTATTGATTTCTTTGGTGTTGGTAACAATATGCTGCTCTTGACAGTACTGTACATGGTGTACTTATACAGCAGCTGCTCTGACAGAACAGATGATCTGCCCTATATTTGATTTATATTCATCTTGGGGGAAATTAAACATGCACAGACATTTATTTCAAATAACCAAAATCTTCAAATTCAGCCAAGAAATAAAGCTTTAGATAACTTGAAATGGGAAATATAAGTAGAAAACTGTATGCATACCTGTGTTTACTAACATCATCCTGTCCTCTGTGTCAGTGTGGGAACATGGCCAGAGAAGGCCTGAGGACGCTGGTGGTGGCCAAGAAGTCCCTGTCTGAGGAGCAGTATCAGGACTTTGAGGTATGGATGAACACTACTGTACGTACTGTACAGGCAGTTTTATCTGGCTCTCCATATAATCCAGTCCTTTACTTCAGTGAATCTCATGTTTTCTTAAAATGGAACTGGAGGTTAGTGTTATATCGTGTCAGCGTAATATCAATATGAGACTGTTTCCTCTTGGATTTTCTAATATTTTCTTTGATGCGTGATTATTTGTGAGCATCAACAGTTGAACCTGGAGCCTGATTATTATGTGCTTGTTTTCTCCCTTTAGATTAGAAATACTGTATGTTTTATAGCACTCTGATCAGCATTCCCTCTTTTTATATCTGTTGTCTTTGACAAGTTTATTTCTCAGTTGTCTGGTCTGTTGCAGCCCTTTTTCCCGACCATTTCCTCCTATTTCTGGATGATTATGAAGAACTTGAGTTGTGTTTCAGGAAGGGAACCTTTTTTTGTAGCAGATTTTATTTGCCAAGCTTGGGAGAAAAGGCAGAATATTTTGTTTAATTTTGTAAAATAACCTGTAATTTTGTAATGAAATGAAATGTTTGTCCACTGCAACTTTTGGTGTCTTGTACACCCATGAGGGTTGGGCACTTTGTGTGCATGACACGAAAATAAAAGAAAATCAAACTGAAAATCCTCTTCTTTTTTTCTCCCCTGTCCACTGCCCTCTATGTGCAGAACCGCTACAACCAGGCGAAGCTGAGCATCCATGACCGAGCCCTGAAGGTTGCAGCAGTGGTAGAGAGCCTAGAGAGGGAGATGGAGCTCCTGTGTCTGACCGGTGTGGAAGACCAACTGCAAGCAGACGTCAGGCCCACACTGGAGCTGCTCAGGAACGCTGGCATCAAGGTTAGCAAGGAAATTAAACACCGGCCATCTGTCTAATGCTGGTAGATTCTGCCCCTGGCTGAAAGGTTTTCTACCACAAGCCTGTTCTATTAGAGAGAAATAAATCCCACACATTGACTTGGGATCTGATCAGAAACTCCAAAATAAGTACAATCTCCCTTTGGTAATTAATACCTGATTGTCTTAACTCATTAATTAAAGCAACTGAATAGGTAATATATATCTTTTATATATAATAAAATAGAAAAATTACCCTGAAAGGCCAGTGACTCGCACTCTGTTCCTTTAAATGCCACGTCTTCCATCCTACATGTTGATCTTGTTTATTGCGTAGATCTGGATGTTGACAGGGGACAAGCTTGAGACGGCTACATGCATCGCCAAAAGCTCCCATTTGGTCTCCAGAAACCAAGACATCCATGTCTTCAGACCGGTATGCTGTTTTACTTGCCCTCTTTCCCGGTGCTTTGATGTGATCATAATGCGCCTACTTAATGGGAGATGACAAAAAGCCTAAATGTCCTCTCGGCTAATTGTATTGTGTGGCTCTCGAGCAGGTCTCCAACAGAGGAGAGGCCCATCTGGAGCTCAACGCCTTCAGAAGGAAACATGACTGTGCTCTGGTCATCTCTGGAGACTCCTTAGAGGTACTACAACACAGCACACAGTGACATTTCCTTGCACAGCAGATGATGCTGAGGATGCAGCCAAACAGGCGATGAGTGAATAAAAAGTATTTCTCAGCCAAAACTAATACGTTGGAGTTCAACCAAGGCCTTGAGGATTTGGAGAGGAAAACAAATCACCAAAACATATTGGTCATTTTTTTTTTATGAGGCAGAACAATTGGAACTTTTGCTGAAAATTTGTTACAGCTAAGCAGGAGTTTTACATTCTGTTGGAAGAGAAACGGATCAGTTTTTCACTTAAATTTAACATGTACATACATCTGTCCAGTAAACTGTTTTGTGTCTCATCTCTATTGTGTTGCAGGTGTGCTTGCGGTATTACGAGCACGAGTTTGTAGAGCTGGCATGTCAGTGTCCAGCGGTGGTCTGCTGTCGCTGCTCCCCGACTCAGAAGGCCCAGATCGTCACGCTCCTCCAGCAGCACACAGCTAACAGAACCTGCGCCATCGGTGAGTGTTGACAGATGATGTGGCAGCAGCGTTACGAGCCTGGACTGCTGTTGGCTGCGGTCCACAGACAGCCTGGGAAATTCTGTCAGGGGGAAAAAATGTCTGTGTAGATTCAGAGGAAAATGTTAGACAATTTGTAAAACAATCCATTAGACAGATTAATGAAATAATCAGTCCAGTGGATTGAGATGAATTGGTTACTGCTGATGAAGTGCCTCAAAACTGTCTATATGCTGAACTGCCACATCTCAGTTGGGACTATTTAACTCCACTGATGTTAAGCAAGGCGCTGAAAATGCATTCAAGCTCAGAATGGATGTATATTACTGTAACACACACACACACACCAGATCAAATATATATATTTATATTTATATTTACTTCTTATATCCACAAGATGGCAGTCAAAGCTCACTGAGAGCAGCACCCAGCAAAGTCTGCTACTTTTATAACCTCAAGCATACGTGGTAAAATAATGTTTTTTTTCTATTTTGCGACAGGTGATGGAGGAAACGATGTCAGTATGATCCAGGCTGCAGACTGTGGTATCGGAATTGAGGGAAAGGTAATAATCATCTTGAATAAACATATTAAGCACTAGTAGTAAAACTATTAGTACTTAAAGGCATGTTTTTTTTTAATGTCGTTCCCTGAAGGCCTTTAGTAATGTCTTACTAAAGTGTAAAGAACTTTAGGAGCACTGGAACAACAGTTAACATCACGAAGAGCTGTCTTATAATAACTAACAGTGTCCGTGCTTCCTTTGAAACTCAAGTTACACATACTGTATCTGCCTTTATTGTCAATGTTGAGGTTTGTATGCATTTTTTTAGAAGCAGGTGGTACTTAAATAGCAGTGCTTTACAACCCAGCAGTAGCATCACACAGGGTTCATACAAAGTCTTGAAAGTTTGGAAAATGCTTAATTTTAGCCGTTATGTTTGAAAGGTTAGGAATATGCTTGAATTTGAAAATACTTGATTGCTTGATTTTACATTTTACAACATAATCTGGTCTTTGATCATCTACAAAATCATGTAAACCAAAAAGTCTTTTTAATATTTGAAATGAAACGATCCCGTCGTCATATTTGTTTGTTGTCTCCTGGCATTTATAGTAGCAATTTAGAAATTTTTGGTTTATGTATTTTGAAAGTGCTTAAAAAATGCTTGAATTTTACTCTTAAAAAGCTGTACGAGCCCTTGATTGCATCTTTATACTTGTGCGCAAACAGGAAGGGAAGCAGGCGTCTCTGGCCGCAGACTTCTCCATCACTCAGTTTAAGCACATCGGTCACCTGCTTATGGTTCACGGCAGGAACAGCTACAAGCGCTCTGCAGCGTTGGGTCAGTTCGTCATGCACAGAGGCATGATCATCTCCACCATGCAGGTACAGTAATAATTAAAACACTGACAGAATATATATTTGACAAAGCTCGTTTTGCTGAATGAAGGTAAAATGAAAATGTGTGTCACAACAAAAAATTGGGGAATTTGTAATTTTTTTTATGACTGCATCTATTTCTTTTAAAGTCGTATTTGCAGATGTTTTTATTTGCACTATGTGGTGAAGCCAAAGACAATTTTCCATATTGTGGACAATAAAGTTCCCAACAAACTAACTTTATGACATAATTTCTGTTTCCTCAGGCTGTCTTCTCCTCTGTATTTTTCTTTGCCTCCGTGCCCTTGTACCAGGGTTTCCTCATGGTTGGGTATGTTCCTTCTCCAAATGTCTTATGAACCTTCTTGGTTATGATGTAATTTGGTGGAGGAAAAAAAATTTGTTTTAATTTTATCCTCCTCCCCACAGATCTCCAGTCCGTCCAGTGTAGCTAACTTGCCTATTAGCATTATAAAGTTACTAATTACTTAAATACTACAGTCTTTGGACAGACGTGAGGCTAATATTGGAACAGCAACACAGCTCAGACACACGGTGAAGATGTATTTGATCATGTAAGCATGTAGTTTTATTGCCCACCCTTCATGTCTCTGTACACCGCTTTGTTCTGTGCAGGTATGCCACCATTTACACCATGTTTCCTGTGTTCTCCTTGGTTCTGGACCAAGACGTGAAGCCAGAGATGGCTCTTCTCTACCCAGAGCTTTATAAAGACCTCACCAAGGTACCAAGTGCCCTTTTTAAAATGTGTGTTTTACCTTCATCCACAACATTTAGTAGGGCGTACCATGTGAAAGTACAGTATGTTGAACTCATGGATGATGTTTCTCTGTTTCAGGGCCGTTCATTATCTTTCAAGACTTTCCTCATTTGGGTTTTGATCAGTGTGTATCAAGGTAAGGTGCACAGACTCATTCTAAAAGTTATATTTGACCATGGCAGATGAATACATTAGCTTCATAAGAATAACCTATAAACAGAATCAACTACAACATGACGGTGTCTGTAAAGAATGACTAGTCTGGTATTGTAGACTGTCAAAGCAACTCTTCAACCACCATTTCATCATTTCTGCTGTGTCTAATACCAGGGTCCCCGGGCCCCTTCAAACTCTCAGACAGTCAGTTTCTCAGTATCTTAGGTTTCCAACCGCCATCCGCTTTTACATGCAGGCTTTTGTCCGTCCAGTAAATCGATATTTCTGTAATCGCTAAGCCATGCAGCGTGTGAGAAAGATCTATGTTCCTGCTCGAGCATGACTTCCTGACAGCTCGTGGTTTTTAATTAAAGGCCAATACCAGGTCTGTGGAGAGAAAAAAAAAAAGGAAAACGAGAGGACGACAGCAGAGGAGGAAAATATTAGGCACCAATCTCGCTTAATTTATTACAGAGTTTGACTCACTGGAATGCGGTGTATGAAGGCTGTATGAAGAAGCAATTATGTGATCAGTTATAGGCTATTAAGCTCAATTTGTGTAGTGTTATGATTAAATGAAAGGCTATCAAGATACAGTAGGCGCCCAAAGATGAGTGAGTGTCTGGACACTTAAAGATGTTAACCAGAGTGAGACACACTAGAGCACATTGTGCATCTTTTACCCTCATAAATAATGTTATTGAATCATTCCTTATCTCCAGACACATTAATCCTTAACTCAGTGTCCCAGTCAGCGGTTTGTACTGTGTCCAGCAGACCTGAGAAAGAATGCATGAACAAAAATGTTGGTCGTGAAGTAAAAATACTCAAAACATAGACACAACCCCTTCTGGTTTTCTGATGCTGGTTTAGGTTTTTCCCTCTTTCAAACAAGTCAACTGAATCGGTTTGGTAATGTCATGTGGTCGATTTGTTTTGTTTCCTTCGGCGCCACCAGGTGGCATCCTCATGTACGGCGCACTGGTGCTGTTTGAGTCGGAGTTTGTGCACGTGGTCGCCATCTCCTTCACAGCGCTCATCCTGACCGAACTGCTGATGGTGGCGCTGACGATTCGTACCTGGCACTGGCTCATGGTGGTGGCCGAGTTCTTCAGCCTGGGCTGTTACCTGGCCTCGCTCGCCTTCCTCAACGAGTACTTCGGTAGGTATCCTTAGATTTTGATGATAAAGGCTTCGAGAGTCTTGAAATTTTGGGTTTAGGTACCTTGAAAAGTGCTTGAATTTTACTCTTAAAAGCTGTACGAACCCTGTTGATGAAAACTGTGCAACCTACAAAGGACTTCAACTTGAGTCCGAAACAAATATGAGAAAGTTAAACAAGACAAGGTTTTTGGCACAATGGCAGTTTACTTACTTTCTGCTGATTAATATCTAAATTAACTGATTTTGTGACATTTATTTCTCTATAAAATGTCAGAAAAATGCTCATTATAATTTCCCAGAACCCAACGTGAAGTATTCAAATTGCTTATTTTCAACCAACCATCCAAAACCAAAAAAAGTTCAGTTTACCATCACACGTGACAAAGAAAAGCAGCAAATCCTCACATTTGAGGAATCTGGAACCGATGAATGTTTGGCATTTCTGCTTGAAAAATGACTGAAAATGATTAATCGCTTATTAAAATGCGCTTATAATTTTTCCGTCAATCGACTAATCGTTTCAACTCTACTTTTATGTATCTCTGACTTTCTCTCATGTTCGCTTTCTGCAGATACGAGCGAGCTTTCAGTACAGTAGAAGGATAACTTTACTTTTGGTTTGTTACGTCCAGTATTGAAGAGACTGAGCACTTCAAGGGGCCACAGTCTTCTTCACTGCACCTGCTTTGTGTTGATTATTTTGATGTAACCTGGCACCCAAGTGTTGTGCAGTAGTCCAGCCCTCAGCTCTGTGCTTGTATTGCTTCCCCCCGTGTCTCTCTCTCTGTCCCTTCCTGTTTCTCTCTTCACTGCTGTTCCTTTTGTACTGCACTCACTCTGTTTCTGCTGCATTTCTTTTGCTTCTGTATGTTGGCAACAGGCATAGGCAGGGTGTCCTTTGGAGCTTTCCTTGGTAGGTGTGCAGCCTGTAAACTCATCTCCTCATCTCCTCATCCATCTCTCTGTATTTGATATTTCTGTATGTCCCAGTGATGTTTTACTGTGTCAACATTTTATTTCATTTCAGTTTTGTTTTTTTGGTTGTTTTGTACGTCCTATGCACTGCAGGTCTTTATTATCGTGTGTCATTTGTGTCATGCCATTCATTGCACTGTTAAGTTTTCATTTTAGTGCTGTGACAAATACACAAAATCCAACATTTTGTGATTGGACTCAACACATCAAGACCAGCATCTGATTTTCATTTTCTAAGCTGTATCACAACTGTTGCTTTTGTCTCTTGTGATCAAGTGCTGTTGACTCTTGCGTTACTTGATTGAATGCCCACACTCATCACAACACAACACTAAGACCTGTGTACCTAAGCTGCTTTTCTTCTGTTTGCTCTCCCAGACTTGTCCTTCATCACGACTTGGCCTTTCCTGTGGAAGGTGTCCGCCATCACGTTGGTCAGCTGTCTTCCTCTCTACATAATCAAATACCTGAAGCGCAAGTTTTCACCTCCGAGCTACTCCAAGCTATCCTCATGAGCCAAACTTGGATTACTTGTGTTTGTTTTGTAGTTCCAGCGCTTCTCCAAGCTTTCTATTTTCAGCACTTTTTTTTACTCCCTGATCCTCGGTGATGGACAGGTGACCTGTGGAGGTCCAGGAACCACTGGACCAACTGAAAATGGAGAAAAATTAAATAATTGTTTTTATGTCACTGAGACTTGGGATAACTTGAAAAAACAGCACATAAAAAAAAAAAAGACTTCAAAAGGACGGATTTAGTCACACAAAAGAAGCCCGAAATGATTTGAGTGACTGCAGTTAGAAGGCCTGAAAGACTGGACCCCATTTTGTCGGAAATGGTCAATCTGCCTTCTTTTGTTTTAAAGCATTTCAAACAAATCAGCTTCAAGTGTCATTTTATACAGTTCTGATGCATTACTTTCAATGTTTAAATTTTTATATGTCGAGTTCAGAATTTTTTAGGTGTTGTTTTTTATTCTGGGTATTAATTACAGTTGCTGGCCTGCATCTGTGAACAGTGTTTAAAAAAAATCATTTATTTTAATGTTTTCCTACGTTACTGTAAATGAATCCTTTACATGCAGCTTTGATTGCTGCTGCTGTTGATGTAAACCTCACTGCGCTTAACTCTTGTACAAACGAGACCATTTACGATGACGTTCACAAAGAAAATGCTGGAACTTGCTTCAAACTGAACTTCAGTGCATTTGCTGCTTTATGTCAATTTACAGTTCTAAGACGCTGAATGACATCATCAGTCCATCATCTCCATAGTATTAAAAACCAGCACACATTAAATGTTGTATTGTCAGCATATTTGGCCTTGATTATACTGCGTAATTTTACATTTTATGATGTCTGTCGGTGGCCACCAGTCCTCTCGACTGGACGTGGCGGCTCGATTTGTGCCTCATTATGATGTATTTTAATGTACTGAAGCCGCATCTCACAGCATTGGATGTTAAACAGTCAGTCAGAGGTTTTCTGTTTTTGGTTAGCGTTTGTTTTTGTTACCTCTGCAGGCAGATCTGAACTTCCAGGAGCTTGAGTTCTGCTGCTCTTCTCTTAAAAAAGTGTTTTCTGATGGTAAAACTTCTTTAAAAGTCACAACGAAGGACCCTGAAACACTGACGGCTGTGTATTTTTAGGCCTTTATTGACAATATGACTCCCCTGGGCCTTTTATGTGACTTTGGCCTGTAGCAGACGTTGACATTCAGCTCTTTTTTTTTTAAGGAGGAATGAGTTTTATCATTCACTCCATGTACTTGTGTTGAGCATGTTGTGAGCACCGTGGAAAGAATCAGATGGAGGAAAGTTTAATGGATCTTTTTAAAATGTACGGTTCGGTAAAGAGGGTGTAGTTTAGCTAGGTTTAGGTTCAGGTTGTCATTTTTTTCTGAATCATAATTGAGTTGAACTAAGGTTGATGATTCCTAAACACAGTATATGTATTATTTTGCTTAAATCGAGGCAACCGTACTGTAAAATGTAGCTATACTATAAGAAAAAGGAAAGAGTTGGCGCGACTGCGACACTTTAATGCAAATTGCATTCAGGCTTAAAATGTCTGATTTACATTCTTATGAAGAGTAATTCCAAATGTCGACTTCCTGTGTTTTCTGTTGAGCTCTTTATTCTGTGTATGTGATGTATAAACTTTTCTTTCTCGTGAACTTGCTTTCCATGTCCTAGACTGCGATTTCTAACAGTATGTCTTTTATTTAAAATGTTGTTATTGATTAATGAATAATAAAAAGAAACGACAGATGCCAAAAAGTTGCCTTTTTACATCTAAAGTAACAGAAACTTCCAGTCAGTCAAGGTGTTGTTCATCATGTGGCCACTAGGTGGAGATAGAGACTAAACCCTTTACAGAAGATGATGTGGCTCAAAGTAAAGGAGCATTACAGTAAAATGCACAGTATTATTGCTCTTTAGAGATTTTGCTCCAAGTTTAGTTTATGAAAATACTGCCTTTACTGTTGAGGGTCTCATAACTGAATATCCCCCCGTGACCACCATGTAGTAATATGATTTAACAAAGGCTCATTATTAAACTTTAGAAACCTTTGTGACTCAAGTTCCCACTGCTCTAAATTTACATGTTTTTAAGGCAATTTAATGAGAAGTTTAATTGGAAAAAGTACATTTTGGGTACTTTTGTAGATGGAACTTACCAGAAAAACAAAGTTAGTCAGTTTTACAAGTATTGCTTTTTACACATCTCTAAGCCCTTAAAGTACTCATAACACATTTATAACTGTCACATACTGACAGCTTTTAAGTCAAAATGTTATCGGAGTAAGACCTTTTAAAGTCCCCCTCCACTCAAAAGTGTGTTTTGCTTATTGTTACTTGGACGTTTAAGCTTGACACTAGAAGGCTGTTTTCACTTCTCGCCTGCTGAAGGAGGAAGGTCTCTGTGCTCGCCTTAAATCAGATGTGCAGGTACGAGTAGGATTTTGTGACATCACAAGTTCCAGAGGCCAATCGTGGTCCAGTACTTACACAGGTGTGATGTGGAAACTTGAAACCTGCAGTCCATAAACACCGCACTTGTTGAGCAGCAAATTCATAGATTCTGGATTTTTCAATGAGGTACATGTAATTTTAAGGATTTTTAACTGGGTGATCAAACTTTTTTTTTGTGGGGGAAAAAAAACACATCAGACAAACTATTCTTCAACGCAGAGTATTTTTATGTTTTAAAACTAGTCTTTAAACTTATGAAATGAAACGGAGAAGGAGTAGATGTCATTAAAACAAATTGAATAAGTAATTGAACCTTTTTTGTGGAAAAACCATATCAAACAAACTATTATTCAAAGTAAGAGTATGTGTCTGAAAACATGAGGCCTTACTGTATGTAAAGAGAGCCACAGTTAGAAAACAGTTTTTAAACAAGCACAACCATATAGTAATTACAGATTGGGCTTTTAAATGCAAACATTGTGGAGGAACGTTTAAAAAAAAATTTTTAAAAAAAGAGAATGTTTCACTATGTAATCAAGTCCTTGAGCAAACAGACAATGTGTTATCAATTTCTCCCCGCAGAGGAGGAAGTACTTTGTGACCGAGTGATGAATGTGATGGTCCGATGGCTTTAACATCGTTTTCACTTTGTAGCTGCACATCCACGGGAGGGAAAGAAGTGCTGTACGATAGGTTGTACTTAACTGTTCCTGCAGTAGATGCATCTATGGAAGATTGTTGTGGTGTGTTTTCCAAACCAGCTGCAGTTAATGTGCTGTATGAGGAGCTTTGATGGACCGGATAATGCTCATGTGACTAATGATTTATTGTGCTAACAGAGAACAGTTTGTCTTTGTTGGAGTAATCTTCTTCTCGTGTAGATTTTGTGTATTCATTTATGTTTTCTTGCGGTTTTCTTGCGTCTTCTCTTCATGTGTATTATGAAATTTTAAGAAAACAATTTAGATAATGCTTCGAATTTATGGCCTTAACAAAACAAACGCATTGTTGGAGGACCTGCTCTCTCTATGGGCCCCCTGACCCCCACGGGCCCCAGTGCAATCACACAGGCTGCACTGTCTATATTTACGCCCCTGATACTAACAATACTAAAGACAAGAAGCTAAATGAATACAACTTTCATTTAAAGTTAGATTTAACAAATTTGAGCTTTTCATGAAGCCCATTCCATAATTTAGCACTTAGGCACTAATGCTACTGATTGACTTTTCCTGGTAATTTAAGTAAACCCCCTAAAGTTGCTCACGGGTTCATAAATTTGAGTGTAAAAAGATAAATATTTCTGTACCAGAGTTGTACTTTCAAATTTGCGTTTTAAGATAAAAATTATTAGAGTGAGGATGCCAGTATAGGAGTGACGTGTTCACTCACCATCATCACTCCCGCCGCAGCCTGTAAGTCCATCTGAAGGCACAAAATTTGTTCCCGAGTGAGGCAGGAACAAAGAGAGCTGGAGTATTTTAAGTGATCGGTAAATAAGTCTTTATATAGATAAGAGTGAAGAGGATAAGTGCTCAGGTAGTTAGTAAGTCCAGGGAACCTTAAGGTGCTCTTGAAGAAAAAGAAGAAAATGTTCTTCAGATGCGTTTGGACATTCAAGACGACATTATCTAGCCTCTGTTTCACCATAAACAGGCACATTTTGTGTTTTTTGTGTGCAAGACTGAGATTTAGGTTTAGCTATGAAATATACATATAATTACCAGAGCTCTTATATCTATCTATCTGTCACGCTTTCTTTTTTTCAGTCCCTGCAGCACTTGTCAAATGTGGTCAGTCGGTGCATGCTTTATGTAAAACCTACACAGATGAGAGACCAAGCAACAACTCTGAGCCTTTTTTTTTTTTTATGTAAAAAGAACCTGCTTGTGTTAAGTGCAGAAACACAACAATGGAGCTGTTACATTGTCAAAATGGAAGTTAATAATCTAATGTTTCATCTGTTTTTCAACAAATTGTTATCTGTCATAAAAAAATGACTCCATAACTTAATTTGAAGCCCTCCAGGATGATTTTGAAAAACACTTCTTGTCTAAACTAGATTTTATCCAACCCATAAGTGGGATACAAAACACTTACGCAGCAGAAATTTCAGATGCATGGAACATTTGTCAAATGAGTGTATTATTTTTCTTCACATTTTAGCTGCTTTTTTATATACTGGAGGGAGACCTGCCATTATGCCATTATGCTATCTTGTTACTAAGCAGCTAAGTGGCTTCTGCAGCCATATTCCATCTGACTGCGCTTGTTATAAAATTCCACAGCACCCTGTTTGAATTAAGAAACAACAACCAGTAGAGATACAGTTACTGGTAATGATATTCCCTCACTGGCTTGATGGGGGAGAAGAGTTGAGATGGAAGACGAGGTTATCCAACATTCAGTTATTTATACATATACAACATAAATTACAGTTGCAGTATCAGCTACTGTAGTTTCTGAATTGTAAACAGCATCTTTTCCTGAAAAGCACTCCAGACAACTTTGTTTTCTTTTATGATGATGAATTTGAGGAGTGGGTTGGTGACTGCAAGTGTGTTCAGCAGGGTGTTCCTGAAAAAGACAACATTGCTCTCAGTGAAACTAAATAAAGCTTTATTTTCTTACTCTGCTACTGCCACTTCAGTTCATTTTTAGTTGAAATGGCAGTTAGATACTTCAACTGACTATTGTCACTGCTTACATAACAGCTGACACTTCAACTATCTCTGGCACTTCAAATTCAACTGACATTTTAATTACTTTCATTCTTTACTGTTACAACTTACATTTCACGTGCTTCATTTCTCTCTCTTTACATAACAGTTCAACTGCTTTCAGTGCATACACATCATCTGACAGACTAATTTTTTACTTTTCAACTGACCGTTCAAATGTATTTCAACTGGCATTTGGCAACTGCTCTCACTGCTGACACTTCAACTCCTAACAATGCACACTCTTTAACTATCTCTGGCATTTCAACTGGATTTTCCGATTGCTTTCATTGTTAACTGGTTATTTCAAGCTTTCATCTCTTGCTCTTTGGCTGAAAGTTCACATGTTTTCAGCTCTTGCTCTTCAATCACTTTCAGTGCTCACATAAAAACTGCCTACAGGGCTATGTGGATAAATCCACAGGTATCTCTGCACTTATTGGGCCTGTCACAGTAAGGATGTTTTTTAGATCAGAATCATGTATGTACAAACTTCCTCATGTCAACAGACTCCTTCACAGGCTTACCTCAGTGTGTACGCAGTAACAAACTGGTCTATGGTAACCACACTTCCCTGCAGTTACACTAGCTCCATTCTTGATTTCTGTAAACCACCTTGGGCACGTGGAGCCTGTCCAACCATGACCAACAGCTGAGAGATAGTAAAGTGCTGTGTGCCTCGCGGAGCTGTGGCTCGGGAGCTTCACGCCAGCTTTGAGACCGTTAGGGAGAGAAAATGAACCTCCTGGCCTTCTGCAAACGCTCCCTTGGCTATGAAAACTCCTCCCTCGGCTGTAACCAAGCAACGGGCCTTCACAACAGGAAACAGAGCAGGGGATTCTGTCACAGCGGACGAGAAAAAAGGAGAACATTGATGGGAGACAGGAAATCTGTAAGAGTGGGGATGGTGGTGGGTGTGGTGTGGTGCGGGGGTCACCACTCCTGACAGGCTGAGTAACACCAAAATATCTCACATACCATACTACACACATAGACAAAAAAACCAGGCATTTTTAAAGTTGAAAAAAGAAAGATATTTAAAAGCTGAAAGCGATAAAAGCCTAAAAGCTCAAACTGACCATAATATAAGCACAGGGTTGATCATCACCAGTGACTCAACATTTCACTCTCAAACAGTGACAGAAGCAGAATTTTTCATGTAGTGTTTTTGCATGGTGATCTGTCTTCACCACACATTTTTGTTTGATCTCAGCTCTAACTATCTTTCTTTTCATCTCTCGTGTTTTTTCAGGCCACTGTAAGCTGTGCCAAAGACCCTTTGGGGTTTTTTGCACATTTTTTGGTCGCCAGTAGAGGTTGCAGATTACTTAATGTCCCCTGAAGCCAGTTTTCCGGTCACAGTCTGAACTCAACTTGTGGCCATAGAGACTATTTATAATGTTTTATTATTCTACATCAAGAAACACTTTATAAAATAGCAGTTATGAGTGCACATATGGTGAGAGGGGTGTGCGAGCAGGCTCAAAAACACAAAGAAGTACAGTAATAATTTTTTCAGTTTGCTTCCAATTCATTTTTCCAAAACAAACAGGTGATTCAGCAGTGGGAAAGCCAACATTTTGGGCCAGTTGTTTCTTAGTTTATGAATAACTTACAGCGCTGTCCAATGTTCCATCGTGTTTTTGTTCAGACACAAATAAAGCCAGTCACTGGATTCTGAGGGTTAGAACTGTGGAAAGAAAAGCGCGTTGAGGTCTTTTCCACCTCACTGTGGCCAAACCACGTCATACCGGCTAGTATACACAATGCTTGGCAGTGGCAGCATTCGGGATGGCAGACGACAAAAATGTGTGGGTTTGTGACAGTGAGACCACCCCCAACCCCCGATACTTTGCCCCTCCCAGGCTCTTAAAATGTTGATACACCAGGCAAAACTTTGGGAAACACAGTTGGGCAATGCTGCCAGCAGTGGGAATCACAGTGAGACGTGGGGTCAAAAATATTTAAATGTTTCCAGGACACCAAGATGATCTACAGTCTGATTAAGTTAGTAATGTGATTGTGTCACTCATTAGCCAAAAAGATTGCACCATAAGGGATGCGTTGCACAGTGTGCTGTTTTGTGTTTGTGTTGTCCTCACTAAGCTACACTGTTAGCTCACAGTGAAGGTGTCACTGTAAACAGCTACAGTTATCATGTGACAGTAATGGCAAAAACATGTTGTCACATGTAAACCATCTTAAATATTTTAAACAGATGCAACTGGGCAAAAAAGTGTGCCACAGGGTCTGTTCACTTGTTTCCTAGTAACATGTTCCTGTGAGATTAAAGAGATTAACTCAAGCCAATTTATTGCTGCCCATCCAAGTTGCCCAACAATTGCCCTGTGTATCACTGCCTGAAACCCTCAATACACTATGTGAAAGTCAATCTTTTTATTAAAGAACATCTTAACAGCAGCTAAAAATCTTCTTTTTGCTCTCCTCCAATGGTTGAACTTCTCCCTTTGCTCAAGTGATGTAAACATGTACTCTAGGGTGTGTCAGTACGCTGTGACATCACTGTTGGGTGTGGTTACAGGTGCAACAGAGCACACAAACAAACTTGAAACGTCCATAAAGAGCACTGAAACACTGCTTTAAACTTGCATCAGGTGATTTGATTGACATATGATCAATCTTTAAGTTGATATGGTGAACTTGTTAGCAAACAGTTGCCTATATACACATCCCGCAGACACGGAGCAACATTAGCATTCATTTGGAGTCTTTTTTCAGTATTCACTCTCTTTTAGCTCTGTTTTCCTCTGCACCAACCTCTGAGGGAATATCTGGCTCTTTAGTTGTTCACCAGCTAGCTGCTAACTTTGCCTGTCTGCTGCTGGGTGCTGAGCACGTAGTGTACCGTGAGTTTATCAGAGCTTTTTTTCCCACCTGAAAATTAGGTTGATGGGAGCAGATAGACTTGAACCAAAACAGTAAAGTTTGGGGCCATAAAACCTAAACAAGAACTGAAAGATGCTAAAACAGAGTTACAGAGTTGGGTGGTAATTCTCTGTGGGTTCATCACTTCAAGTGAACCCTTTCATATTACGCATAGTCGTCTAATCCATTGTTAATATAGCATTATTGATTAGTGCAGCTGTAAGTCCCAAAAATATGGACTCGAGACTTGGCATGGACTTGACTGCTTTGAGACTTGAAAGCAAAATCATTTAAGCCTCAAGCTTTGACAGCAACAAGCTGGACTTGAAGAGGCACATATTTAATTATCAGGTGTATAGATTATAAAGACTCAGTTATGTAAAAACAGGAACTTTGAAAAGTACTTTGAAGGGAAAATGTTCAAATGCCGTGTCATTTTAATAGCCAGCATGTAGAGACTGGAAAGACTTAACTGACTTGCAGTTTTCTTATGAAGACTTGGTAGCAATGACTTTACTTGGACTTACTGAGACTTGTACGTTTCTATACTGACCAGAGACTTGATTTAGACTTGTCCAACTTGTTGATAACAAATGAATCTTATGTTCACTCTGTCGTGTCTACATTATCAACACAGGATGTTGGTGTTGCTTCTCATTATCTACAGTGCTCTTTTTTTCAGTTGTGGTTCTGGATCCATCCGGTCTGTAGCGGCCCGTTACCAAGGTGTCCACTAACCAGCACCAGGCCTTGCTGGAAAAACTACGCGCCCCAGCACCGCCCTGACGTAGAAGGGATCCACGAGTCAATCAGCAGCAGAGCTATTTATTAACTGCAGACGGGTGGAAGTGTTTACTGCAGCACATGTTTCAGTTACACATAACTGTGGAGTGGCAACCCCCCCCCTTTTGCCCCAATTAGGCCCCCCAGCCCCATGAGAGATTTCCATGAGGTCAAAGAAACAAGTGGGGTTCTTCAAATGACTGGGGAGCCACCGAGCCACGTCCCCATGATGAAACAGACGGCTAGGATTTCACAAGTGCCGTCACTCCCTCAGATACTCTGTTGGAGAGAAAGCTCTGCCAAACTGAGAGTCCAGTGGGTGAGGAGGGAATATTGCTTTGGATGTGGGACATGCATGCCATGTTGTTGCACAATGGAGACAAATGTCTGGATTAAGAGTGGATTTCTGAAACGCTTTCTCTACAACCTATCTCTAAAATCCCAGAAAGAGTTATACTTTGAAGACAACTGAGCAGTTGTATACTATGGGACGTAGTTTGTACCTTGATACAGACACAGTAAGGGGTCGAAAACATGCACACTGTCAAACAGATCTGATGCAGTGCACTTTGCACCTTTTGCATTTTGTAAAATAAATACAGATCTACGTCTTACATTACAAAACTCACTCTTATGTTTCTTGGTCTTTTGCAGGTTTTCTCTTTCACTAACAATTAAACAAGCATAGACAGCTTGTTGTCCAGTAAGATGGATAACTCAGTATATGCAGAATCTTTTGGAATACATTGATTAATCTATTTTAAAAATTTTATTAAGAGTGAATGTGTTTTTTTGTTCTTTATTTAATGTATGGCTTTTTAGCTCTTGGTGGGTCGGTCCACCACTTTGGTCCAGACTGAAACATCTTAACAACTGTTGGATGGATGTTTTTGTACAGATATCCATGGTGTCCAGAGGATGAATCTTACTGACTTTGGTGATCCTTTTCCTCTAGCGCCACCGTGAGGATGAGATTTGTTGTGAAATGTCTCGATAGCTATTTCATGGATTGCCATGAAATTTGGTACAAACATTCATGTCGCCCGAAGGATGAATTGTTGTTGTTGTTGAACTAGTGCCATCATCAGGTCAAAATTTTAATTTGTCCAATACTTTGGTTTTTGACCAAATACCTTCAAAACTAATGACATTCTCATCAGCCTTAGCTGCACATTGTGATTAGTGCTAATTAAGACATGTTAGCATGCTAACAGGCTGAACTAAGATGGTGAACATGGTAAACATTACACCTGCTTATCATCAGAATATGAACATGTTAGCATGCTAACGTTAGCATTTAACTCAAAGCACCGCTGTGCCGAAGTACAGCCTCACAGAGCTGCTAGCATGACTGTAGACTCTTAGTCTCTCTTAATCTTAACTTTTCATTCAGACCATGATTGTAATCGGTGCCTTCAGCTATTATACTGTGACCTACACTATCAGTAAATTCAGCTGTGCAAGAAAGGTGCTAAAGTGATGTGTCTGGTATTTTTGACAAAGAAGTCATACTCTGAAAAAAGTCTGCAGGAACCAAAATGATACTTTGAAGTGCTGATGCAATACATTTCCCGAATACAAGAGCTGCCTGCAGGAATCTCCATGTCTTCAACATACCGAGCCTCTTCCAATGCACCTGTATATGAAATATTAGATGTGAAAATCACTATGTCTTGGAAATGTGACAGAAGAGAATTTCAAAAGAGATGCAAAGAAGCACCAAACAAAATGACCTCACAAGAGGAAAATATATTACTTTGGACCCTCAAGTTATAAGACAACAAGGAATTATGACCTTTAAATAAAGACACACCTCAACACTCCCTGGCTTAGAGTGGCAGTGGCATGACACTCCACTCCACCAACACTAAAGATCACACCAACTGGGGCCAGCTGATAAGATGCTGTAGTGCAGTAATATAGCTTTCCACCTCCAGGGATGGGCAGACTTTTAGAGAGCCATCATGTGACTATTGTCATCACAGAAACCGCAGGCCTGCTGCCAGCTGCTGAAAGGTCCAGACCTGCCAAAGATAGCAACAACCCTGCCTACATGGGACTGAATCCGCCGAAGAGAGAGAAGCTGAATAAGTATACAGCAACCGCAGAGAGTGGCCTATGAAAAACTCTATGAAGACTCTCAGTTCAGCGTGTCAAATGACTGGGTTTAAGACTTGATTTTTATATAGTACTTCTATGCAAGTATGGATAATTATGTGTTTTGTGTCCCGCAGACGTGAAGTCTGTCAGAAGGAAGTGGAAAAGCAATTATTTGCCTTTGCAA
Source organism: Maccullochella peelii (assembly GCA_002120245.1). NCBI lineage: Eukaryota > Metazoa > Chordata > Actinopteri > Centrarchiformes > Percichthyidae > Maccullochella > Maccullochella peelii. The sequence goes on from LKNJ01000034.1 coordinate 259,047, forward strand.
TAACTTCAAAACCCCATGAGACGCCCCATACAACATCTGACGGAAGTTTTATATATGTCTCATGAAGCAGCACTTGAGCTATATGTTCTGGCATGTTCAGCCTCAGCTCACCTGTCCTTGTATATCTGCTGCTATGTGAAAACCCAGCAGCCTTTAACCGAGCATCTGTCTGCTGTAACCAGTTGATGAATGGCTCTTTCAGGGTGAAAATGGCAGCAGTTTAATGTAAAATGCTTGTGAGGATTAGTCTGCACATAAATCTTGATTTAGGAGATTCCATGTGCAATGTCTTGCAGAAGCACATTGATGACTCCTTTGTAAATGGTGCCAAGAGGAACAGATAGCCTACTGTATATAAAGTGGGTGGAAACTGCAGATTAATTCTGTTGATGCTCATTAAGTCAGTCATGGATCATGGGAACATCTGTCACTCGACAAATCATGGTGTTTTATGCTGTGCTGTGTCATTTTAACTTCAGTTATTCTACTGTTTGTATTCAGAAGGATGTTCACCCTGGCTCAAATTCTGCTGGATTAGCTCTAGCAGGCGCTGTATAGGATGTTTTTTTCCAATCACTGAAGGTTTGAATTTGGCTCTATGGTGGCGAGGCTTAGTTTACTCATCCCGCAGCCTTCAGGCTTCACTGCCAGCTTCCTGTGCCTCTGGAAACCCCAGTGTGCGAGAGGATCTCCACTGGACCCATCTGGTGGTCGGACGTGTAGATGCGTCAGAGTTTGGAGGGGCGGTGCGCCTCCATCGAGGTGATCCCCGAGTTTAAAAGCGCAGAAGTCCTCTGTGCGCCGGAGCAGTGCGTCACAGCGACCCAGCAGAGCCAGGTTCCCCCGACACAGAGTCAGATATCTCAACACAGGACCGACGAAAATAGCTTTTCGTAGAGAACACGTCTACATCAGCCTGTCACATGTTTTAATATTCTGACGCATTTCTCTTAGATTTTTTTCCTTTTGGCGGCGACTTTTTCCCTTTTTCAAGTAGTAACAGCTGTTTTTTTCAGCTAAGCCTATTTTGATTTTGTTATTTCTCATTCTCGTTGTTTGTTTGCGGCGATACAGCGAGAGATAGAGGATCCTGAGCAACAGCTGGGGAATATCTAAACTCCGCTTTATGGATACGGAATCGCTTCCATCTGCAGCTGTACTCAGAGTTTGATCTCAGACGTTGCTCTGCGCAAAGAAGAAAATGAAATCTGCCGAAGAGGGTACGTTTGACTTTTATTTATTACAGTAGGCTTTCCTTCTTATTACCACAGAGCAGTAACGGTATTAATGTGGCATTTATTCAACTTTTCAGCATTGTTTGACACTTTACACCCATATGCGATACAGTAAACTGTGATGTTACATTGAATTAAGGTCTTATATGCACTTTCCTCCCAGTTTAATGCCTGTATTTAGCTTCAGTGCATCGCAGATAGTACCATTATTAAAGCAGTGGTGTAGATATTCAGTGTGCGCCCCTCCCTGCTGATTTGGGCAGGGTGGGCGTGGTTCTGCTCCTGTGAGCCTCTCGTGACTAAAAAGTGTTCCCAAAATAGTCAGAATTGAATCTGTGCTAATGACTGACATGGCATTGTGGGTAACATTGTGAGTGATTTAGATGCCAGTATTTAGCAGAGCCATTTGATGGCGCAGCCCCTCGGGCTACCTGTCAGGATGTCAGCTAATTCACAGCAGTCTAATTATAGCAAGACAAACATTTCAACGCTAATGTGTCACACATCGCAAGCAGCATTAAATGTAAGCATCATTTTCTTTTATTACAAGGAGTCATATGGTGCTGCACTGATGTCATAGTGTTTATGGCGGACCCTCTAATTCTCTTTAATTCACAGCAGACTGGAGCTGTGGTGACTGCAGGCTGTCTGACGGCATCTGTGTGTCTGCAGCAGCCGCCTCCATCCGTATCAGTGCGCACCACTGTGGTCACATTCACCCATGCACCATATGACCACAACTCCCCTTCCCATCCCCAGCCCCTGGTTGTGACCTCAGCCGTCGCCACAGACAGGCAGAGTTTCATATGAAACCAGCGGGAGCGTTGGCACGAGACCATGAGCTTCCCCGTGCAGCGTGCACCTTTACAGCATGCAAATAAACGAATCATGTCCCTCCTATTTCGATGGCTGTTGGAACATGAAACTGCCTGTGTTCTGTGTGTTTTTTCACAATGTTTCACTTTATGGGCTGCAGCATGGGCATTAAGTGGCATAAGTCTGGCAATGGGGAGTGGAAAAAAACACCTGGTCTTGCCTTTGGTTATTTTTAGACTGGAGTTATTTTTGGCTCCTTCATTCGTGTTTCCCACCTTTGCTTTGTATAATTTGACACATCCAGGGATTTTTGTGTCACTCTCCTCAGTGTGTTTGGAGATCCCCATTATGCGTGGCGTTAAGTTTTAACTTGCATGCCATCTGCATTGGGAAATAGCCAGGGCCAAATCTGGTAGGCAAGCTGTTCTTTTGCCATTATAGGCAACACCTCTCCAACAGCTCTTATAAGACTCAACTTGGCAGCTGTCTCCCTCTCAGTAAGGGAGCCAGTGAATGTGTGTTTGATTATCATGGTAACAAACTCTCCAATCTGTTTGCTTTCCAGATGCATATGGCTACACGCCAAATGTCAGTCTCTCCCTCCCACTGGGCAACCCTTGTCTTCCCTCCCAGTACCACAGCCTCCAGTCCAGCCCCACTATATCTGTCTCTGTCACAGAGCCTCACAGTTATGACACCCAGGATGACATGAGAGCGGCCGGCTACTATTCACCCGCAAGCGTCCGCCCAAATGGAGCCCCGACCCTGGAGAGTCCTCGTATCGAGATCACAGCTTACGGTCAGTTTCCTGAGGACGAGGTGGAGGAGAGCAACCTTCCTGTTGCCAAGCGAGTCAACTCCATAGTGACGCTGACCCTCCCCAGTGCAGATGGCTACCGCGACCCCAGCTGCCTGAGTCCAGCCAGCAGCATCTCATCTCGCAGCTGCCACTCCGACGCCTCCTCCTATGAATCAGGCTTCTCCTACAACTACGACAACTCGCCCCAGAACTCCCCCTGGCAGTCACCTTCTGTGTCCCCCAAGGGCTCCACCCTCGCCCTGCCAGGTGATGGCTGCACCTCTGGTGGCTCCCCTCGCCACTCCCCCTCCACCTCCCCTCGCACAAGCGTGACCGATGACACCTGGATGGGTCAGCGTGGCTCCAGACCCAACTCCCCTTGTGGTGCGAAGAGGAAGTACAGCTTCAACGGCAGTGGGGCTTTGCACAAGCACTACCCATACTCCCCCAACCACTCCCCTGGACTGTCCCCGCAGACTTCACCTCGCCTCAGCATCACCGAGGAGACTTGGCTGCCAAACACCAACCAGTACACCAACTCGGCCATCCTGGCAGCCATCAACGCCTTGACCACAGATGGAGTGGCTGACCTCGGGGAGGGAATCCCCATGAAGGCCCGGAAAACCAGCCAGGAGCACAACCCCACAGTCAGCCTGAAGGTGGAGCCTGGAGGCGAGGAGCTGAGTCCAGGGGAGCTCTGTCTGGACGAGCACCCCTCAAACCGCCTGCCATTAAAGAAGGAGGGCTACTGTGGTGGGTTTCTGGATGTGCCACAACACCCGTACTCCTGGTCCAAGCCAAAGCAATATGTCAGGTATGCAAGGAGTGACAGTCTTGAGTTACAGCTGAAGATTTGAGTGCTTAAAAAAATATCAAACCTGGAAAAAAAGGCTTGAGGGGAATAGCTTTTTATGTGCTCAAGATTTATTAAAACATGGAACTGCAAATAACTTGCAGATTATTGGAAACTGAGCAATTATGTGAGAAGTTATCCATACATACACTTTTTTTGCATGTATGGATAACTTGCATGGACTTACTGTGAATATTTACTGGCGAGAAGTAAGTTTAAACATATTTGTAATTTCACAACAGGTTTATTACAAGGTCTGGCATATCACAGTGTTCACATTCTGCAGATTCTAGCTTGATAAGTGCGTCTATAATAAGCCCTTCTCCCTCCTTGTTAAGTTGACACGTTGGACTTGTTTTCGCCTCGACAGCCCGTCCCTGCCAGCTCTCGACTGGCAGCTGCCGTCCAGCTCGGGGCCGTACAGCCTGCAGATCGAGGTGCAGCCCAAGTCCCACCACCGAGCCCACTATGAGACGGAGGGCAGCAGGGGAGCAGTAAAGGCCCTGGCTGGAGGACACCCAGTTGTTAAGGTCTGCTAAACCAGTACTTCTTAACTTTTTTGGCTTGCGACATATTCAAACAGAGCAGTATCTAACTGATCTACAAGCTGTGTGCACTTAAACCAAAGACTGATTTCCCCTTTTTTACATTGTGTCATATGAATATTTTTAGTATATTATTAGTATTTCACAAGAAAAAAACAACATAATTTTCACATTCATCATCTTGCAGCCCCTCAGATTTATTTCGCAACCCCTTTCAGGGGCCCAAACCCTATGTTGAGAGCTAGACTGTTTGGTTTCCTGTGATGATTAGACCAACACACGGTGCAGCTATTAGACTCATTTTCACTCCTGCTCCTTACCTTGTCACTTCTCACTTCAACGCTAGCCCTCCTGTTTTTTACCTCATGTGTTAGAATAGATTGAGGCGACATGTGTTTCATGACCTGGCTGTTATGTTATTTAAAGATGTCACATTTCTGAATGGAATACCATAGGTATGCTATTAGACAGACCAGTCCACTCAGTCAGTTCCTGTCCAGACAAGGGTGACTCAGACTTTTCCATTGCGTTGTCGAGTGCAGCGCAGACAGTTACAAAGTGATGTAGCATGGCCAGTAAGAGCTTAGTCATGAGCTTTAACCACAGTAGCTCTGGTGGTCGAGACTAAAGAAAAGAAAATGTGGACAACTGCAGATATGTTTTGGTTATAAACCCATCTGGTGCCCCAACCATTACGCCACACCGCTGACCTCAGTCTTTGAATAAATAAAGGGTCTGCAGCAAAGAGTCAGGCAAAGTGAGTTGTGAGCCAGGCTGTCAGTGTAATTAATACCTTTTGACATTGTATTAATACATTACAATAAGTCTACAAGCTTGCCAGACATTCGTCACATCTGGGGCAGAGTTTCTGTGTGTGCCTTTCAGTTTTGATAAAAATGTCTTGTTGGCGTGAGTAGTTTTCCTTATTGCCACAGAGGAGCAGTTAGCTAATCATGCCCTTTAGTTTGAGTGAGGAATGCTAACATTGCTAAGCAGCCATTTTAAGGAGAACCAAGCTGCGTCCCAATAATTCCATACTACATACTAACTCTGAGCAAGCAGTGTGTTCACACCAGAAAAGTGACAAAATTAAGTGTACAGACTAGTGTACACTAGTACTCTACCTGCTGTTGGTGGAAACCAAAACAGAGTGAATATTGCACTTCCATTCATCAGGTTATGAGAAACACAGCACCAAATTATGCTAATGCTGCTCTGTATTTGCTCAATGTGTTGATGGATTTTTGAGGCCAATACCAATATTGATATTTATATATAAATATTATATATTATCATATTATTGAGTAAAAAAAAACATTTTTTTGCTCATTTTTTGACATAAACAAGCATTTTTGAAACTTGTCAGTGCTCTCTGGTGAACAGACTCTGTAACACTGGCAAACACTTCCAAATTACCCCTATAACACTAATACAATATACATTATCTGTGATTAGCTAAAACTAGCTAATAATATTGGCCTGGCCAGGGTGAGACAGCTCCAGGAAGATCTTGCAAAACAATAAAATAGGTATTAATCATTTCCTGTTACAACAAAAACAGTATAACAGTATGACAATATAGTACAAGCCTACATGGCATGCAAACCAGAGCCAACTATCTGAAGTCTACGTGAATCACATGACGATCAAGCATTTTGAACTTCTGTTGATGCGACTCTCTCTCTACATGGCTCTGTGGCAAACCAATCATTGCTGGTTGACGTAAAAAGCATCACTGCCGGTGCACCAGCGCGGGATTGTCTCCACAGACACCAGATTTAAAACTCTGGTATCCTGTGAAATACAGAGAGATTTACCTGGCGGTGAGAGGCTTAATCAGCATTGTGTGAACTCTTTTGGTAATGGTTTAAGTGTAACGTTCATTTATATGTAAAAGTCCCGCACTCCAGCTTTAAGGTTAAATTTAACAGTGTTGTGAAACCAAAACATGTTGTACCATCCAGCGAGTAGCAACTGTAGCCACACATCTGTGCAAGATGCGTATATTTGTCCATGAGAAGGTGCTAATTATTTAATGACAGGGGTCTGGGTTCACCCTAGCTGAAATAGAGAGTGTGTGTTCTCTTTAAACCTAAACCCAAACCGCCCCCCTACTTTTCCGCCAGCTACCACCCCAACCACACAGACTTCCCTTTGTTTAGGAAAGTTCCCGTGTGTACGGCTGACATCATCGCGCGCTGCGTCCTGCGGAGGCGGCAGCAACTAAACCACACACGTTTCTGGCAGGCTCTGATGGAGATGTTGGAGGGAGCCTCAGAAAAGGCAGCCCCATTCTGTGACTTCCTGATTACATGGTACACACAGCGCTGTAGCCTCTGCTGCGGACGCTGGCTGACAAAGCCTCTGTGGCTCGTCCCGTCGCTCCTCTGACTCAAACCCTGCCCAGACTTTACAGAGTTTATTCTGGACAGTCCTGTTGTGTGTGGTACACTTTTTCTCCAGCACAGCTAAGCCAGCTATTTTCTGTTCTTTTTCAATGCCATCGCTGCTGCCTGCCTCAACCACACCCGCCCTTACGCCGGCAGCAGACTGAAGTATGTCCCTCTGAAGTGCTGTGTGCAGTCCTCACCGCAGTTAATGCTCAGGGTTTCATGCTGTACTTTGGTGGAGAGGAAATACCCCCTATTCCAGTCTGTGAGGTCTTCTTTTTTTTCTCTGTCTGAAGTCAGCTTTCATGATCTGCTCCTTGCTTCAAAAACGCATCCAAAGAGCTGTTTTGAAGTGCATTTTTGTAGATTATTTTGGAGTAATGTGCCTTTTCTAGGCCTTGATCTGAATTCAATAACAAGAATTTAGATTTCTAAACAAAGTATCATGTGAAGCAGAAAGCGTGACAGGATTAATTCCCAGTCACACTGAGCTATCCCTCTCTCGGCAAAACAGAAACACAGGAGTCCATATGTGTGTGTTTGTGAGTGTGATCATCCTTTTAGAGGTGGGAGGGTCCATGATAGGAATGGAGAGGGAGCCCCGGTCAACTTCGACCCTTTTGTCTTCCTTTTTGGTGCCTTGAGCAGCCGGAGCCTCGGCATTCCTCTTGTGGGTGATAATGTGAACTAGGGAGGGGTGGCTGCAGTGCCAATGTCAAACTGCCAGGGTGGAGGAGCGGAGGGTTTGCATGAAGTGGTATCACAGCGATTTCATTGCATCAACAAATCATAACCGCTGTCTGCTGCAGCTGCTTTATACAGAAGATGATTCAGATCACAGAGTGAAATAAAAAAAGATTGCCCCTTAGATCATTTTCTGTCTTAAAAAGCCATACTTTTTGAACGTTTTGGAAACAATCAGAAACAGCTGAAATCGTTCATATGACATTATCAAGTTTGATTATTTCTGTTTGCCTAAATTTGATGCAGATAATATTTCAAAGCAGATAATCAGTAATCTGTTAGTAATTACAGTTTGAAAGTAACCATCTAACCATGTGAGCAAGCTACCTCACTTCATCACACTCCTTCCTGCTGCCTAAATAAACAGCATTGCTAGGCAGCAACCCATTTCCTTACACAAATATACAGGGCTTTTGCAGGCTCTTAACACTGACAGGGATCCTCCTCCAAATCACATGTTGTGCCTCCCCGGTCTGAGCCTTTCACTCTCGTTGTGGGCACTCCTCGCCTCCAGTACTCTTATGTAAGTGAAAACTCTGGTCTTCATTTAGACATTTCCCTGCCGATCGTTTCAGCTGATAATCTGATCCACAGCGCCGTATAATTAGGTGGGGTTCAGTGTCTGCCTCTATAATGGTTTAGCAGGGTCTGTGGATGGTGATGTGCACATATTGTCCATTTTTCTTGCTTCTTCATGCCAGTTTTGACTCATAAGGTCCCATTATTTCATTTCTAAAGATAAGAATAGCATTCCTTATGTTTTACAATTAAGTGTAGTTTAGTTCAAAGTTATTATTGCATGCATTTAAACATTAACTCATCATCGATAGAACAGTAATATTTCTGACCCTACCCTGACTGGCCAACAATACTAGTTCCTCTGATTCAGACCCGGTAATTGGCGGCATTAAAAGTGCAGCAAAATTGCTCAATTTTAATGAAAAGGATGAAAAGATTTAAGCCTGTTTTGTCAAACACCACCAGTTGTGATTCTTTGGCTGAGGGATTTTCAATTTCAAAACTTGAAATTTAAGGCTCAAAAACATTGTTTTATATCATAAAAAAATAATATATCATTATTATACCAATCTGTGCTGAAACACAAAAAACAACATATTTATTGTGTGTGGGATGAAAATGTTGATCAGGTTTGTTGCCTATCTGTGTCGCCACATGTCATCTCTTCGGTAATAACATATCTTTTTGTTCACATGCCTGGTTGATTTATGACATTTTCGCTGTAATCCAACAAGAACGATGTGAAGCTGTTTCACAAATGCAACACAATATGCTCCGCCATCTTTCTTTGCTGTATTTTACACACGAGGAAAGCTATAGATTGGAGCTTTACCCTCTCAAACAACATTAAATATGAACTATTCCTCCATATAATCTATACATTTAATGCATTATATTATTTAGTACATTCGCATATTGGGGCCCCTGTCATTTCTTATTTACACATTGTGTTTCTTTCAATTGTTTTGACATAAAAATTCCAAGTATTCTGCTCTAATTCCTCCCCCATCACACTGTATGGATAACATACATAACTCTCAGACAGTGTGTCAGTAGTAGCCGCTGTTCTCAGATTTCAGCCTGCAGGTTTGGGCTTCATGCCTGCACTCTGCAGTTTGGGTGGCTGAGGTCATCCTGGCGGGAGGCCTCCTGTCAAGCAACACCTATGGAGGTCTGGAAGTACTTGAGAAGCTCTGGGTCGAGCCCACCAGCTACAGCAAGAAGCACTTCTGTGCTGTCTCCAGCTCCATCGTGCTGGGATCATTTTACTGATAAAAATCAGAGCGAGGTCACTACTGAGAGTTTTTCTTGACCCTGATTGGCCCGAGGCTTGGTGGGACTGACATGACCTTGACTTTTCTGAAACACTAGCTTAGTCTTGTCAGAAGGCGAGCGCCGCGCTCACAAATCACAACGCTGCTCGCTGTAGGTGGTTTTACTGCTCTCTGGCAGCGGCGGCCCCTGAGATTCAGCTACTGTGGGATCAACATCTTGGCAGGCCTGACATGAACTGATGGAGGAAGTGTATTCAGACCATTGGTAGTAAATTAAAGAAGATGAAAAGGGTGATTGAAGATCCTAAATGGGTACTTTGTTTGAAAACCATCGTGCTGAGAGCCTGACCTCTGAAAGACCTATATTATGTTATGCTTTTTTTTTGGAGAGGACACAAAGGTTTAACCACAACTGTGTCTTTTCTTTCTTTCTCCCCTCTTAGCTCCATGGCTACATGGAGAGCGAGCCTCTGACCCTGCAGCTGTTCATCGGTACAGCTGACGACAGGCTACTGAGGCCCCACGCCTTCTACCAGGTCCACCGTATCACCGGGAAGACAGTGTCCACCCCGAGCCACGAGGCCCTGCACAACAACACCAAGGTCCTGGAGATCCCACTTCTGCCAGAGAACAACATGCGGGCCATGTGAGTATCAGGCGGCTGTACTCATCCAGTTTGATTTGATGATTTGTAGGTTAAAATATGTTCACGTGTCTACAGAAGGTTAAAACTGGGCTAAATCAGGTGAAAATTAATTTTTTTTAGCAACTGGAGTTAATTCTTTAAGTTTTCAGGGGACGTCAAGTCTCCAGAGGAAGACTTGTCTCAATTCATTCAAGAACTGACGTGGACTTGCCCCAAAAGACTTGCTAATAATTCTAAATGTGTGGGTTAGACATACCTTTTTAGACATCTGGAGTTATATTCAAGTCTTTCAGGGAAAGTCCACGTCAAGGCTTAAGTCATTCGAGACCAGTCCAAATCAAGTCTAGAGTCAGTGGAGACAAGTCCTTAAGGGCAAGTCCAAGTCACGTCAAAAGTCAAGTGAATTGCAAGTTAATAAGTATGTTTTTCATACCATTATAATGACACAGCATTTAAACATCTTCCTTTCAAAGCCAAGGTCATAACTTGGTTAACATAGTGAACATCTGATGTCCACGACATCCAGTAAACACCAGCTGCTGTGCAGAGATGTGTATCACTGTTGTCACATGAAAATCTCCAAGCTCAACTTTAAGGAGTTTACTTCAACTGAGGTATCCTTCCGGTCCTCTGCAGGGGGACATTTTGTTCCTCTTGGGATAATGAAACATATTATTAAAACATATTAGATCGCTGCTTTTCTAAAAATAGCTAACAGTCTAGAGATATGAAGTTTGCTCCTGGTGTACAGTGTTCTGTGTGTGTCTTCCTTTTGTGTGGTTGGGTTGTGAAAGTGTCTCGGGTGGCTTTCCCATTTTATAAGCCTCAGAGATCAGATTACTGGGGAAGCTCTGGGCTGCTGCTAACAGGGAGCAGGGGTTTCTGTCTGAGCTGCAGGCAGCAGCAGCCTGCTAGCATCAGCACTTTCTCTGCGTTTTAATGGATGTAACACATAAGCTCCCCTTATACAATGGCTTCACCTCAGGATTTGATTTCTCTTTTCTCACGGAGGACACGCCTCAGAGTACTTACAGCGCAGGCCGGGGATTTGTGGGAGATTTATTCGTTTTGACATGTACTCCAGTGTGACATATAGATGTTTTATTATGCTGTATAGAATACAGGCATTATATTTCTGAAATAGTTATTCATTATGATTTAGAAGGACTTAAATTAAATCATTAATCAACATCAGTTCAGATTTTTTTAGCTAATATGAATACCACAAATGGAAACTTGGTATGACTCCAATAAACTTTTAATAAATTAAAAGAAATACTGCCCCCTCTTCTTGCTATTGTGCTTTCTTTCTAAAACTCTCAGGCACTGAACGGACGCCTCAGTATGTGGTTTTGCACTCCGCTTGTCTGCATAGGCAGAGGGCCCAACAGCTGGGGTCCTTAGCATCAATAACTGATTACTTTGCCAGTGAAGCAGACCCTGGTGTCTGGCGAGAAGAATGTCAGGGAGTGTTCAAAATGTGTGTAAAAGTTGACATTAACTAGGCTTTGAGGAATGCGGCGTCAAGTAGCATGGCGATGGAAATGCCAGAAACCGTTTGGAGAGGCTGGAGGTATGAAAAAGTTAGATGAGTGCAGTGCAGACAGAGAGGAGTGGGGCTTTTATTAAGTGTCTGATGAAGACTTTGACACTGTAAAAAGAAATCAGTACAGCCAACTCTTGGTTGTAATATTTGTGGAAGGGGAGCAGTATTTTAGGAACCATCTCTTGTGATATAAAAATATTCCTGATGTGATGAATGTTCCCAGCCATTTGTTTCTATAGTTTAAATTTTACCCAAGAGTGGGTGCATTGAGGTGTAAAAGCTCTGTTGGGGGTGGTGGTGTTAATCTTCTGCTGACATGACTGCAGCCTCCAGTCCAGAGTGAAAATCACATTTGATGTGGCCACCATGCTGCATAAATCACAGCCTGATATTAACTGAGTATATATGTCATTAATGCACATGATGACAGACTTTGGCATAACTCATCTCGTCTCCACATATGCAGGATCGACTGTGCGGGGATCCTGAAGCTGCGTAATTCGGACATTGAGCTGAGAAAGGGGGAGACTGACATCGGGCGCAAGAACACACGTGTGCGCATGGTTTTCCGAGTTCACATCAACCAGGCCACAGGGAGAACGGTGTCCCTGCAGGCTTCATCCAACCCCATTGAGTGCTGTGAGTACATCTTCTCATATTCTCTTTTCCTTGAATATATCAGGCCTGAACTCCTCGGTCCCCCTAATGCCTCTTAAATTGTGCTTAATGGTTAGATTAGGTCAGGACCCTTTATAAGGGTTTAGAAGATATATTCTAGGGGTTGTAAGATGACCAATAAAGTTCACATTCTGCTACACAAAACTACATTAATTTTGTAACAATTAAAATAATTAATACATTCCCATCAGCCTCAGCTGTACTTTGGGTTTAGCGATAATTAGCAAATGTTAGCATCAGCCTGTTAGCATTGTCATTGTGAACATGTTAGCATTTGAAGCACCGTAAAGCGTCACCGTATCTGAGCAGCCTCATAGAGCTGCTAGCATGGCTGCAGACTATTTGTCTTGTTATTGTAAAATACTGGATAGCTTTACAATTTCAGGCCTCCAATATTTACTCAAATCAAACAATCTAAGTTTAGAAAGGTTAAAAAAATCTGACATATAACTCACAGGCATATGACACGTGACTATGGGAGCTACATTTTAATTTGACAGCGTGTAAAGGCTATGTAGGCCTTGCTCAATAAACTCCATTGCCTCTCTGCACTGCACCGGAGTTGACCTTTCACTGGACCGGGATAAACTCAGGCAGATCAACCACTTCATGTGGTTCTGGCAGGGAGAGCTGCCATTGAGATTAAGTCTTATGAGGTAAATGAAAGACAGTAGTTAAACCATGATCTCAGCCCCTTGAAATAGAGCATTGTTAGTTTCTGAACGACTGCCACAAAGCAATTGTTTTTGACCAAAATTCACTTTGTGTGTGAGTGAGGCATAACGACAGACATACAGACAGACAGAGGGAGAGAAACAGAGAGATGTGGGAAAGATTGATGGTTTCCAAAAACAGAGAATTAGAGTTTTATCAACATCAGAAAGCAGGAGCATCGACTTACAAAAAGATCATCCTCATATGAGAAAACTATTCAGGTTTTATTGAACCTCTATTTATGTATCCCGGTCAATCACGATGAAATTACAGATATCTTTCACAAGAGAGAGCTGGCCAAGAAGTCAGCATTATATTTAGACCGAAAAGGTTTGCAAATCTTTCATGGCAAGTCGTATATCATTTCAGAAAAACTGAAAGCAAGCGCGGAATGAGAAGCCAAAAGGTAAGAGAGAGGAGTAAAAAAGACGGGGAGAGGAAAGATACTCTTAAACCAAATATTTGAGACAGAACATCCACCATAATTTGAGGAAAACACAAATAAACACAACATGAAGCCTCTCCCTACTTACTGGCAAAGAGGCAGCTTAATTCTAACATGAAGAGGTTTACAGCTTTACCGGCTGCTCTGTGGAAGCTGCCTAGGTAGTGATTCAGCCTCAGTCTGGATGCTCAGGTCTGCATGGGGAGTGGGTGTGTATTGGATGAACGATGAAACCGCTTTCTCTTCCCCCTCCCGCAGCCCAGAGATCGGCCCAGGAGCTGCCGCTGGTGGATAAGCAGAGCTTGGAGACGTGTCCCGCCCCCGGAGGGGAGAGGATGCTCATCGACGGACACAACTTCCAGCACGACTCCAAGGTGGTGTTTGTGGAAAAGGCTCAAGGTAAAAAAAAGGAGGAGTTCTGGAGTTAGCGCGGTGTCGTCTCAGTACAGCTGTATGTGTGTGTATATATATATATATATATATGTGTGTGTGTGTGTGTGTGTGTGTGTGTGTGTCTCCCTCTCCATTGTTGGAGAAACCCCAGGACTGCCTCCCTCCTCCCTCCCTCCTCTCCCCCCGCCGTCAAAATATCCTCCATCCTGCCAGAGTGCCACATGTGGTGCACATTAATGCGCTGTATTTTTAACCCAGCAGATTTACATTTGCAGAAGTTTCCATTGCCCGTTCAGCAGAGGAATGGATCACAAATGCAGCATGTGTTGTGTGTGTGTGTGTGCGCACGTGTGTGTGGGTGCACGTGGTGTGGATGCAGGCACTTTTGTGTGTGTGTGTGCAATGCTTCAGTGTTTGTTTCTCTTTTTTCTTACTTTAAGCCTTTTACTTTGGTTTGGAGGGAGAGGGGACTGCTCCCAGATGTTGATACCAGAAGGTTTACAAACAGCAATTTCCTTGATTAGCTTTAGCAAAGCAACGTGAGGGACAGTTTGGGCAAAGGCTGAGCAATGTAAACACGTGTGATCCTATCGGCCCGGTTGTGACTCATTCAAAAAAGAGGGGAAGCCTTTTCATTGTTCCACCTGTGAAAGGAAGAATTCCCCTCCAGCACTGTACAATGGAGTAGTGAGATTGTTTATCAAAACAAGAAGTGATTGAAGGAGCGTAGACCTTGTCTCCCCTCTTTGATTAACCCTAATCTCTTCCTGAGAGGAGGGCAGATCACTGTTCTGAAGGCAGAGCTGCTCTGGAGACCACAATAATGTCACTGGTTGGATAAAACCTCAGTTAACAGACAAAGAAACACACATTTTGGAGCACGAGTTAGCCAGCAAGCAAAGATGGAGCTCTGGTTAAAAATAAATAAATAAATACTTAAAATGACCTCTGTGTTTGTTAAAACTTGGAGGCTAGCTCATTAGCTTAACTAGCTAGCCATATGCTTATCAGAGAAGTGTGAGCTTTGGCGTTATGCTAGGCTTACTAGTGTTTGTGGCTTTTTCAGTTAGATGGCTATTTTTCATAATAATGTAAATTCTGGCTACTATTTGGTAGCTCTACCGAGAATTCAGAATAACTTCAGGTCACAGGTAAAGCAAAGTATGAAGTTAATACTTTGTTTTGTCGGGGTGCATCACTCTGCTACTCAGTTACAGGATACATGAGCATAGTTAAATAGTTCCTCAAATCAGTACAAAGGGATTAGGACATTTTAAAATCTTCAAAATATAGATTTGAACATCCTTCCATTAGTAATCTCCTGTAAATCGTACATGCCCTCATTTCAAAAGTTCAGAAAAGTGAATTTTGTAATAATGAAACTCCATCTGCTGAGGAAGACCATGAGATGCTATGAAAGCTACAGAAAAAGCGAATAAGTGGGTTTTAAGTTAGGATTCCTCTCATACAAGCTGCCTTTTTCACAAGGCCCCAAGTCCAACCCGTGCTTTACTAAGTCACACAGTTCTTAAGCTCTGCTCCCTAAAGTTTAACCCAACCAATGAGTTAATTTCTGCCTCCATGATAAATTTAACTAAAACTCCAATCTAAAAGACAACGAATTGGACAATAACACAGAGAAAGAAATGACCAGATATACAACTTAACACTCTTGTGTGGGTCAGTAGTTACTCTGGTTCTGTTTGAGCTCTTAACCCGACTGTCTTTAGGGCCAAGTGCAGGCTCTGGACTGGCGTTGATGGTGCTCCCTTGTTTTTGACGAGGGTTTCCCCACGTCTGGCACCAGCATCAGATTCCTGGGCAGTCCTACCATGGAAACACCCTTAAGCCAGGCTTCCACAACACTGCCCTCCCTCTGCTTCCCTCCATCCTTCCACCTCTCTATCCAAGCTGCCTCTGTGCCACACTCAGTTCATTAACTCTGCGAGCTGTGGGCTCCCTACGGATCACACACTGGGTCTTCTTTACAGCTGCTCTCTGTATAAACAGATAGGCAAATAGATACAGTAGACAAGTAGAGACATCATTGATCACTGGGGAGAAATGGCGTCATTGGTATAATAAAGCTAAGAAATATGGTAAGATGCAAAATAACTAATTTGCATATTAAAAAAACATGCAACTCAACTCTGCTTTCACATCCTCGCATAGAACTGATAGAATTTGGAAATTTAATATGCTTTTATTGTTATTTTACTTATGCCAAAGCTCTGAGAAACAGTTTAACGATCAAACTCATAAATCCAGAGTGGTGGATTTTGTTGCCATAAAGAGCTTAAGCTTTTTTTTTTTTTTTTTTACCGATGGACAATTTTCCTGCAAATTTTCCAATAAAGCACTCTCACAAAATACCGTTCACAAAGCTGCGGTAACAGAACATGTGGACATTGACATGTTGTGTGTGTTGCATGCGTCCCGTACTTACAAGCATGTGTGTGTCGGAGTTTCCCCTGTCATTAGAGGCGGGATGGATCACCCTGCTTTAAGAGGCTGCCAACAAACTAAAAATTTCATTTGTTTTGGTTTCTGTTTTAGTGTCTGATGGTCTAAATTATGTTTCCACTCTGGTGACAAATGAGATTCTGGGGAAACAACACATGGTGTTTGAGAGAAAGAAAGAGAGGAAGACATGGTTACAGTGAGGGCTCATATGTGCAGTTTCATATTCATGTTTTTTGGAGTGTGTTGTTGTTGCTATACATGACTCATGCAGAAGGAAATCCCTTGTTTCCCCCATGGAGACACACTCTGTCACCTGTTCCTCAGTCAGAGCACAACATCTGAAAACAGTAACTGCACGTCAGCTTTGCTCTATTGCGCCCTCCTGCCCCTCCTGTCTCCTGCCTCAATGCCACCTCGGTAGAAATAACCAGGATTGCATCAGTTCAGTTGTCACTCCTGGTTACAGCCAATCAGTCATAAGAGATTACTGTACGGCCTCGGCGCTGCAGACAAAGGCCTGTAATCTGATCCTGACTGAATCTCACCTTGCTTTCATTTGATGCAGTCTCTGATAACTCGCAGTCACTCCATTTGGGAAATTAGGCCCTACTGTCTTTTATTCACCTCAGTTCTTTTTAGTGTGCTGGACTCTGCTGGAGGAGTTCTCAGATGTAATTTATTGTCTGTTAGTAAAGGCTAAAGGTCCAAATAGAAATGAAAGACGGAGTGAGGTGCAAAGATTGAACGCAAGATGGAAACTGTGAAGAGAAAAAAAAAGTCTTTGTTTTTTTTTGGTGTTGAGTAATAGTTATTAATGTCTGGTGAAAAGCATGTTTCTCCAAAATGTGAACTTTTCATTTGGTAAGAAAAACAGCCCTGTTTTCATCAGTTTATCAGCTAATCTAATGGGTTTTTTAATAGTTTGTTTCGAAGAAGTAGGAGAATTTTCTGTTTATTTCAAAATGTCACAATCACCAAATTTGGACATACATGGTTTTCATTGGACATTGACAATGCAACTATGTTATGATACCGTGTAAAGTTTATTACTATAGTATCTTATAGCAAAAATCATAGTATAATATAGTGTGTGTGTGTGTGTATATATATATATATATATACTGGTCTTTTCTTGTCTGTCACCTGGCTATGTTCCTAAGTCAGAATTTGATAATGATTGATTAGTTAGAGTCTACTCAGCTGCAAGGCAGGAGTCAAAATTTAAAACAAAAGTGTGTTTCTCATTGGTTGAAACCAATAAACACATGATTTCCACCGCAGACGACACAGGACTTGAAGGGGTTAAATAAACACGTTTTTATTGGCACTGTCTTTTGTTAAAAATTACTTGACTATTCAAAAAGTAGGAGCATTTGTATCCTAGTAACAGCCTCCAGCCAATCAGAATCCAGTTGTGGCCAATACTTTATAACATGGCCATTGCATAAAGTGTATGTATAGGTTTGGTGTTCTGCCCCTTTCTACTTTCTCATTGGTTACTTTCACTTAGTTTCTTTTTTTACTTCCTTTTAATCTTTTTAATAAAGTGTGGATTTCTGTTCAGTGTTTCCTCACCATGATTGATGATTCTTAATTTGAAGGAAATCTTTGCAGAGGAGAAACCCTCTCTTGAAAAGAGCACTTTCACATCTGGCCTGTTGCGCTGGACTGCTGCCTGGTCTGCTGCAGTCAGTATCACTGTGAATAACCATTTCCCTGATCCATCAAACTCCTCAGCTGTGGGGTAGCTGTGTTTTTTGTTGACCCATCTTCCTCACCTGTCCATCTTTTTGTGAGCCGATCAAACAGGTAGAGACCTGGACGAGCTTTCCATGTCTGACTGACACACACCAACAATTTTGTCTAATTGTTCTTGGCCAGAGCGGCTGTACAAGTGAGAGGGCCTGAAAATTGAACTGTGAGAGGATTATCATGCTGCAAGGCTGCCAGATGGAAATACCTGCAGAAAATTACAGATAACCATCCTCCTTTAAGCTCATGAGAGCTGTGAGCAAAATGACAGTAATGTAACAGCGGAGGGAATGAGGCTTTTAATGAGTGAGGTTTTTAACATGGACACTGTGGTAGCTCCATTAGCTTTGCTAGCTTTGAGCAGTGGTTTTGTTTGAAAGGGAGTGTTGGTGAACAGGCTTCGGTTTCATTGAATTCACAGAACAATGACTTCCACTTGAAGCCGTTCAGTGGTTTGGCTGCCTCTTACACTTCTGAGAACAATGGCTGTTTTCATAAACAAATCAATTACAGCCACAAAAACAGCGGGGATTATGTTTTCATAAATTACAGTGCATGATTCATAAAAATTGAAGGCCCATTTGAGAAACTCCAGAGATTGATTTCTTGATGAAAGCGCTGCCCAGCGTCCAGATGATGTTGTGCAGTGACAGGCGCCACTGTAGCTGTGAGCAGCACCGTTGAAGAGTGGATGTCAGTATCTCCTCCTCCACTGCTGCCATTTATCAGCCCGGAGCTCGGCCCAGTCGCCACCCCTTCCACGCTGCAGCAGCTTGCATGCAACTTCCAAAATCCACGTGTTTTCGAGGTGGCAGGAAGGAAGAAGTTTTAGTCATCAGTCAGAGGACAAGGGAACTCTTTCAGCATGCCACATGGGCCTGCGTAGAGCATGTGTTTATATTTACTGTACGTTATGAAGGCTTGGGTACACGCCACCCCGCTGTTTCACTCTGGGCACCAAAGTTACACTCCACCCAGCCCCAATTAAGGAGCACAAGGAGCTGTTTGATTCCCTTTATAAACCCAACATGACAAATAACTGTATTGTATATTGTTTGATCCCCCTCGGCTGCCATGACTCTGTACAGCACACCAGCGGCGTGTCATTGACTGCTCTGTGTTATGTCTGTTCTGAGAAAGTAATGATTTGTATAGACCATTGCTAACGAAATGTGAATTGTAAGACTTCTGCGAAGCTGGGACGCAGCCAAGGCAAGTGGAGCTTGGGCGTTGAGAGTTGGAGAGGGGTACTGGGTTTATATGGTCTGGGTGGTTTTGGGGGAGAGGTTTTAGGCTGAGTTGTTTAACTTAGATAATATTGGATATTATCCAGCACAGTGGGCCAGGGAGTTAGAAACCACATTGTGCTCGCTGAAATTTGGTAGGAGGGGAACTGGAGAGTAAGTGCTGCTGAAGTTTTTCATTGGATCGGTGCAGGCGTTGTGCAGATGTTGCCCTATAACTCTGGAACATTCTGTGGTTATCAATTACATTCTGTGGTTATCAATTATCCGGTACACTCTTTTCAAACAAAGGCATCCCACGCATTCAGCCTTTCAAAGCTCGTTTTTTTTCGGCTCTTTCCTGGCAATAGGTAGCTGGGCACAGAAAACAAAGTGCTAAATTGAATTTTTCTATCTGTGCGTCGATGTGAAAAATGATGTGAGCGTGAATCAGAGAGCGAGAGAGAAAGCAAAGCAGACGGGAGGAAACAGAGAGAGAAAGAGAGACGTAGAGGGAGATCTGAAAAACATGTTTACCTCCTGTGGATCGACATCGGCTGCAAAGGCTTCCCTTCTGGAGAGGTTCCCAAAGTGAAGAGAGGCAGCGAGAGACACAGCAGGAGAGAGAAAGAGAGAAAAAAGACAGAGACAGGCAAATTGAAGTTTTAGTCAAACAATTAATTTTTAGAGACAGAGCTGCTTTCATGGAGGAAGAAATAATCTCATTGGTTGAGTTAAAATTCAGTTGTCTGGCTAACTGGTCATTTTGCACTGAACACTTATGACGAGATGTTTGAATAGATTATTAAAATGTTTTCTTGTTGACATGTTACAGAATATGCCATTACAACATATCCATTGTACACTACACGCCACCAGAGAGCCTTTCTGATGCGGATCCTGTACAACTTCCTGTATGACAAGCTGTTTTCCTTTTCATTTCTATTGTTTACACATAGGCTTCCTTGCAACATGGTTTGCAAGTGCTGTGTTTGATTCATTGTACCACACACTGGTGGGTTTTCTCGCACGCCAGATATCTGCACCTTGCTGTATGCACCGGTCGCAATTGTTCCTATGGTGGCCAGCTTTATGTTTGTTTAAACAAAAATGTCCACGTTTATTTGTTTGAGGCTGCAGAATTTGGGTTATCTGTCACCAGGAATCTATGGTTACATGACAATAGTCTGGTTGCCTTTTGTCTAAAAAAAATAGTACTATCTTACTGTGCTCTCTTCAAACTGCTGTCTAAATAAGTTGCATTTAGTGCCAGAAGTGACATTAGGTTCTGTTCTCACGCAGGACTCACTCAAACCGATCAGTGTATCTGCTATGTCTATGGCCCCTAGTGCATGGTTATATTTTTCTAATTTCTAATTGCAACACAACTGCAGACCTTTTCTACAGCCTTGTGCAGCCGTTGCAGACCCTTCTGTTTGATGTTCTGCAATAACTGGCACATGAACTATGCATCACAACTGGCAGCGAAAACTGGTTCAGGCATGGCACAAGTTATTATAAGCGATAACCTGTGTATACATGTTTGAATGATAACTGGGTATGGATATCATATTTTGAAGCCTCAGTATCCGGGTGCTCTTTGAAAATACTCAGTCTTGCGTGTCAAGCTCACAGAGTCCTGCAGAAGTAGGCTACTAAATCCATAACTGTGTCGCAATTGCACAAACTAATTTGGAGCAGGTGCACTGGAAAAGTGACCAAATTAAGTATACTCAAAAATGTCTGTATGCATTTTCATGAAAATGGTTGAGACAACCTCCTGATTGTTAGTGAGTTTGAAAACATATCTCCAAAACTGACAGCTCAGTGCCCAGCTGAGCCTCTCGCCCTTTAGTTGTAGCTCTTGCCTTATTTTTTGTTATTGGTGTACTGACAGCCCACTGTATCTCTGCCCTTTTTCAAGCAAATTTTGTGCCCAAATCTCAGAGATCTGGCTCAAAACTGTTTTTTTATTTTATTTGTTTTTTCTCATTTAGGTGACACATGATATTACTTCTTCCTGAAGAGTGGAAGCTAAAACTCCAATCCAGGAGTGTGCCAGACAGGGAGAGAAAGGAAAGGAAAGGGAAAGTGAGATCAAAACGGAGCAGAGAGAGGTAAACAGGTTTCCAGTGTCTCCTCAGACATAATAGAAACTGTCAGTGCCAAGCTGCACCTCCTCCATCTCTGCCACCTCACAGCTCCTCCCTACACAAACGAGCGCTACCCCATCCATCTGCACCGTGCTGTCTGCTCAGTTCAAACTCTCCACTTATCAAACTGCAACAACAGCACATATCTCAGTTAATTTTCTTCAAGAAAATTTGGCCACAGCTGACCCCTTTTCTTTAAACTGCAGTTTCCTTTCCACGTAAAGTCATTTTCACAGTCGTTTAATGTCTTTTTAGAGCCTTGTTAATGAGTCAGCGGTCTAAAGAAACTGCAGTGGTTTCCTTCTATGTCTAATAAATTGGTAAAAATATAGTTTTACTCGCACCTCATTTGGCAGAATGACAAATGAAACTTGCTTTTTTAGCAGGCCTGTGTTTCCCGACAGCTCATATGATGCCTCGTTTTATTGCCTGATGGGAAAACCTCTTTACTGTGGCAACTTTAAGGGAAAAAAAACACCAGACCATTACCAGAAAAAGAGCAAATACCAATACCATTTAACAATCATTATATGGGGAAAGCAGAAAGATTCCTATGTGAACGTAAGAAATAAGACGTTTGAAAGTTGAGGCGAGTTGTCATTTTCCAGTCGTTGTGTATTAACGAGCCGACCAGCTGCTCGAGCATGTTGGGATTCCACAGAGCGATGAAGTCAAGGTTTCTCTCATCCACCAAAGATGTCGCTCATCTCTTTGGTATGACTCTGGGGTTTTTTTAGGATTGCATCAGATTTCTCTCTCTCTCTATATATCGTCTCTTTCTGTCTCAGGTTTGTTAGACTAAGGATATGAGCTCATGAGTGGCGAGTCAGACAGCATGACGTTTGCAATACCCTCGGCTCTCTGTAGCTGTTTTATATATCACTGATGTAACAGATAATAATAACAACGCTCATTCCATTTCTTCATTTCGGTTGGGAGCCAAGTAAGTGGATTATTTTCCGATTTGCTGTTTAAAAAAAACTCTTCTTCTGTCTGTTTTGTTTTTCTTTTAGATGGTCACCACCTCTGGGAGACTGAGGCCAAGGTTGATAGAGACGCCTCCAAGCCTGTAAGTGATACATGTGACACCATTATCGTGACGAATCCAGTCTCTTTTCAGGATTAAAGCACTGTGGAAAAAGCAGCTGTTCTCAATCATTTAGCTAAACTAAGTGGCAAAACATTTTCATTCTTGACTTGAAAAAAACCCAACTGATCTCTAAATCAAGTGAGCCGAGACGGAAAGGAGCTCCACTCAGCCTGTTGATTTCTGAGTCAATTAGATAGTATCTGAACCACCTCAATCCCCCTGATCTATGTATGTNATATATATATATATATATATATATATATATATATATATATATATATATAGTGATATATTAGTTTATTTATTGGGGACAGTACATATCACTTAACAATAGCATTTTGAAAACAACAATGTAAATGTGCTGAGGTTAGTTGAACCGCTACTTTTGCACCCAAAGTTATAGTCAAATTCACAGCACAAAAAAAAAATGTTTTGGTTTAAAATTATTTTAAAGGAATAGGTTGACATTTTGGGAAATACCCTTATTCACTTTCTTGCCGAGAGTTAGATGAGAAGATTGATACGAATCTCATGTCTGTATGGTAACTATGAAGCTACAGCCAGCAGCAGCTTAGCTTAGCTTAGCATAAAGACTGTGAACAGGGGGACACAGCTAGCCTGGCTTTCTCCAAAGGTAACACAAGCCTCCTACCAGCAGCTCTAAAGTTCACTAATTAAGTAAATTAATTGTTTAATCTGCACAAAAACATAATCATCAACGACAAATTGCAGTTTTATGGGGATTAGGCAGATTTTGTTTCCTGCCAGCCAGGCTAGCTGTTTCCCCCTGTTATCAGTCTTTGTGCTAAGCTAAGCTAATCGGTTGGTGGCTATAACTTCATATCTGCCGTACAGACATGAGAGTCTTATCGATTTTCTCATCTAAACTCTCTGCAAATCAGCATATTTCCTTTAAACCATGCACACAAAGTTAATATGAACATGGGATATACACACACAGTGGTCTACGCAAGAACATTAAGGACACACTCACTCACTCACTCACTCACACACACACACACACACACCCAAACACACAGAAGTGTAACTGGAATATGACTGTAGAATTTCCCGGTCTCGGGGGGAAACAGCAGTGTTGTGTTTGAAACGTGTGGAAGAGGTTTTCAAAAGTTCAACCTTCAACCTGTGGGAGTTTGTGCTTGGCGGTGTGTGTGTCCTGTCTTGGCCTGTGACACAGACAGAGAGGGAGCGGGGGGGTAGTGGTGGGAGTCTGGGAGATAGACGAGGGGATTAGAGGGTGTCTATATGTGAGGCGCTGCACCTGCTCCCAGTGTCTTCCCATTGCACAACATACACACTTTCCCTCTCTCTCTCCCTCCCTCTCTCTCTCTCTCACACACACACACACACACACGCACACACACGCACACACACACGGTGACTGCTGGGACACATCTGTCTGTCTGTCTGTTGAATAGACAAAGGGCCTCCCTCCCTCCCTCCCTCCCCTCTCAGCCCAGTCTGCTGGATTGGTCCCATTTTAAACACTGACTCTGCCTTGACCAGGTTTAACCTCTGCTGTTGCACCACAACGCAGACCAAACCACAAATCCAGAATACCTCACTGCCTCCGTCACCTGCACAGCCTGACCTTCCCCAAGACGGAGGTAGATTTGGGAGAAGAGGGATGATTTAGTTTTGATTTTAAGGAATTATTTACAATTAGATACATCAGATTACTCATACAAACCAAGATAAATTATCTTGAAACGCTCACTTGAGGAGTCCAAAAATGCTCCTTCATGCTCACTTTGTCACATTTTTCCTCCTCCCGTCCACATGAGAGAAATTACTTTTGTCAGGTAAAAACATCTCAGCGCCAGTGTTGGTGAATTTTCATGCTTTTTACACAAATTGAAGGTTCATTCGGTCCTCAGTGGGTTGAGATGATTTTACAATACATATAAAGTATAAAGTGCATATAAAACTTTCAAAAGTAAGTGAGTGATTTCACTCGAGCAAGGTTTTGGATTCAAAATGATGGCATGTTGGACAGCAGCGACACAAGTGAAACGCTGAACATATTCCTGTTCGACCTGGACACAATTACAGTTTACGCAGTGCAAATGGTGAAGCCTTTTCCAGAGTTTTTATCAGCTAATTCTCTGAAGGACAGATGGAAGGTGGTGAATAAGAGAGGTCGAAAAAGCCTCATATGGCTTCACTTGACTTTTACGACTGTAGTGATTTAATTTAACGTGTGTCAGCTCTCACCTGTACATGTCAGGGCCAGCCGTCCTCCGAAACACAGTTTTGTAGACAGATGGCTTCCTCCCTGGCTACTGAGCAGCACCTCCAACACGTATATTCACACACGCTTGCACAGAAACACACACATATGACCACAAGTTGAACTCAGAAAACGTGGTCGCTTCCGGCCTTCGCTTTCTCCTCAGACAGCAGGATGCTCTGCCGGGGAAATAAACTATCTGGACAATTCACTGTGCAAACAACCATGGCTCTCTTTAACCTTACCTCATGGCTCTCTCGTTTGGGATTACAACCAGATTTTCAGATTTTACCTATTGTCCAGGAGAACACACACAACTTCAGGCTATGGATTCAAAGGAAAGAAGACTATAACAAAAAGAAATAAAAACAAACAACAAATAAAAACTATAAATACATGTTTCTCCATCTTAAACCACAAAGACGTGTAGTTACGTGACATTAACGTGTATTTAATGTAAACACAAGTCTGCACCCCTGACTCTTGCTATCCCTGTAATGCACCAACTTATGAAATCATTAATCTATGAAGGAGTATAAATGATGAATAAAGTTCACTCCTATGAGTCCTCAAGTAGCTCAGTTGCCTCTTTTTTTTTTGTTCATTTTGGTACCTTTATGTATGAAAGGTACCAAACCATTGCCTTTTTTTGTCATTGACATTTGCATCCAGCCTTTTTTATATTTAAGATAAAAAAAGATAAAAATAACACTTTTCTGATCCCGAGGGGGCAAATTAAGTGATACAGACCAGATAAAGATTTGAAGAACTAGATAAGATTAAATTAAAGCTAAATGCAGATACATATACAAGTATGTCGAGGAAAGTATACAGTAAGTAGGAAAAAAAGCCATAAATCAAATAAGAAAGCTTTATACAATACAATAACTTAGGCATTATATATTTGCTTATACAAACTATAACAATGCACTACTTTTCTTTGTTGCAGAATTCAATACTCGTCGAAATCCCTCCCTATCGAAACCAAAGACTCTCCACTCCGGTCCATGTGAACTTCTACGTCTGCAACGGCAAGAGGAAAAGAAGCCAGTACCAACACTTCACCTACGTCCCTGCCAGTGGTAAAGCTCTCCTCCTCATACACATAAATTTACATTTGACGGGACACATGGCCGTTGTGGTCCGGCCGACCTTTCTCTTAAAGATGGAGTATTATGGAGAAAAATAATTACATTAAATAATGTAATGTAATAATGTGTTGAAGCATGAAGCTTCTTCTCCTTTCGGCTTAGCTAACATTTTGATGAAACTGAACAATTCAAACAAGACATTTGAACCACCCTTCACTATCATGTCACGACTAGAGAGAAAAAAACTATATTGACTCATTTATATATTTATATTTATATTTACTTATATTTGCATTACCTCATTTATTTATTTCAGAATTTATTTCATAGCCACATTAATTTATTTATTCACATGTGTATTTATTTATTTAATATTGACTTAAATGGTATTCCATATAGCGGATCATGAATAATTCTATATCTAACAGCCTTTTTCTGAGGCTGACATTTGGTGAACCAGAGTGCTTCATAGACATGAAATTTTCATACAAATGTGTCACCAAATTAGGAAAAGACCCCCTCTAAGCCCTCAGCCCATCTTTGCTTATTCCCGCCATCACTTCAGCACTTCACCACTCTCAGTCTGCTCTTTGCCTTTCATATCCCAGACTAATTAGAAACATTTTAGCCAGCATTTTACATCTGAAGACGAGAACAAACTGTTTGTTTTCCCCCTTTGTCTGGTGGTTTGCTAGGGAGGAACAAAGCAATGCTATTATTCCTTCATTGTAAAAAAAAAAAAGAATCTATAAAATCTGTTCTTTTCCATACCTGTAGCTACATGAATGCTGCAGTGACTGGACACACAAGGGCGGGGAAAGGAGCATGGGAAACGCATGTTCTTTGAATAGAGAACCCATTGCCAAGCTAAATATAAACACTGACCCACCAACTGAAATGTAAAAACCAGTGCTAATTGCGCTCCGGGCTTGGAGCGAAAATCCAGTGGGTGGTTCAAAGCTGTGATTCAAGTGAACTGGCCCAGCCCTGTACGTGGGCGACGGAGTGCCCCGCTGTGTGAAAGTGGAGCATTGTCCTCGGGATGCAGAGTGCAAGGGAGGAGAGAGACTGGGGGACAGCTAGTCTGGTCAGTGTCTCCTAAAGGGCGAGAGTCTGTGAAGGCAACAAGCCAGCCGGGTGAACAATAAGATGTTCAAGAAAAGTTTAAAACAAATGAGTGAAAACACGTGTGGAAAAAATTATGAAATTTTTCAATAATGAGATATAAATGAATTTCAGTTTTTCCTACTTTTTAAAATCACGTCACTTTAACTTTTTTTGTTTTTGCAGCAGCAGGTGTTACAACAGCCCGTACAAAAACAAGAGATTTATTTTGGGACATACAGTACATACACGGTTGATTTTTCACACTCCGGAAACCCAGGGGCAGGCTCACTTTTGTGGCAAGACAAACATTTGCACTTCTTCTGCTCCTTTCTGTGCCTGTGCATCTGCCTATCCTCCACAGGCAGACAGACACGCTTCCTCCAAACGGGGCCAAAATAGGGGTGCATGTGCTATTTTAGTGCTGCGGTTGGTGTAACCATCTCATCGCAGTTCCTGCTTTACAGTTGTTGACAGTGGAGGCTTCAGTAAGGCATATCGCAACCTAGTTTCACTCTCTTTTTTTGTGTCTAATTAGCCCCTTATTTAACCTGGTACACCCTGTAAGATTAAAAATATCTTTTTCAAGTGATTTTCCTGAGCAAGCGCAATCACGCAAAACAAAAAGATGCAGATGTGCATCGGTAAAATATAAGAATAACAATCACAGAAGGCAGAATAAAGTAATTTACTACTTCATCTTCGATTTCAAGCACATGCTTCATATTATAATCTAAAACAGCTTCACCGAAAAGAAAAGAAGGACTAGATCCAGCTTAGTGATGCAGTGACGACGCTCAGGGTCAGAGCCACGCTGTCGTTTGCTTGTAACTGGACTGAAACGCTTGTTATATAAGATTGATGTCGTGTCAGGGGCTGAAGCAGATTGACGGCCCACATTTTAAAACTTGGTGTCCAACATGTTTTGCACTGGAATCTGGATGGGTGGCCAAGATGTCGGCGACTGAGAACAAGTCCTGCCTCATTTGAACTCAGCACTGGCTCTCGCTCGTACGATAACCACAATCCTCAAACACCCTAAAGCCTCCATTTTGTTTTGTTTTCTGCCACATCTTGAGTTAAAAAGCAGCTTTCACGTTCAGTTAAACCTTTTCTCTTTGTCGCAATGATCGAGCAGTAATTTATCTTAAATTGCTGAACCCTGCTGAGTATGAAGCTGCTGCTACAGCAACATATTTCATATCGCACATTTAGTGGATATTAGCACCGGAGCAGGATCCAAATAAAATAGACATTTTGTTATAGAAGCAGCTGGATGTTTCTCGTGTTGATGAGTCAACCCTTTTTTCCTGCTTTTTTTTCTACGTTTTGTGAATATTTTCAGCAGGGTGGGAGAGCTCGGGCCCAGACACAGAGTCTCATTGATGAGAGTGTTTGTTTGGCAGCGGGTATCCTAGCCACAAACCCACTCACTCACTCACACTTGCAAGAAGGTTGGAATATGTGTTTACTCATTTAGCTTTTCCCTCCTCTTCTCTCAGTTCCAACAATAAAGACGGAGCCACATGACGACTACGACGCCCCTCTGGTGTGCAGCCAGCGTGGTCCCAGCCTGTCCCTGCACCCAAAGCCATACTTCCCCCCTCAGGTCATGACCCCGATGATGACATCTGACCTCAGGCCATGTGTGGTGGGCGGGGCTTACTCTGTCAGCCAGCAAAGATTGGCAGCCAAGCCCTCCTCGCTGCCCTCCTCATCCCCTCCAAGCACCAGCCCCAAACTGCACGACCTGTCGCCGCCGCCCTTCTCAAAGTGCCTCTCTGCCAGCCCAGCAGTCCAACACCCGGGCCAACAGTCCCCGATCTCGCACGTCTCCATCATCCAGGAGACGCCTGGGCGCTACCAGCCGCCTAGCCTCTACCCACCCAGCAGCTCCTCCTCCTCCCCGACCTCACAGCCCTCCACCCCGACCGACAGCCCTTTCTCCCCGACCCACTGCATGACACCAGCCCCGCCGGTCAGCGGCAGCACCAGCCCAGGAGCTCAGCAGCACCCCAAGGTGCCAGAGAGGAGGCGGGGCTCCCTTCAGGAGGACACCAGCCCCCCGACGCTGGCTGTCAGCATCAAACAAGAACCGCAGGAGCTGGACCAGATGTACCTTGATGATGGTGAGTGAAACATTTTTTATTATTATACAAAATTATTCTTAACTGTCTAATACAGTGCATGGAAAAAATTATAAAGCAAACAACTCGTCCAAACCCCTAATTAACAAAACAAAAAGGTTTTTATTGCCCTCCAGCATATAATGACTATAATATACTGTATCTGCAGGTGCTGATAGGATTTTTGATCAATATCATATGACTCACCGATCACTTTGCCAGGAGCTGAAACTTGTGGCTTTCAAAACTCAGCCTGGAGCTTTTGTTTTGGAGCGAACCTCCTGACCCATTATATATGAAGAGGCTACCGCCAGCAGCCGGTTAGCTTAGCTTAGCATAAAGACTGGAAAAAGAGGGAAGAAAGTCCTCTTTCTAGCACCTCTAAAGCTCACTACTTGACATGTTATATCTCGTTTGTTTAATCCGTAACCTAAGTGTAAAAACGACACTTGCTTTTATGGGAGGTTGTGTGCCGGACTATTTTTTCTAACTTGCAACTCATTTTGCTTCTAAAGGCTGAAAAAAACTAGTTTTATTATACCAGAATTCAGCACAGAGATAGTTAACCCCTTCTGTAGGTGTTTCTGTTGGGTAGCATGCTCACTGGTTTCTGTTGTGAAACCGTGATGTTACTGTTTGTGTCAGTTACAGGCCACTGTGGGAGGAGTAGACTGGTGTGGGAGGGATGACTGTGCCAAAGGGTTTATCCCTGCTGTTGCAAGCCCTGCTTTACTTGAATAGAAGCTGTCAAAAGACCTGCATTTTTTTATATCTCATTACGAATTATCTCACTTTTGTGGTTCTCCTTTCCATTGCTGTCCGCTTTCTTCGTCGTCTAACTTCTGAGGTAATTAGATCAAAGAAACCTGGTGGTCCGGTATTTGATATACAGTATATGGCTTTAAACCCTGAATGAGATAAGCCTGCCTAAAGCTCGCCAATTTTATTTATCTCAGAGAGAGCAGGGTTTTAGGAGCACAAACTTTATGATCTCACTGCTCTGGCCCTCTGCGGTCACCACTGAGGTTCAGGGGCCGTGTGCTCTGCGCTGTGATGATTTGAAATAAATTGGATAAATGATCTTCCTCGGGGCAAGAAGAAACCTGGCTGTGTGTGAGTCCTGCGGAGAAAAGGAGTACAGTAGATGAAGAAACACTAACCAGCAGCTATCAGCAGGGCTTTGATCCGTCACCAGAGCCCCTGCCGAATCGTCTGGCCGAGCTTCCTGATGATGGAGAGTGAGACACTGTTGTTGGGCCGCAGACAGTAGGACTCAGACTGTTCCCATGCCAGTTCCTCTGAACAGTCTGGGTAAATACATTAACACTTGTTAGCTCTGTCTGCGGGGATATTTGGCCAGCTAGAGCTAAAGATTTGATTTGTAATTATGCTCTCACTGGAGCCACCACTGCTCATGTCTCTTGAGGATTTTTTGGTTTAAACCAGGTGTAGTTACAGTAAAAAAGAAAAAAAAAAAGTACCCCTCCATAACCACAATAGATATTTTTGAGGAGCTGGGCCCCCAATTACACTTGTTTTCATTGGCAAATTGAAGGAATTTTTACTAAGCATTCCAAACTTAACGTGGCTTCTCACTTCATTAAAACCTTTGGCAGAGTTTGATATGATTTTTTTGCTGTATGGCCTCGCTCAGGTGTGGTGTTACTGTAATTTCATGTCGGCCATGCTCATTAAAACTCCACTTAAGACATCTGAGACTTTTAGGGAGCTGAGACACTGACTGTCATTACAAGTATTCAATAAAGTTAGGATGTGTGTGTGTGTGTGTGTTTGTGGCCTGTAATTTAGTATATAATGTTCTGTACATTATTGCCAGAAGTCAAGATTAATCACAGGCATTTATTTATTTAATGTAGCGCTATTTAATTTATTTACATTAAGTGAATAATTGAAACGCATGAATGTTTAACCACTTATAGTAGCCACGGTACACTTCTCTTATAAGTCAGGTGTTTTTGATCTCCCACCCAAACTTTGTTGTTGCCCTTTTGTCTGTAATCAGAGCTGGTTTGTTCAGCCCTCGGTATTCATCAGGAGCATCCCCCCTCTCTTACACTTTTTTTCACCTCGTCCCCTGAGAGGTTACAAACATGTCTGCTCATGGAAAGTCTGAATAGTGTTGTCTGGCCCCGAGCTGGAGCTATAGGCTGCAGGGTGCACAGTTTAAACCCCACCGCTGCTGAGGCTGAGGGAGATGGAGGCCGGCCACGCTGTCATAAAACTTGCTGACTGGAGAGGTTTGCATGCTTCCCCTTTGGCTCAGAGAGAGTCTGGGAGAGGTGGCCAAAGCCATACGTTATACTGCACAGTAGTGTGCCGAAGACTTTGTCAGCGGTGAGGTAACATGAGCAAAACGTGTATTTTGAAGTCAGATCTGAGCCAAATAGCATTACGAAATGCTTTTTTATGGCGTGTTGTGGCCTTGTTAGATGTCAGAACAGTACAATTGATGACCAGAGACTTTAGTTGATCATAGGAAAAGTATTTGAGAGTGAACTTGTGACTAATACCTGACTGAAGACTCTGTTGAATCTGTCTGATTTTAAACAGTAAAACTCACTAGTTTCTTTGAATTGTCTGCAGTCACAGCTTGCAAAAAGAAGTAATATTTATCTTTAGTTTGTATGATCAAAATAAATAACATTTTCACACCGACTTTACACATTTTGTCACATTTATGGTTCGAATGAGTTATCAGCTATTCTTTTTATTGATTTGTGCTCAGCACGGTGCCATTTGGAGGAAATATATCATTGTTTTATCGCATATTCATCAACATCCACATCTGCATCGCATTACACGTTGCCAGTTACAGTTATTGATGCATTTCTAAATGCAATAAGTGGCCAGAAAAGAAAAAAAAACACCAGTATGATGTGATGCAATGCCACCGCCCTGCAATTAAAAACAATCTTATCTGAAAAAGTTCAGTTCTTGTAGAGACCACTTTCCTTTTGTACGTTTTTTTAAGCTGAACTTTGCAGTGGTGGTGTTGTAGGGGACTGAATTAAAGGGTCATAGAAAGGTGTTCCTAATATTTTGTACACCTGATTTGAATACATGGAGGAGCATAAACATTAGAAACACTTTACAGGGTATAATAAAAAAAACAACAGCCTCAACAATTAGGTTAATTTAATTTATTTTATTTGTTAGTTTGTTTTACAGAGAGAATACAGATAACACTGTCACACAGGGAGAAGCAATGCAACAGATGTAATGTATATTTTGTATATATAAGCTAACCTGCAGCCCTCGTTCTGGTCAGGCTTTTAAATTCAGGTTAAAACAACTAAACAAACATATGGATACAGTAGATTCAGGGTAAAACAGTGTGTGTGTGCATGTGTATATACAAGTATCTTGAGTGTATTTATTGTTCAGGACTGTGTGTGCAAGACATATAGGTGAGAGAGTGTGTATGTATACAGTTTGTAGCCGTATATGTATGTGACAACGTCACTCGTTTATTATTGAATTGTTTTACTGTACGTTTCCATGTTTCTGGTTACTCGGTGTATGAAAGAACACTGTCATTGTGGTCACATTTTGCTGAAGTCTTCTCCCTTTGTATTATTCTATATTCTTAAGGCCTACAAACTGCTCTTGTCTAGACATTTTCTTTTTAAATAATACCTGGGTTAAAAAGAAAAATTGGCAGAATCTGTGGTGAACTATAGAAGCGCTCTGTGGGACTGACTCGCAGTAACCCAGTAGGAGCCTCATTATGTGGGCCAAGAACATCTCGTGGCTTGTGGCCTGGACTTGACGTGGCAGTAAACGGGGGTGGGTTCTGCCCCCCCATCCTTTCTCTCTCATTGTCTCAGCTCTGGTCCCTCAGTTGATTTATTCACAGCGTTCAGAGAGATTGTTGAATATCTCGCCGGCTGATCGGTTCCTCTGTAGTATTGTGTTATTACAGGACGGATCATGTTGACAAGTTTCAGCCCTTAATGAGGCAAACAGTGCTGTCCTGCTAATTGTTTGGGAGTTCCTCGTTTGTCGGGGGTTTCCTGGTTGGAGACCCGGGCTGTATCAGTCAGCTCCAGCTGCTGTGGACCTCCATGAGACGGGAAACCAGTTCCTGGATTACTTCATATTAAACCCCATCTTCCTTGCTCTTGACTAACTGTAACATTTGAGACAAATTAACCCACTAATACTGCAGTGCATTGAGTTAAATTAATAGCAATGCACTCAGGCTAATCAAAGATATTTGTGGGTTTTTTACAAGTTATATGTCTCTATGTCACATGCATGATTTAAGTATGGACACGCAGTAGTACTGTTATATTAATGACTACATATAATGTATATACAGTATACTGAATATTCATATTTTTTCCATTCAGCCTGTATTGTTTTCTAAGAAACAAGTAGCCTTTCCTGTACTTTTGTTCTCAGCTGTATTTATAATCTGAGGTTCAAAGATCATTCTTGACCTGGAAACAGCAGTTGAGAAACTGTGGCGACACCATAAGGTCCATGTAGTGGCTGTTCTGGAGCTTTCAGTCATATCACATGATCTTCCTCAGCGGATGCAGTTTGCCCACTTGTAGATGGGATTGTAGATGTTCACAACTTTTCTGAGCACTTTAAGGACTTTTCGTCCAGTTTGGCAAGTTCATTCTTGACCTTGGAACAACAACAATCTCACCACAAGGTCCATTTAGTGGCTGTTCTGGAGCTTTTGATCGTGTCACAGTCATATAAATCATGAACTTTGAACCTCAGCTTTTAAGCCAACATGGATGAGAAGTTTTTAAAGAAAATATGAAAATTTGAACATCTACAATTCAGTGACAACTGGACAAACTCCATCCACTGATGAAGATCATGTGATTTGATGGAAATCTCCAGAACAGTTGCAAAATGGACCTTGGTGTTTTCTCAACTATATATTTTTTTCCATTTTAACCCATTTTTAAAAACAAAAATACTGATCCCTGCAGTGACTGAACATCCTCTCGTTCAAAATCATAGTGTGTTATAAGTTTTGTTTTCTCAAATTTCAATCAAAATTCACTTCAGTATTTCTGAATAAAACAACAGTTTATTATGCCACTCACAGTGTTTGCTTGTTTGAAGCGTCTCTATCGCTCGACTGTCTCTTGAGCGAATCAATGTGACCAGAGGACACATGACACAGATGTCACACTGGTGCTGGGACTATTTTTGGGACTTTGTTGTAAACACACTTAGAGATCAATAGATTGACTTTTTTTCAATTAGATCCTCCACATCAAATGTGACGGCACAATGAAAAATGGGCCATGGCAACGGACACATAAACAGTAAATGTTGTGGCCTCAGTGGGGCAAAAGATAAAGTTTTACTGCCTGGCCTTCCTTTCTTTTATATCAGAATAAACTACTGAATTCAACTGAATTCTCTCTTTTTACCGTTTCATTTTTACATGAAGCTATTCCACCACATATGGTACATGACGTTGCGTAAGGAAAAACATCTGAATGCCATAATTCATCCGTGATTTTGATAGTTACCGGACAGGTGATGACATGACGTGAGGCCTGACAATGTCTTGATGTCCTAAATTTACAGCCGGCGTCCAGGCCCCGATGCGCACGTTGAGAAGTCGTTGTAATAACGTCCCCTTGAGGTTTGAACTCAAAGATTATATCCTTCCACCTCCAGATGCGCAGAAGGTCAAAGCCAGATCAAATAGAGGAGAGGAGGTCAGTCAGTTCAGTCTGGGCCGGGAAGAGCACACATGGCAGCGGAACGACACACTGTAGGAGGGTGGAGATGAGGTTTGAGTGTTTATTTCTTCTGGTTCAAGTATGTCTTTTGGTAATATTGGTTATATTCTCACATTCACATGGCTGGTGGCAGCATGCTGTCCTGATGATGAGCTACGTTAGAAAGCATCTTGCATTACGTTAAACACAGAAAAATAGACCTTTCTAATCCTACTGTTACCATAACAGAGTTATTACTGATCCTGATGAAACTGAAGCTAAAGTCTGGGGAGTTTAGGTTTAATTAAATCAAGTCAAGCCTCATTTAGGGAGGAGAATTCATTCTCTTCACTGTACTCTATATGAATATTGAACAGATGGGATTTACCCATTTATCCATGATGTATTAAAATAAAGGTCAAAACCAGTGGCTTTGCATGTTTTAGCTCATTACCTATAAACAGACCACAAGTTTTTAGGTTGATTTCTCTACCTTCCAGGCAGCCAGACAAGCAATACAGTAACTTGGTACATGATACATAATATGTAGTAAGTGGGATAAAACATGCAAAACCACCGGGTTGGTCCTTTTAAAGGGGTACTCCAGTGATTTAGTGTTGCACCTCGATAAAGTTGGGGGCGTCGCCTGGAATAATTTGACTTTTTGCTCCAAAATCACTGGATCCTTCATTTCCCATAATGCAACCAATAGCATAATTTTGTTTTGTTTCTCTGTCTGGTAAACTCCCACGTCTTTCAAACCTCTTACCCCCAGTTTGTAACGCAGGCTTAGAAAGCTGCATCCAGAACCACAGAAGACATTATACAACTGTTTGCAAAAGCTGGGTTTATCCTTTTTTTGGCTCTCTGCTGAATCAAAAGGAAGTGATTTAGAGCACCTGAATACAAATGTCACTGCTGCCTTGACGAGTTACCTTCCACGCTGCCAAGTTCTTCACAAAGACATATTGCTGTGAATCCCACCCCGTCCTCATAGTCACATAATAGGTTCAGTGTGTCCATGTGTTTCTGTGACACATTCCTGTGAGATCGCTGCTGTACTGTAGTTATCAAACCTCTCAAGAGCTCTTCCTGTTCCTTTATTAATAGCAGTCAATCAGCGAGTCAAACATTAGCCAGCCATTAAATCCATGTCTAGACGGGTGTAACATATCGCTCTGTGCTCTGTAATTGTAAACAGCTTCATTCAGAATTTAGGTGATTTGTATGAAGTTTTGCATGCACACTTTTAGTTCCTCCTCAGTTATTTCTCTTACTACCTTAAGGTGATTGTGACACATTTATGTTTTGTTTTTTACCATGGCAGCCTCCTGCACACTTCTAAAAGATCAAGATCTTTTTGTATAGAATTGTTGCGAGGCACGTACACACCGTCATCTTTTTCGTGATAGGAAGTGAGTGGTACTTCTGGTAGGAAGCGGCTGTGCCAGTGTTGGGTCACCGAGGGAAGGTCTGCTCTGCTGCCTGCGGTAAAAATAAACATTTAAAAAAAAAGCAATTCCATTGTGTGGAGGGGAATCTCAGGTTTCCAGGCTGCTTTTCCAGCGTCCAGTCACTCAGAGGGAATTCCTCCCTCGGCCCGCTGGCTCGGATTCTCGGGGAGGGGGGTGTTCCCCTTCCCCTCGCACATTTCTCATCCTTGTGAGAGCTGAGAAAGGAGCCTGATCCTGAACCCGTGAGGCTGATTAAAAAAGTGAGAAGCTGATTAGAGAGGGAGGAACTGTGGAGACTATCTCTTTAAAGTAATAAACGAGTTCACAGATAAGAACGGTTAAAGCTGATGAAAAATGAACCGTCTCAATCGCCTTTAGTGAAGGGAAAAAAAATTTGTGATTTGTACTTTTCTCTGTTATCATTACGTTGATATCTATATATTTTCCTGGTTTAGCTTCAGTCTGCTCAGTTGCCTTTGGCTCCCCCACCCCACCCCCACCCCCTCCGTCAGCCAAAGAACACAGCTGATAAAAACAGATAAACAAGTGCACCTGGATCCTTAGAGACATCAGGTTGCATCATCTCTCTTGATATAAAAGGTCTGGGGATCTCAGATATAGAGTGATTCTGTTATGTTGGAAATAGCTTAAAGCTGCACGAATAAATATTTTTAAAGGAAATAGTAACTATGTGTAATCGTAGTGACAAAGCCACGAAGAATTATCACCTAACTATGCAGTTCCCCTCAGCTCTACGGAGCGTTTTAGCCTCTTTTACATCCTACAGATTTACTGTTTTTGGTTCAGTCTCACTACTTTAATCAGCGTCATTTCCAGCAGCATGAGGCAGCTGTTTTCAGCCAAAAAATCTCTGATGCTACCTGCCCAGCAACAAATGGTTGATAGACATGGTAAGCGAAGTACTGGTGAACATAGTGGAGCATTTAGCAGCTATAAGGAGCCAGATATTTCCCTCAGGAGTTATTGGAGACCAAAACGGAACTAAAGGAGAGTGAATTGGACTTACATTCAACTTCAAACAAATGCTAATGTTGCTCCATGTCTGTTAAATGTGTAAATTAGCAACTGTTTGCTAACATTTTAGCTAAACCGCCTTTGTGTCAGTCAATGTTGTGTTTACAGCTTGTTGCACTGCCAAAAAAAATCAATTTATGCGAGTTTAAGCTATGTTTAAAGCCCCTGAAAACTTTTTTAGATGTTAAGGGAGGGTTAAATATTCATACACCAAATAAGCAACAATCAAAGTTTAAGCTGACATCAGATAT
This sequence comes from Maccullochella peelii, assembly GCA_002120245.1. Classification (NCBI taxonomy): domain Eukaryota; kingdom Metazoa; phylum Chordata; class Actinopteri; order Centrarchiformes; family Percichthyidae; genus Maccullochella; species Maccullochella peelii. The sequence goes on from LKNJ01000034.1 coordinate 296,357, forward strand.
CATCATCTGATCTAACATCAGCAGAACATTTTGTGTTAGTGTCAGATCCTGTCACTAGCAAGAAGAAGCTAACTGAGAAAATAGGTTTTCAGAGCCTTTAAAGATATTACATGCAACATTATACTGTACATCCACACACTCAGCTTGGTGACTTTACTCCATGTGGAGGCCATAAAAAGTGTCTGACATACTGACCGTCCTTTTCTCTCTTTTCCTTTGCAGTCAATGAGATAATCAGGAACGACCTGTCAAGCATTTCCGTCCACAGCCATGCGTAGCTTCCCGTCACCACAACCACAACTGATGCAGGAAACAAGAATAAAGGGAAACACCGAACAAAATTTGACATTGTGCTTTTCATGCTTGGACTACAGCATGCAGGAAGCCGCTAGAGGAAATGCAAGGAGAACAAATGTAAATTTATTGTCCAGATGACCAGGGTCCAACCTGTGCCTTGTTTTTCATATATAATGCCTTTACACAGAAATTATCCAAGGAATACATCACATGACTGACTTTTTTAAGACATGTAAAATGAGTATGTAGCAACCAAACCTGCCATCCCCAATCCCTACTACAAAGTATGCTTTTAGAGGACCAAAAATTGTTTTATATGTCGTTTTTTGCTGCAGTTTGTAAATGATTCAGTGCCTATGAGTTATGTAATTTGTATATACAGTATCTGTAGTGCTTCAGTTTGCATATCTGGCTTTACAGAGAGACAGTTTAGAAGAGAAGTGCCTTTTTGACTGGAAACAGAAAAATGTAGCCTGAGTTTGGCTTCACATGTTCAATTTCTATTTTTTTTTTAAAGGGAGATAATGTAACTTTTGCTGAATAGTGGCTACAAATAGCAATTATGGGATAATGTTGAATGCTAAAAGACCATGTAACAGCAGCACAAATAGGGAATTGTCATAAAGTCAGCAAACTTGACTAAGCGGTGTCTGTTATACCATCTAAAGTTATATCTAAAGTTTGCTAACATTAGCTGACATTAGCCACCAACAGCTACTGGTCATACCAGACCAAGTAAGGCTGCAGCCACAAAACACTGTATTGAATTGATCAGAGGTGTGTTTAATTTCTCATGAGTTCAACTAATTGAGTTGACTAATTAATTTGTAAAAGGAAGAATTTGTTATTTCTTCTTTCAAAAGTTGCATAGTCTCACTTTAAATCATATTTGGTAGCATGTCTGTAGGGACATTTGTTTGGAGAAAGATTGGAATTAAAATTGAATCACTTTTCTGTATTCACAACCAACAATAAGCACTTAACCACTAAATCTGTGGTATTATTTGTAGTTATTCCATTAAGGGACAAGTTACTGTCACTTGAAGTCATACAACAATGACAAAACTTTCCAGATATAGAGTTCTTGTGTCTTTCTGCACTCTTACAGTACAAAAAACTGTGTGAAGTCACAGAATAATCAGTCATTTTGAATGAATGAACTTGAAAATAACATGAACTTTGGAGTAAACTGTTGGCTACAGCGATAATGGTTTGACTTTTATCAAAGAAGAAATCATCTCAGTTTTGATAAAGCTTGACTTTTATTATTCCCTGGAAGCTATGCAACTTGCAGGTAGCATAAATTAGTCTCTCGAAGAATGTAAACATTCACCGCTGTAACTGAGACGGTCTCTAATCCAAAGAATACTTAACGGTGAAGAGCAATACAAATATATACATCCTTTAATGTTTGTTTTTGTATTTTCATATTTATTCTTTTAGCATGTGCTCTGTTTATTCATGTTTATCATACAGCTTCTTTACCTACATACAGTGGTTTATCTACTAATTTGCTCGCACTCTTACAGCAAAACCGAACGGGCTTACACACTTGTTCACAGTTTTATATGTATTTATGAGTCTTAATCCTTGTAACTGCAGGGCATGAAAGAAGCCATGCTGAAATGTTTACCGAGGAGGCTGTTGTTAGTCTGCAACTCATAATTCTGCTTTGTGATCTATTTTGTGTTAATTGTCAATAAATAAGCGTTCATCTCTTTCATCTGAATGATCTGCGTCTTACTGTAGACAGGACATGAAATCTGTCAATATAGGTATACTGTGTGTGTCTTTTGGGGAAGATGACTTTAGATTAGATTAATATACAATATAATATACATACATCCATTTGTTCTTATCAAATCAGCATATCCAGATATTGTTACAGCTGCACTGGGAAAAGATTTTATGTTAATACCAGGGGTTTTGCATGTTACATATCGTATACAAAGCAAGGTTCAAGAGTCAGCTTATTGATTTTCTTATCGGCCAAAGGCTCAATGGAGCAGTACTGTAGTAAAAATACATTTTTTAAAAATCTGAATAATATGCTTTTGTGCAAAATATTCAAAGCAAAGCAGTTAGTGGGCATTTTGTTAAGGGAAATCTGGAACTGCAGACAATTCTGATGTTTGCTGAAGTCATGTTACAGGACTTTAGTGAGTTTAATATTGTCAGTTACGTCTTGTTAGTTAGTCAGTGCACCTTAAACCTTCATTTAAGTCGACTTATTGTTAGTTATTCACACTCTAAAACAGATGTCAAATAGAGCTTTGGATCTTGTATACAACTTGATTTTTGAGTCCACGCTTCAGGATTCAAAGCTGTTGTTTCTCAGTTAATATCATTTTAAAAAAGGAAGTGAGAAAAAGCAGCTGCAGTCTGTAGAGAGAGGCAAGAATCTCTAAAATAGCTTCAAACAAGAATCAAAATGTGCATGTAGCTTAAGAAAGCAAACACATTTTAACTTTGAACACATAAAGTATAAAGAATTTTACTTGGTTCAAACGTACAGTAAGCAACCAAACAACAGCAAAAACTGAACCAATACTTAACTAAATCAATCTCACGTCCATTAAAACCACAACCATCACCGATAGAAACGCAGCACTCTCTCACTGTAGATCCTATCAGTGTTTGATTACAGCTAAAAAAAAAAGTTAATTTCACAAATGAAACACTGTCACACATGTTCATGATCGATAACTCTAGTAAGAATAAATCCCACATCAAAAACAGTCTTAATATCTACTGTTTCACAAGCCTTTTTTGATTATGTAATACTCTCCGCTGCAGTGGCTGGATGTCAGTTGTGTTACGGTGCACACTGACACCCGGTGGTCTGCAGGATTTCTGCTGGATTTTACAGAATGAATCTAAGCGCTGACAAACATTTCATAGATTATTAATGTTTGTACATTTATTTTATACCTGATAGTGTCACAGCCTGACCTCCACTGACACGGAAACTCTGCTGTTATGAAAATCAGGATGTGTTGTTTTCACAGTTTGTTGGCTTTGCTCGGCTGCCTTGCACCTGTCTTACGTCTGTTAGGAAAATGAGGTGTCATTTTTGCTCAGTCAGTAGATTTTTCTGCTGGTCATTCTTTGGTGACATCCGAGCAGCAACTGAAAACACCTGGTAAGCGCTGACTTCATGAGTGTTGAATGTTAAATTATATATAATTATATGATTATAGGTATAATTGACAGCTCAATGTAACTTGATTTAGAACAAGACAGAAGTCATGAAGACAGTTGAATATAAAAAACAAGATTTTATATTACTGTGATGTGGCAATATCTAATCTTAAGTTCAGTGTTTATTATGCCTGCTATTACGTGCTTACATAAATTAAACTGAATTTAAAATATAAAATAAAAAAACACGATTACACTGCAAGAAACAAGAAATGTATGTTATCAGGTTTCTTTGTCTGTATTCCTAAAAATCAAAACAAACAGAGAAATCTGCCAGTACAGTGATATATTATTTTGACTTTACTCAACTCAAAACAAATTGATTTTAATTATCTTTTATGAATCAGTGTCATTTTTCTTAATTTAAGTGCAGTGATCAAGACTTTCAAGATACTAGCATATAGATTTTTCTTTAAAAAACTTTATTTGTACTGAAAAAAGGTTGAATTAATATTGCATTTGTGTATTTTTATTACTCATTAGAATAGAAGAAGTCAAATTGCATAGAAAATACTGTACTTTTCTGACAAAATACCAGTTCAAACACTTTAAAGAATAAAGGACTCAGAACATCTTGATGAATTTTACAATATGTCTATGTGTATGTCAAATCTGCAGCTTCCTTTGCTTTTATATTAAAAGACAAAAGTGAGATAATATAGATTTTTAAATCTCCATCAGCAGCTTCTCTCTGATGGTTTGTTTCTTTCAGCTCTGAATACCAGTCTGGGAAGATGGAGCATTTATTCAGCAATGTCACGCTCAACTCCAGCGAACATGAGGCCTGTCTGTTTGGACAGGACTATTTAGTGGTTCTCTCACTGAACGACATCATTACTCTGCTCATCGGACAACCAGTGATCGCCAGACTGCTGTGGATCACCATCACATCCAAGAAGACTGCAGATATCCTGAATTGTAATTTAGCTCTCTTCCACAACTTCCAGTACTTAATGTCCTTCTTGCATTTAATCATCCTGTTTTCGCTGCCAAACATCCAGACAAAAGTCCTCAAGTTTTTGCTTGTGTACGCACAAATTGGAGGGCCGATGAGTTTGTCTTTTATATGCATGGAGAGATATGTTGCTGTGATTCACCCCACGTCTTATCCTCTGCTGAAGAAATACAGATGCAGGGAGGTTTGTGCCGTCACAGTGTGGCTCTTTTCTGTGCCCACTGCTTTGGCGAGTGTTTTGGCTGCGGAGACATTCTCTTCCCTCGGCAAGCAAGTGTTAGAAGGTCTTCCAGTTTACAGTTTGGTGATCATGACTTCACTGATGGTGTGGTGCAGCAAGAGTATTCTGAATGCGCTGAAGAAGTCCGGCCCAGGGAGAGACGAGCTGCATCCTGTCAAGAGGAGGGCCTTTAAAACTGTCTGTGCCACTTCAAACATCACCTTGTTTTGTTACTTTCCAGTTACTTTACTGGAGCGCTTTGTGTCTGTGGATGAATATACATTTCAATGTATAGTTACACCTGGATGTATATTGTTGTTGTCTGTTGCGAGTGTTGTGCACCCACTGTTTTACCTCTGCACCCAAGGGAAGCTGTTTACCTGCTTAAAGTGAGAAAAGAAAGCCGGAGGATTTTCTTTTAATCTTCTTCTACTAATATGAATAACAAATCCGACAATGCTTAACGACAATCCCTATCACTTGAACTCTGAGTTAAGCTGATTTACCTGCATGCAAAGCTTTAGAATTAGAAAACAACAAGCATCTAATAGACATCTGGTAATCTAGACTTTGGAGCAAACTTTAGTTAACCAACGAAATGCATGATTAAGATTTAGCCATAACAATAACTCTTTGATGGAGAAATAATCTTATTGTGTTAAACCTTAATATAAGGAGCCATGGCATCTTAATGACCGAATTATTCAGCAATTTTGCAGGTTTCTGCCTCAAAAGCAGCTCTGCCTCTAATGCCAAAATGGAAATTATAGAACGAGTTATAGAGTGTGGAAAATATGATCATATGACAACATCATGTGAAAATATTATGTAAATTAGTTTTGTGTTGGTAGAGTGTTCCTTTTGCACTGTACTGAATGTCTGTGGTGGTCTGAAGGTCATGTTTTATTTGTATGTTGTATAGTTGTATATAAAGTAAAGTGTATAATTTGATGGCTTTAGACTTTGTCCTCAAGTTTAATATACAGCATATGGCCATAACCATGTAGACACCCCATGCTTTCATGGTTTGGGCTATAAGCCCTTTAGGTCCACTTTCCAGCATTCAGTGATATTTTAGACGATAGTTTGAGGACAATTTTGTGGAGGCCCTTCCCTGTTTCTATTATGACGATCCCCCTGTGACAAAGCCAGGCCCAGAAATGTTTTTCTGAGTTTAGTGTGGAAGAACTGGCCTACACAGATCGCTCACCTCAACCCCATCCAACACCTTTGGAATAAACTGGAATGAGCCAGGCCTCATCTCTCAACATCAGTGTTGGACCTCACTAATGCTCTTGTGGCTGAATGGGAGCAAATCCCTGCAGCCAGGGTCCATAATCTGGTGGAAAGTCTTACCCAAAGAGTGGAGGCTGTTAAAGCAACATGGTTTTCATGTTCAGCAGCTACATATGGGTGTGTCCACATAGTTTTTGCCATATACTGTATTGTCAGTTTAATATTTCAAAGTGCAAAAAACGGCGATGGTAGTGGACCCACCACTACAGAGACAAGTGTTGTTTAAAGCCCTGCACACCCACACAGGTGCTTTCGCTTACTCTGATTGGACCGCTGCTCAGGTTGAAGGTGGGCGGAGCTATGCTGGGAATTTAGTGATGTCACCAAACTATATGTACTTATAAGAATATCACTTTAAGTTATCAGCTGTCATGTCTTGTGTTGTATACTTGTTTGTGTCTGACGTTATATGTGCATTTTTTTGTTGCTGAATAAAGTTTAAAAAAACAAAAACTACTTAAAGTCAGTAAAGAAAATCAAATAAGTTGTACGGCCTTAACTGGTGCAACAAAGCTAATAGGAGATTGAGGGAAATGTCAGTCAAGCATAGTTTGTACACGCCCACAGAGTCAACCAGGCAAATTAAGTGAAAACACCTGTGTGGGCGGACTAAAGGTATGTAGAGGCATTTGAATATTTGAATGTGTGTGTTTGCTATGTAACGCCAATCCCAACATTTTATTTACTAATTTATTATTTAATTTGACTGACTAACTTTATTTATTTATAGAATGACAAACATGTCCCATATTGCATTCTGAAAAAATGTAGGTTCAAGATCCTCTGTTGCCTGATTGGCAAGTCAGGTCAGCTAATAAAGACAACAGGTGCATTATGGTCCTTTAGTAACGCTGGGATTATATCTTTATTAATATGATTAAAACAAAACAAGAATGTGATTGCAGAATTATTATATTACAAATAATTCAACAAAACTTACGTAAATAAATTTTTCTACAAACTGTACTAGATAATGTTACTCTCAACAGACAACTTTTAGGCCAGTCACATATAAACAGAAAGGTACATGATACAAAATAAACGGGTTGAACCTAAGACTTGACAAATAAGAAAGACTCAAACAGATTAAGTAAAACTTAAAACTTGAAATATGCTTCTATATTTTTACTCTTATACTCAGGTCAGTAAGGCTACATTATAACTAGCTCGTCCTGCTGTATTTATGCACCTATGTCTTTGTGGTTTGCTTTTCATGTAACATGTGGAAGCTCTGAAATGACACGCTCACATTCAGATGTTGCAAGGTAAATAAATGGAGATTAAAAAAACAATTAATAGGCTTCCTCCATTGAATATGTTGGTTCAACAAAGATGTGAACCCTGCCAAGCCTTTACTGTCTCCAGTCTGTTCTGCGTGGCTTCTTCATTTAGAAACATTTTGTGTTGCATGGGTCCCCTGATGAAAAGTAGCTGTGCACACTGACCACCGGAAACATGGTCACAGCTCCCAGCAGAGAGCCCAGCTGCACTACAGCTCCACACCACACGAGAGCGCTGTGGCCCTCGTCACGCAGGATCACCCCGATGATCACCTTCACATAGGACAGAGTGAGAACAAAGAGGATCCAGGCCAACACCTGTGGAGCAGAGGCAGGTGAGTTTCTAAATATTTCCATTTTGGATACCTTCATGTGGTGTTTCAGTAACATTCATTCATTTTTACACAAGTGAATAGGAAGATAATGAAGGTCATTTGAGTAAATGAAGTGTAACAGTGTACTCACAATGATGACACCACCTGAAACGTCATTAACCAGCAGTGGACATGGACTCTGCACTGCCATGCCCATTATATAAGCTCCGACTCCGCTGCCTATCACTGTGAGAGCTCCCATAAACAGCAGAGATCTGTGAAGTGACACATTACTTTTCAAATATTGGCTATTTCAGGGTTCGGTTTGGGAGCTAGCCTCTATTAACGTTTGCATTTAAAGATCAAAACAATAAATATGACACATCGGATTGAAATATAACTAAATTTGAGCGGTTATGACTCTTTCATGCACAATTAAATGTCATCCATTAGCACTGTGAACTGCCAGATATCTAAAGTGAAGTTTATAATCTTAAAAATGTCTTTGTCCTACTCCAGAAATTTAAAATCAGTGTCTGTAAAGATGTATAAAAATTGGGGTTTGTGGCCAACTGATGTGTAGAGCTGAAACGATTAGTAGATTAATTGATTAACTGGCGACTATTTTGATCATCTATTAATCGTTTTGAGTTATTTCTTAAGCAACATTACCAAACATTTTCTTGATCCAGCTTGTCAATTATAAGGATTTGCTGCTTTTACTTGCCTCATGAATGTAAAGTGAATGTCTTGGGGTTTTAGACTGGTGGTTGCACAAACAAGTGATTTGAATATGTCTCCTTGAGCTCTTAGAAATGGATTAATTGAGAAAATAAGGCAGGTTAATTGATAATAAGAATAGTTGCTTCAGCCCTACTAGGGTGTTCAGAGAATGATACTCCAACCAACTTCTGACCGTTTCCACTTTATCTTGATGAGCTCATTTTTCATTAAAGTCTGACATAATTTATTCTACAGAATCTATTCACATACAAGGGATTTGACTTATTTTTACTGTCTGTATCTTGAAACAATAACATTTTCTCATTAAATAGAATAAATAATATGCATTTTCCACTCAAACCTAGAAGAAAAAACACTTTTGAAAAGTAAGAATATTGAAACTTGAACAGTTTGTCCACATTTTAAAAAGAAGTTACTTTATTTTTGTATTAGCTTTCTTGCTAATCCTGAGGTTTCTTCCTTTTTTAATCCCATTAAAGGGTGTTTTGGAGATTTTTTCCCCTTACTTCCGAACCAAGGGTCTAAGAGAGAGGCTGTCCAATTTTATTTTATTTATATAGCACCAAATCATAAACAGTTATTTCAGGGCACTTTTCATATAGAGCAGGTGTAGACCATACTCTTTTGTCCAAAGGCAAATTTGTGATTTTGGGCTATAGAAATAGCAGACCGTATCATTTCACACAGCACACTGACCTTATAGGGAAGAACATGGCGATGAAGCAGGCGAGAGGGTTTGACACAGCAGCCATGGTGGCTGACAAGTGATAGGCGTTGTTCCCGTACGGCATGCATGAGTAGGACTGCACTGAGGGCAGCACCACATTGGTCAGAGCGTTCGCCCAGGCCAGAATCACAAAGATATAAAACACCTGCATCCAGCTGTAGGAGCCAGTGCCAAAGTTGCTTCTGCGCTTCTGGTTTGCAGGTCTGTATGGATCCACCATGGGCTTCTGCTCAGTCCACTTCCTGTTTTTCTGAGATTCCTCTTTCACCCCGTTGGTGTATCGACCGTTGGGATGCTCCCTGGCCACGGATGGGTGGTAGTTCAGCAGCAGGAATGCCACCAGGCACACCAGCATCATGGCACTGAGGAAGAAGAAAAACACCTCAGCTGAGAAGTTGGCTGGCTGATACTGGGCCTGGAGGTCAAAGGTCAAAGCACTGTTGGAGGTGTTCAGGGTGTGGTTTAGTGACTGTGTGCTGTTTATGCAGTGAACCACCCCGACACCCTGGATCAAAGCCACTAGAGCAGGCAGCAGGCCGCTCACACCCTCCCCAATGTAGTAGGTTGTCAGATACTGGGGCTTGAGGCGCATCATGAAGGGCAGGAATGTGACGGAGGAAGTGCAGTCAACAGCAGAGAGGAAGAAAGTTAAGACGAGGAGGGCTACGCTGCGAGGAACACCGGCTACAACAACAGTCTCCTTCCAGAAGAAACCCAGCAGGAAGCTCGCCACAGTACCCAGGCCGATGATCACATATATGACAGCCGTCTCATTCAGGGCGCCAGGCCGGAAGCGATGCATCAGAGTGACGAAGAGAGGCCCAACGTTGGCCATCTGGATGAGCACGGAGAGGTACGAGGGCAGGTACCATCCCTCTGGGATGTGGGGGACAATGAGGGGCAGCTCCACCCACAGGCCGTTGATGGAGATCCAGGAGCCCATCCCGAACAGACACGCCAACAGGTGGGTGAGAAGGGACATGTTGGAGACGTGTTTCTCTAGAAATAGACAAAAAGTTCTGTAACACAGAACATCAGCTAACAGGTTTAATTCCAAACTTGTTTATCAAATAAACTCTGACCTTTAAGTCACTACAACTTGGACCTCAAATCTGAAACTGTTAGAATTTTTAGTCATGCTAGCACGCTAGCATCACTTTTGTCAAGACTAAAATATCTTAACAACTGTTAGATGGATTGGCATAAAAATTGGGACAGATATCCATGGTTACCAGAGGATGAATCCTAATTACTTTGATGATAATAATAATAATAATAATATTTATTTATAGAGCACTTTTCTAAAACCACGTTCCAAATTGCTTCACACAAGGCAACATCTTCACGACAAGCAGATCATAAACACTGAGTTCTGTAGAGTCTGGAGTCGAATAATAGATTTTTGGTTGAGGCAGGTGAACAGGCTGTTGCAATAGTCTAGACGTGAGGAGATGAAGGCGTGTAAAATGGTCTCTGTGTCATTGAAAGATGAAATGGATCTTATTTTGGTTATATTTCTAACATGATAAAAACAAGACTGCACAAGTTTTGTTGTGTGCTGCTCAAAGCTTAAGTTACTGTCAAACAGGCTTGATGTGTTCCAACAGGGAACCAGCAGATGGCAGGATTTGTTGTGCCATGTTCTGGGGGCCAATTACAACAATCTCTGTTTTGCTGGAGTTAAGCTGCAGACAATTTTGTGACATCCAGTTGTTTTTGATCCCCTGACTTTTCCTCTAGCGCCACCAGCAGGTCAACATTTCATTATCAATTTCATCATGCAATCTCAACATCTACTGGATGGATTAGCAAAAAAACTGGACAAACATTCATAGTTTCCACACATTGTTTCTGATGTTGGTGACTTTTGCTGACTTAACATTTGTGGTTTTTGAAATGTCCCGACATCGATTGGATGGATTGCCATGAAATTTAATAAAGTCAATCCTTTTCGCCAGGTAATAAATGCTAATGACTTATGTGATCACTTAACCTTTAATTTGGCACCATCACCAAAGAATGGGAAATTATTAAAATGAGTAAAACAATAAGACAAGTGAACAAAAGCTTTACTACACAAAATGTCAATGGTAAACTCAACATCAACACAGGTTAATGTGTTACAATGAAGAAGCATCAAACTGCCAACATTTGATAAAGGTTCAGCATGTGACGTATTCCTACATTTGGTTAATGTTTGCTTCTCCTGGTCTGGTCTGTTGGCTGTGAAATGGTTTTATTTTGTGCAGATTCATAGTTAATCACGTGAGCTGAAACATGTTATATGCTAAAAATGTAGCATGCAAAGTGCCAGATTTCATCCATGTCAAGTTATTTTATTTGATCACAGGGAGGGTGTGGATTAAACCCACTTAAAACACCAAGCATGCAGCAAAGGAAACATGACCACCTACTGCACTGCTGTTACATAACACAGGAAAACATCTGACCAGTGCATTGTTTATTGTAAAAAGAAACCGTATGCAGTGGAGTCTTAGATCAGTGAAAAAATTAGAAAATAATTATTGGAAATTCATGCAAAGTGTTAGAAGAGAGTCCTCAAAGCAGAGTGTTAACTAAAAAATAAGAATTATCTGTGAGATCTGGAAGCACAGTCGTAATTTTAAAGAATCTCCTGAAAAAGTTGAGTTATAGTTAAACTCACTGAAGGTGGCTATTTAGCTCATGAACATTAGAATATTATAGAATCATCAAATAGAAACTGTTTACAACAACATATTTTTACATTTTTATTTACAGCTCTGTGCATAATACATGAAAAATAACATTTCTGTGTTGAATCAAATCAAACCATGAAAAACCATGAATAAATGGTTGACAGTACGCATCCCTGCAGATACTCACATACTGTTTGGTGGAGAGTTTGGAGTTTTCTGCAGAGAGAAAGAAGCCAAAGTCCTGTGCAGTAAACCGTGTGTGTGCATCAAGGGATTACACCCTCCGTGGGGCGAATGGGTGTGAGAGCATGTAGCCAACCACAACACATTTGGTTAACTGATCGCTGTCTCAACGTTAAAAAGCTTTGCTGTCAGGATCATCAATAAACATCACATGTTGCGATTCGCAGGCCCATCACCCCAATTTCTTTGCCTTGAAGCAATTTCTGAATGAATGAGATGCATTCAAGAATCTAGAGTTCATTAATTCTGCTTAAGGCGATCATGGGAGCGGAGGTGAAAATGACGTGTTTACACCATTCACTTACATAACTAATTTCATTCGTTGATTTAAGTGGACAAGGTTTTACAAATCCCCATGCATTTTTTAAAGAAAAACAAGCATTAACATAACCTTGTGTAATCATTTGACAAAAATCCACATTACCAAAAGCCAGTCTGTTTGAATTCAATTGATCCTGAGAGGCATCATTTTTCAAATATTGTAAGGAATAATTCAACATTTTGGGAAATACACTGATTTGCTTTATTGGCGAGAATTAGATGAGAAGATCACTACCACTCTCATTAGAAATGTCCATTTAAAACAAAAAGAAGGCTGCAGCCAGTTAGCTTAGCTTAGCATAAAGACTAGAAACAGGGGGAAATGGCTAGGCTAATTGATAAATTCCACCCAGCCGAGAAGTAGTCTAGCACATAGCGCTCGTAAAACCACAACGAATGAGATATAACGTGTTCATTACTGAGCTTTAGAGGTGCTTGTAGATGGACTTTTTTTATGTTCGGACAGAGCCAGGTTAGCTGTTTTCCCCGTGTTTATGCTAAACTAAGCTAAGCTAATGGCTGCTAGCTCTAGCTTCATATTTATCATAGAGTCATGAGAGTGGTATTAATCTTCTCATCTAACTCTGGGCAAGAAAATAGAAAATGATGTATATTTCCCAAAATGTTGGACTATTCCTTTAATATCATTTTTGAATGTAACTAGCAATGTGAGAGTTAAGCATTTAAGTCTTTTATTTTAATATGTATATTTCAATACTTATTTATTCTCCAAATTAATAAATGGACACTAGTCCTATATTTTTCATCAGATCAGTAATTTTCATTTGAGATTATTTTTCATCTGATGTCAAGTGAAAGTATACTGGTCACTGAATTCAACTATATGCTAATCAGTGATGAATGATGCAGCAATATTCTTATAAATACTGTTACCTACATCAAGAAAGTCGAGCAGTATAGTACCATCTAGAAGTAAACATAAAATACTGCAATATATAATTAACCCATGCTGTTTTGTATTATCTAATGAAGTAATTTCTATTGTTGTAGTTCAGAGTTCACTGTACCTTAATACTGAATGGATAAAAGCTGATATCAATGTTTATCATGTAGGTTTCACAAATCATCGAAGCAACAGCCAAAATATCTCAAACACTAAACTGTGTTACAACCAAAAAAGCTTCAGGGCCTTTTCAACAAATCTTCATTGTTTACCAGTCATGTCACACCATTTGGTGTCACATGATGTTGTACGCATGACAATCCACAACAACAAAAAAATATATCAACAAAAAATGTTCGGTCATGAAAAAAGCAAAAGCACCATCAATCACTTCACTGTTAAAACATTAATCTGTCCATTTAAAATCAGCACTGAATTTAACAGATTGATAAATTTAAAAGCAGGATTACCACCATAAAGTTAAGGCAACATTAACAGATATTCTTCCTCTGTAAACTTCTGTTATTTAATCGGATGTACTGTAGCAAGATGGTTAATAAAATGACCTTATGAGGTATTGGTGCACATCAAAGATAAACATTATTATTATTTCAAAGACTGAGATGACACAGTCCCTTCTTTACGCAAAATTTTTACTCATCAATTGTTCCCTTAAGGTAACATAACATTACTGTATATTTGTAATGAATAAAAACCCAAAATGACATGAAATGAAATTGCATACAATGTTGGTATAAAACATTATGAGAGTCAAATCTAAAAAGGAAGCTGAAATTTGTTAAAGTTCAACATTTTTCAAGCACAGAGAAATAATTTTGGCATGAACTCAAGTAATGTCACTGCATATGTGTTTAAAGTTACAGCATTAAAAAATTATACAATTTCCATAATACGGACTTCAGCACAACTGAATTGTATAACTGACTCTGAAACTGTGAATATTATCACATTTTATGCTTACATGGGCTCAAAGGGAAGAGGTAGCCAAACATTTGGAAATAGTAATTGAAATAAAAATAATTAACACAGCAAGTAACAGAGTGAATAATTCTCATGGATTAGATTCAGGTGCAATAAATGTAGATGAATAAGTTAATAATTGTGTCCCTGAGTACACAAGAACTTTTCACATGATCTGTTGTAGTGGGAAAAAAATTCATTAGCAGTTGCAACAGTAAACAACTACAAAGAGCCGTTATAAATTACCACAAACAGCACTTAGTATTACTGCATCATATGCATTTTACATCCCCGTGGCCAATGTGCAGCAACACAATGCTCCCATTATCTGGGAATGGTTTTACTTTCACAGGCTCCAAGGCCTCTGAATCAGGAGGGGATGCCTCATTAGTGGCACGATCCCCAAGAAAGATGAGGCCAAGACAGATCTGGTGCTTCACTCAGGAACAGGAACCCCCAAAAAAAGGGTTTAAACAGTAATTTCATTCAACAGTCATTTCCCATGAAGAATGAACGGGAACTGTGTCTATAAAAAACAGAATTCAGAAAAACTGCAAATTACAAAACTCACTCCTGCTAACTGCAGTTATCCACACATTCTTGACCCTGAGCAAACACATGATAGATGTTGACCAGAGGGAACATGGTGAGGGCTCCGATAAGGGAGCCGGCCTGGATAGAGATGCCGCACCACAGCAGGGCAGTGTGACCTGCCTCGTGAAGCAAAGTCCCAATCGCCACCTTCAGATAGGAGAAGAGGCCGGTGAAAATAATCCAGGAGATGACCTGTAGGGGCACAAGTGAGTAGCTTTTAGTTGTAGTAAATCAGTGGTGGACATGGAGAACAGGGAGAAAAAATGTTTTAGATAGGATATAGAAAATGTGTAAAGCAGGCTATTGAACCAAGTGCTCTGGCAAAATAAGCAAACAACCCCACAACTGGCATCACCTTTTGATTTAAACATTGTTTTTGTCTGAACTAAAACTCGTATCCACACATTTGAAACAATACCCAGCTCTAGATACATGTATCACCACTCACCACTAAAGCCACGCCAGCAGGGTTTCCCAAGAGTGGAGGACAGGGGCTGAGTGCTGCTAATGCCATGAGATATGCAGCAAATACTCCCCCTGCTAAAGACAAGAAGCCCAGACCAGTGGAGGACCTGGAAGACAAAAATGGGGCCAATGACAACACTGTAGCCAAAGTTTTTATAAGAAAATAAATGGTCATCAAGTGTAAAAATAACTGTAAATAACTATAAATATTTAAAAAGTTGTTGGGCTTAAACAAAGTACAAAAAGTATTGTATGTGTACAATAACTCATATTTTCTCACCTCAGGATAACAAACATAGCTAGAAAGCAGGCCAAGGGATTCGCTATGTTTCCGAGGACCACTGAGAGGTGAAAGGTCATGGTGCCATAGGGCAAACAGGAGAAACTCTGCACAGATGGCAGGACCCCGTTGGTGAGGGCGTTGGAGATAGAGAGCAGTGACAGCAGGTAGATGTTCCGCTGTTTCCAAAATGTCTGAGGAGGTGGCTGTTCCTCCACATGCACCTGCTCCACAGACACCGGTGTCCCTCCGTTGTGCAGCGGGTGTGTTTCCTCTCCGCTTTGTGCTGCTGCTGCATTGTCAGACTCCTGTGGCGGTGCATCTGTCTGTGACCCAGTCGGTCTTCGTGTTAAAACCCAAAAGCTCAGAGCTGAGATTGACAGCATGGTGCATAAGAACCAGAAGAAGTTCTGTGCAGGAAAGTTGGCTTTTAAATAATCTGGCTTCACTGTGCCATTCACAGTTTTACACTCCAGCTTGCCAACGCCTTGTCCTAAAGCCACAACACAAGGGAACAAAGCGCTGAAGCCCTGACCAATGAAGAAAGTACGAATATACTGAGGAGGGTAACGAAACATAAAAGGCAGGAAGGTGACGTTGGATGTACAGCAAACCAAAGACAACACAAAGGTGAAGAGCAGGAACAGCAGTGACCTTTCTTCTCCAGCTAATGTGAAAGTGTATGACCAGAAGACAGCCAGAAGAGCAGACCCTACCACAGCCAGGACCTGGATGCAGTGGATGACAAGGCGTTCGTTTAAACGTCCTGGAGCACAGTGGTGTGTGATGGTCACTGCTATTGGACCAAGGTTCCCAAACGCTATCAGCACTGAGAGGTAGGCAGGTAGGGTCCACCCTAAAACAAGAAAAGACAATAATCATCAGTTAGGGTAATGAGGTATAGATAATACAAATTTAAATAAAAAATGTGACTGTTTTGGGATTGATCACAAACTTGAAACACTCAAAGCACAAGTTCGTTCAAATTGTACTTCCGTACAGTACTTGAGTAGCCTTACTTAAATGTACTTGTTCAATGTTATTCCACAACTTGAAAGAGGAAAAACAATGTGAATTATTCTGTATGATATATTTTTACTCATTGACACTGTTATACCTGTAACTACGATGTATTCTACATATTTACATTTCATATTTAGTAATTCTGCATTGAGAAACCATCACAATAACCCACCTGTAAGTTAGTATTCAATTAAATATGTAGCTAGCTAGGATCATTTAGCACAAGCTAACATCGCCAGGTTTGGACTGAAGCCACCAAAAGTTGAATAATAAAGCAAAGAGATTCAAATGGAGTGACTGTCTTTCAATAAAGGCTTGAATCTAATAGACTAAAGGACGGATAAAGTGCACATATGACATCTCAAGGATTACTGACTTTCAGGCAGCGTATTGACGACAACTGGAAGCTCGACCCACAGACTGTTGACGGAAATCCAGGAGCCCATGGCGAACAGAGCAACCAGCCCGTGGGTCACCGCTGCACTGCTCCACCAGCTACCGGACATGGCGCCGCTTACTCCGGCCAAGAGAAGAAGGAAAATGCGGGCAAACCGTTTGGGTAAACACCGACAATGTGTTCTTCCACACGCTGAAGAATGCTGGACATTACTTCCCGCCCCTTAAGTTGCCTTCGGTTAGCCCTCGTACATCCTCGCTATCATAGTTAAGTCAGTTCGTGTATACAAATGCCTCAGTGTTACATATGTCAGGTTTATTTATGATTATGAATCACACAAATTGTGCACCAGGTGAGTAGCCAGCTAGTGTTGCTACATGGTTCTTCCGCCTTTAATGCAAACATTTTGCCTTTACCGCATTATTGGCTGTATCAAACTATTCCCCCGGGCTATCCTTTTGTTTGTTTGGTTGTTGGACACAAAACCAGTTCCTGAACTTAACTGGAAAGTAATACCTAAACATAACAGTTCTCTTTTATCTAAAATAACCCAGTTCAGTGTGAAACAACGTCTGTCAGTTTCTGTGGATCCGTGTTGTACAGTTTTCCGAGAAATTTGAAGGCACCATCGTCAGAGTAATCCTCGTAGACAACCGGTTGGATAAGATGAGTGCGTTTGTTTTCGCTTCCGCTGACAACTGATGCGGGCGGCATCTCAGAGACCCAGCTCGTTCAAAAGCAAGGTTTCCCTAAAAATGTTCGGCTTGGTGACCTTTATTTGACAATTCTTTGCTGGATATGATTTATACACTGAGTAGCTGTAAATATACTGTGCGTGGTGACATATAGAGTATCTCAGTTATCTAAAGCTTAGATACAACTGCAAAAGCAAATCAAACAGTTGGTGTTCATAATAAGGTGTGGGGACTCGTATCATCTTCTCTAGTTTTCTTCTTTGCCTATATATTTAGAAAAGAAATGGCCTTGACATTTGGCACAGTGACTCCAATAAGCCCTCTGTCATTACTGCCTCTCTATTTTCTTGAGTCCCTCCCAGTCAACGCTTTTATAAGCACGAACTCATTGACATTGCTAACGCATGTGATTCAACCATAAATGCCCTTTATATCTGAGAAACACAAGGTTATTATGTGGTGGTGGAAAATACAGTCATGAACTTGAGCTCTTGTCTCAATGACTCTACATTTACTGTTGACAAAGTAAATATCAACAAAATATGAAGAAACATGTTTATTTTGTCAGTGGTTCATATGACATCTTTTAAGTTAGCAGTGATTATTGACAGACCTCTGCATGATCAATAGGTACAATCTCATATATAAAAAAATAAGTTTCCTGCTCAGCTACAAAAAAGTTAACTTTCTAGAAAAGCATCGTTACAGCACCATGCAAATTAGGTAATTATGTCTCATCAAAAGTGTAAGAGCCACAAAATCAAGCCTTATCATTTCAACTATTGGCATTAAAAATACAGTATGTAACACACATATGACAGCTGCATCTGGCATATACATAATCATACATTATTTGTGTGGAAAGATTGAGATTTAGGTCATTGTGTGTATTTCTGCTAAACAAAGAATCATATGAGGAAGTGACATGTTAGCACAATTTCCTTCTTCTGTCATTCCAAGTCACTTGTCATCCTCTATCCCTCAATATCAGACTTTTTAGATGTAATGAAAACCTCTCATGTGCAGCTGCTTTCACTCTGAGCAGTTGCCGCATCCATTGCATCTTGGAGCACAGGCTTTGCTTTGGTCTTTCTAGGCGCCCAAACAAGAGAGTACCCAGGTTTAACACGAGGAAGTGAGAGCTTCAGCTTCAACACCATGTGTGTGGTGTTGTGGAAAACACAATCCAAGTTGGGGTCTGTGTTGTTCAGGATCATTTTCTGGTACAGTACTTCACAACGGATTGCTTCCCGTTTCTCGGCTCGGGGTTTTCCATCAAAACGCAACAGCATTTTGTCAACATCCTGCTGTGACTTGCATGGCCCTCCGTTTCTGCTGACTGTAGCTATTATGTAGTCCCTATCCATGTTCTCCTCACGCTCTTCTACTGTTTCTGCCTTTTCTCTTTTACTTCTGTAACCCTTCTTCAACTGCGGACTGTAGTCATCTTTTTGGCCAATGTGGATGTTCTTTTTAGCCTGCCAACCGGAAGATTCATCGGAGCTGCCATCAGATGAACCAGACCGGTCATCATCTTCCTGGGAGCTACCCGATGACATGTTCTTGTCTGAGGAGCGTTTGGAGGACTTGTCAGGTCTTGTCTTCTTGTAAGGGTACGCATGGCTGAAGGGATATTCCGCCATCAAGACGGAGAATGTGCAACTTACCAGTTGTAAGCTCAAATCTGGTGAAGGGACTTGAGAAAATGTTCCTCCTGGCAGGAAATCCTTCAGGTGTTCCTCGGTGACAGCAGCAATCACCTTTACCATCCTCTTCAAGCAAGCTCTGATCAGGTCCCTATTTGTGTGCCACTGACCACAGTAATGAAACACTCCATCAAAGGTTTTCTCCTGCAATGGGAACTGCAGAAAAACATTTGTGGCCCCTTCAGGTTCCAGCAGTGTTGAAGGATCTTTGGACCAATCAAGGAACTTTTGGTAGAGACATAGCAAGTACTGGCCATAGAGCGAGTACTCTCCTCCACTTTTCAAAAGCTGCCAGTAAGGGCCGAGGATTTTGCAGTAAACGATGGCCAGAACACACACAAGGCTCTGTATCACAGAATCATTAGCATCAGTGGCAACACTCTCCAGAATAATGTTTGGGCATTCATCGTTTGTCATTGACAGCAAATCCGAGAAGAAGAGAGCAATCTCTTTGTGATGGTGAATAAGACCCGCTGAAGCTTCAAAGTAGTTGTTGAATCGATTTGAATCATTTACTGCAAGTCTGGAGGGATTTTTCTTTTCCTCACAGAAAGCTACCCAGTGTTTTCTGTAGTTTTGTGTATCAGGGGTGCGAGGGCTTAAGATATCACAAGCCATGTGAATGTAGCGTGAAGTGGCACTTTCTGACAAATTCACAAAGTTCTTGAATTTTGGAAGCTTGTCGCGGCCTAGTTTCTCTCCCGTTGATAGAATGATCTCTTTTTCAAAGCTCATAATCTGCTGCTCAACGGCATCATGCATGTCAACAAGGAAATTGGCGTTGAAGTTTAAAAACACCACCGGAGAGGCAAGTGAAATGTCTTCACAGAGTGAGTTGAGTTTTTTCTCAAACTCTGCCATGGCTGGATGCTCCTTGCATGTTAGAGTATACTGATTTCTGAGGAGATCTAAGCAAACTTGTTTGCATGCTGTGGTTTTTCCACCGTACACACTTGACAGCTTTTGGACAGACAGCATTGCCATGTCAAGCAGGGTCAGGGCCTCTCCTTTTTTATCGGAGTCTTCTTCTCTGCTGTTAGACACATCCAAATCCTCATCACTTTCACCACATACAGAGCCTTGTTCTTTCAGTATTAATTTCTTTCCAACTCCTCTGTTCATCTCAGACCCCTCACCTTCCATGATTTCATAGCTCTCATATTCCTCCTTGATTGTAACTTTTTCATAATTTATGGTGTCGTCTCTTTTCATGCGTTTCTTCACAATACATTTAGGTGTTTTTTTCCGCACCAGTTCAAATGGACTTTGAAGCAGATTTTCCATCACTGCATTCCTCCTGTGACTTCTTGTTTCATAATTGCGGTAATGCAGTTTTAACTTTTTTATCTTGGCTCTAAGGACTTGATATGCCTTTTGAATATTACCATTCTTACAAAACTCAGAGTTGAAGTTTCTAAGCCAAGTAACTAAAACGACTGGTGCAATTTTCTCCCTGGTGACAAAGTTACTCAACTCGAGAATCAATCCATTTGTGACTTCAATTGACTGTGCTCGCTCTGAAAAATCCCTCATTTCCAAAAGATGTTGTCGTTCAACTCCGATGCTATCGCATATTGGGCCAACAAAGTTAAAGTTGACGTCTGATTCCAGGAAGGTCTGCCTTGCATCGGTTCCCAGACTCAATGTTGTTGCGATGCCTCTTTCAATCAAACGACGAAAGTCAGCTGAATGATGACTGGGGAAAGTTTTCTTAAGCCAATCTATAATGGCAATCCACGGAAAATTATTGTCCTCTCTCATGAGTCCTACTTGAATCAAAAGTCTGTTCTTGCATGGTGCCTTTTCAAGCTCTAATCCTTCTCCCGATTGAGGACCAATGAAGTCTGCAACAAGCTTCCAATAGTACTCATCTCCTGAAAAACAGACGTTAGCAGACAGTGAGCAGAAACGTAGTGCTTGACAAAGAGGTGATGTTGCAAACTTTTGACTGAAAAGATATGTGCTAAACAAAATCTGTGATTTGTACTGGATTGCATTTATTTATTTCTGCTTTCTGATAAATGACAAGGTAACCACTAAAGATGCAAAGTCTTCTGGAAGTATGGGGATTATGCTATAAAAATACAATAATTCTAGAAAATTGTTAAGTAATAAAGTTATCATATACAGTATAGAATTAGCTCATATAGTCATCTTAACAACAGCTTTACTACATGGCTATTTTACTTACTCAGATTAGCTTCAGTTACAGCTGCTTTACCACAAAGGGAGAAATCTTGGCCCTCCTCCATTGTGTGCTGTTTTAAAAGAGAGACACCGTAGAAAACTTTCAGTCATCTAGAAGCATAACCACCAGTTTTATATCAGTTTGCCAGAAAAGTAGAGACATCAAATCTGGAGACTAATACTAATACACATATATTAATCCATCACAACGGAAAAGACAATGCTGTTAAGCACTAACAACAAGTAATAAACATGTACTTATAATTTTCAGTTAGTGTTTTATATAGTGTGTGCTCCTGAATGAGCAAGGAGATGAAACAGAACAGGAGCAAGTGTCATACTTTCAGTGTTGTCCTGGAGAATGCACCGCTGCAGAAAAATGCCTCCCCTTGGCATTAACATGCACAGAGACACGATACTGAAGCTCTGTAGCAAAAGTGACTCCTTTCATTCCCTAAAAAAGAAAATAAGTTGTACACATTTTCAACATTTTACTGTTAAGGTAGAGGTCATTCTAAAACACTTCAATGTGGCTAAATTGTATCCGAAGATTTGAATAGTTTAGGTGGTGCTGTTGAATTGTATTATGATGTTCTATGAGAGGTATTTCTAACATTTAGTCTACTACCCTCATTGATATAAATGTTAAAAAACGCCTCTCATCATAACACAATACAGTACAACAGCACCACAGACTACAGCCTCCAAAATGGCCATAAGTTGAATCAACACCTCTCTAAAACAGTTTCAACAAAACCTGAACATTATAACCTTCATGAGGGTAGAGTTTATTGCAGGGCTGTTGTATCAGACAGGTATACCTAATCAACTGGAAAATGAGTGTACATCTGTGCTATTTTGTGCCATCTTGTGGGAGTTGGGGTCCAGGCTATGCAGGGAATCCCTCCCAACACCCACCACCCCTGGATATTCTATACTAGTTGTACACATACCCATAAATACATAAATTTCCCATAAAATTCAGATATACTAAACAACCCAAGACGATCTCTGCGGTTTACTGGCCCCAATTATAAGCAGAACTTTACAGAATAAAAGCATAAACGCTAGATCTGCTTTTTTTATGTTTTAATTTTAATTTCTTTTTATTTTCAGGGACAATGCATGTTGATCAACATCACTGTAAATCTGCCTGTGTTAGCCAAATTACTAATTTTCAACTGTTGTCTCTAATGCTGAACTACCTCTGCACGCTAGTGTTAGCCTTTTGAGCAACTTGCTAGTGTTAGCACCAACTATACCTGCAGGAAATTCAGCATACTAAACAGCAACAATTCGTGAATAATACCAGAGCAGAAGAGCTGTGCTGCATGCTGTAGCATTTTCAAAGAATTTTAAATATACAAGCATTAAAAGTAGCATTTAAAAGCACAAGTTCTTACCCAGAAACTAGACCAACGTGAAACTCACACACTGTGGGTGGGGTCAAAACAGTGGACTGGTCAGTGATTGGATAGTTTTACAGAAGGCGGGCTGTTGTTGAGGTCTCTTCCAATCACAGAGTGCCTATGAAATGCATTGTGGGTCTACTAGGCTAGCGGTAGCTAGCCGTTTTCGTGAAGTGGGAGCAGGTAATGTAAAATAGTAACGCATAGTAGGAAATACTCATTTTTAATTTCAGAAACTATTTCTGTTAATAGTATTTGCCGTCAACATAGCAACAGTTGCTATGCTATTGTTCTGCTACGTTTTGTTGATGGCGGCTTGTTTACTAACACAGTAACGTTAGCTTAGTTTACGTTTACCGAACAGCTAATGTGATTCATTTAGCTAACAAATTAACGTTGAATTGATGCTATGGTTGGTTAATGCTTAGTTTATATTTAACGCCACAGAAAACGTTGTTGTGTTATATATGTAAATGATTCGATTGTCCCTTGTTTTTCTCACTTTATACAAAACAGTCGGCAACAACTAGGATGGATAGATGTGACTGTCTGGTCTTCCGTTTACAAACAATCGAGGATGCGCACGCAGCTTTGAGATAGAAAACACATTTTGAAAACGATTAAATTCTGTTATAAGTCTGTTATAAGTAAATTTGTCCGATACTCTCGTTCTCGCTTTTTCAAAACTTTTTACGACAGGCTACGCGTGGATAGACAACTAACGACCCTAGACTAATGACCATATAGTTACATGTGTTGTAAGTAAGACACTAGATATGATTGCTATCTCATGAATCACTCCATTTACTTTCTCCCCATCCACTCTGCTGCATTTCTCCCCAATCATTATGTACATGACATTATCCACACAGGTTAGATTAAATCACCCACACAGATACAGACTGATCTAATTCTGATTCTGTTTTCAGATGCTGATATGTCATTTCTCAGCCAATGTCAGTTTTTCTTGTAATGAAGCTTGTGATAAAGACCACTTAGCAGCACACGATGGATTCCTCTGGAGCAGAGGCTTTAACCCACAATGAGAGAAGAGAAGACATCGCACCAAGCACATCAAATACATCAGGTCAAAGAGAAGATGAACCAGAATCAAAGCCAAAGAGGGCATCTTTGAAGAGGACCACTGGTAAGCCCACAAATGCAAAAGCCAAGAAGCAAAAAAAGGCCAGAGTTTCCAGGCCTGCCCCGCTTGGCTACACTGTCCATCAAGGAGAAGATATGCTTCTTGTCATATCGAGTTCTACTTCTCAGTACGATGGTTCAGCCTGGACTCCCCCAAAGAAGGGAAGCAAAAAGAAAAAGAAGAAGCTAACCAGAGGAAAAGGGAAAGCTATTCAGATTAAGAAAAAAAAGACAGTCCGTGCCATGCCTAAACTGGCAAATTCTCCAGTTGCCAAGGAAAAAGAGGACACTAATTTGTTTGTGCCACAGACAGCAACAGACCACAGATGGGGTGAAAGTCTTCCTGAGGAGGTGCTAATCAATATTTTTCAGATGGTGGTCATCCAAGATGGTGCTGTACCATTTCTATGCAGGTAACAAACACATATTTTATTTGATGTAGTGGGGATTAGTGAATACTTAAAAATCTGATTTATACTATGACCTGACTGAGATACAGCATATCGGACTGGGGAATGTGTTTGTCGACTTTCAGTGGAAACATATCATAGTTTTACAAAATGTTGTCCAAATGAATGATTCCAAAATTGTAATTAAACACTAGCAAAATAAATGTATACATGAGAAGAGTTTTGTCTGTTTGAATGCATAACAGTTTTACAAATTTCTTTGCATTGAATATCAGTGTCATTATTTTATATATGAATCTGTAAAACATTTGCAATATCATGATTAGAACTGCAAATAATTATTATTTTCATAATTGTTTAAACTGCTGATTATATTCTTGATTAATCATTTGGTCCATAAAATGTCAGAACATAGCAAAAAATGAGCTCAAGGTGACGTCTTAAAATTGTCCCAAACAGGCAGTTCTGTTCAACAAACAATCCAAAACCCAAATATATTCAACTTACTCCCATAGAAGAGCAAGAAAACAGGCAAATATTCACATTTGATTTCAGTGAGTTGTTGACATTTTGGCTTAAAAATTGTTAATCAAATATCAACATTATTAGAGATTAATTTTCTGTTGATTGGCTCTTCTATTAATTGACTAACTGAGCTCTAATTTGTACCAGAAAAGTATTATTTTGTTGCTAATATCAATAGTATATTGTATAAGTATCTTGATATTGATTTTGATTATATCATCCAGCTGGAGCACTGTGTTCACTTGGGAACCATAAATCCCACACTGAACTAAATCCCTTTTTTTTCTCCATGTGTGTTTGTGGTGTAGGGTGGGCAGAGTATGTCGTCTGTGGAACGCTGCTGCCTCCAGTCCGGTCCTGTGGCGTAAGGTGACTGTAGGTCACTGCTGGATTGCACCAGGGAAAAACCAGCTACCTAAAACTGAGAAGATGATAAAGAACACTTTTGACTGGCTGGCACAGAATAGGTCTGTATTCTTAGTTTTATGAAGAGGTTTGACATATACATTATGTGAGCTTTAATTGAGTTTGTGCTTAGATGTCTTATATTTTTAATTCCGGTACTATCTTGAAAATTAAATAATAAACTGTATTTCTTGTTTTTTAGATTCTCCCAGCTACGAGACTTCTCTCTCTGTCACTGGACAAAGAATGTTAGCTATGCAGTAGAGGTAAGTCATCGAGACGAGATAGCAGTCCTTTTCAACATTAAAGGGAAACTCCGGTATTTTTAAACCTATTTTCAAAATGTAGGGCCCAGGTTTAAAAATACCGGAGATTCCCTTTAATAGGCTCTAGAACTGAAACGATTATTAAACGAAATGAAACAAAATTATTATGAGCGTTTTTTACTATTTTATGACATTTTATAGACAAAGCGATTTATCAATAGGAAAGTAATCATTAGTTGCAGTCCTAATGGGCTCTATTTGAAGAAATTTTGTTTCAAAGTAAGAGATTGTGACATAAAAAAGGCCATTGTTAAAGTTAGGAGTCATCTTAAGGCATTTTTATTTTTTATTTTTTACAAAATATGGCCTGCTAAATTACAGGTTCCATTTTTTTGCCAGATCCTAAGAATTAAACTTACCAACACATTTTGTGTTTACGACGTTTTTTCTGTTTATGCTGTGATCAAATTTAGGTTGTGTCGCAGTTCTGCCCTCACCTTTGCTCCCTCAAGCTCTCCTACTGTACAGGCCTGACAGCAGGGGCCTTCCATAGCCTTGGTCTGCACAGCCGGTCTCTGCTGAGCATAAATCTCCAGTATTCAGAGGTATATCAAGAACCATCTCAGTAAACCTTTTTTTTTTGTAGAAAACAAGGTAAAAAAATATTTGTTGGTGGATGCATGATCCTAAAATGTATTAGCCGCTGTCAACTTTAAATCTGACAGCTTCAGGTTAAGAATATTCATTTATTCAGCCAGCCTTTATTTATGCAGGGTGGTCCAATGAGAGCAGTTCACTCTCTTTTGCATGGGCACTCTGTGTACACAGGACAATAAAAGCAAAGGCAAAAAAATCCAACAGTTAGACAAACATAGAACTTACAAGACTGCAAATGAAACATAAGGATAAAATAGAATAGAATCTCTAAATGATGGATAGTTATTGTCCAGTTTCATACACCAGTCACAGCCAGCAATTCCCAGCAGGTGTTCATAGTAGATTTGTATAAAACTTGTTTTTTTCTGCAGTTTCAGGTTGATGGACTCCTGGAGTACCTTGAAAATCATGGGTGCCAGATCAGGCAAATTTTGTTCACTCATGGACTAAAGAATGACAGACTTCTGACTGCCATCACTGTAAGCACCAGCCCCCCCTTTCACTCTCTCTCTCTTTGCTTTAATGTATGCATTACACAGCCCCAGCCACAGAGTACAGATGAACGTGGTACACACAACTTATTGTAAATTTTGTGTTTTTCAGAGGGGATACTGTCCTGATTTGGAGTTGTTGGAGGTCAACACAAAGCTCGACAGTAAAGATTGTGAACTTCCAGTTTACATCCAGGCACTACAGATGGCATGCCCTAAACTCAAGGTAAAAAAAAAAATGAAATCTAATATTTCAGTTCTCTGGGACTTTTTTGACTATATGTAAATGTAACTTAATTGTGATGGTAATTTTACAATAATGTTTTATGTATCTGGCGCTATAATTTCCTTGCTTTGGAGGTGCAGCACTGCTAAATGAAGAAACTGGTCATTACAAATTAAATTTGCAGCTCTTGTGTACATATGAAGTGTAATGCTATTAGAGCTGGAACAATTAATCAATTAGCCGATGGAGAAAATTAATTGGCAACTGTTTTTACAATTTACTAATCGTTTCAGTCATTTTCCAAGCAAAAATGCCACATTTTAGCTGGTACCAGCTTTCCAAATGTGAGGATTTGATGCTTATTGTACTTCCCATCAGACCTTCCGGATGCTGAATGTCAGACCTCTGCATAAGACAATGCGTAACGGTGCCAATTCAACACTAGGCTTCCCGTTACTGGAGGAGCTATGTATTGCAACCACGTCTTATTCCTACATGACCGACAAAGATTTGTGGGACATTCTCTGTGGCTCCACCAGGCTGCGGGTGCTGGACCTGCGAGGCTGTTCGCGAATTACACCATCTGGTCTCGCAACACTACCCTGTCTTGGTAGGGCTAAATCATGAGATTTATGCTCTAACTTTGGTAAAGTTTGGGTTATTAAGTGACTTAAATATGATTTAAAATGGGACTTGTTTGGGGCCCCATACTAAAAGGCTTAGTTTGGTCTTTTCATATTTAATCTACAATAGCCTGAAGTATGTATTTGAGGCATAGAAATATTTACTTTGACTACATTTTTTTATACTTAATGCCTTTTGAGCACTTACACAAAGGTATAGTAATTATTTTGCATTTATTAACAAAATACTCAGCTGCGTCCGTAATATCAGTGGTCTGAATTTGCATCCAAAACCCATTTGTTAATCAATGCTACCTTCTTCTTCTTCTTCTTCTTCTTCTTCTTCTGTGTGTGATTTGGCAGAGCTTGAGTGTCTGTTCTGGGGACAGTATTTTAGCAGCAATATTGGGTTGTCATCACCTAAGGCGGGGCTTCACATGGTGACCCAGAAATGGAGTCAAACACTGCAACAACTTGACATTGCAAATCAGCTCTTCACTGCGGAGGACTTGGAGATGGCGATGAGTCACCTTGCTCAGGCAACAGAGGCAGATACCCTGCGTTCACTCAACCTGAGTGGGACCAGGATCACACCACCTGCCCTCAGGTACTTAATAGTTTCCCCTCTTAACTGTACCAGTCCAAATAATCCAATTAACTATGAACCAACACTTTAAAGAGACAATCTGCAGGCATACAGAACTGAGAATGAATCAAGCATTATCATTACCTTTCCAAGGATTTCACAAGAAAATCATTTGTATTTGTACTTTATTTTGCAGGTCAGTCATTGGCCAAATGGCTGCTCTTAGCTATCTCAACCTTTCATCCTGCCGTTATCTTCCAAGAGGAATGAAGAGAATTTACCGTGGCCAAGAAGACATTCGTCAACTGCTGGACAAATTGGAGTAATTCTCATATTCATTTGGTTGTAGAAATCATATGCCTCTTTGTGAATTATGTTGTTTAAGTAATGTTGATATTTTACCCTCAGGTGCTTTTGTAAATGTTGTTTTATATGCATACTGTTCACACAAAAACATTCATGCAAAAGCACTCCTTTATGTTGCTAGCAGAAACCAAGGGTATGGAACCCAGTGAGAGAACCTGTTGCTGCTGTATGTAAATTGGGTTTAATACATTTATATGAATCACCTCAATTGTAAACTTACAGGGACATTCCACTGTGTATACCAGGATTTTTTTAATGTAATTTTTGACTCTACACCAAGACAAAAATTTGAAATGAAAAATAAATGTTCAGCACATGAGTTGGTTATATACTTTCTTTCCACTAGAGAGTGCTGCACTATAAAGCTAAATTTACAGAATGACCAAATGTGGTTTGTCTTGCTGCGCTCATACAGGACATACATTCAAGTGTTTCCAAGTTAGAGACCTATTTCACCCTATTATTTGAAACTACAAATGTTTACATTTAATTTGCTTTATTGTTGAATTGGAAGAATTTTGTGTGCTTCAACAACTCTAAAAGGTTTCCAACCAATGTGAGGACTCTTCAACCAGGAAATTCTTGCACAGTACGTGTTATATTGAGCCAATACACATAAAAACTAGTATGATAGTTCCAAAAATGTCAAGATGTTCTAGCAAAATTGTTGGAAAAAAAGCCAAGATATAGTATTCATATCTCACTTATTTATTGGGCCACATAATCAAACAGTTTGAGCAAGAAAGGTTATGCAATCATAGAAAAAAAAAACAATAAATTCATGGATGACTCCCAGGTGAGGTCAAAGCAGACACAGCAAAACTATATTCCCTTTACTCACATTTGACTGAAGTAGGAAGCACAGCAGATTTAAAAACAGTAAAGCTTTTGCCAAAATGTTGTAAAACATAAATGTAAGTCCAGCTTCTATAGGCAAGGTAAAAAATAGGCTCAGCTGAACCCCATCAGTGTAAAAACAATCAAATCCATAGATCCCACAAATAACATGAAGCAACATAAAAACAGGGAAAATAAGTATCACAAATCTTTGATACCGCATTTACTGCCCTGTATGCATTCAAAGGAAATTAGAGTTGGGTAATCACAAAGAGACTGAAAACAAGAAAAAGACCTAGGCCACAGATATATACTGTACTCTCAATGTTAACTCAAATCGGACCAGTAGGCTTTTTTCACAGCAGACGTTTGACATATCAAACAGGTATAACTAATAACATTAAAGTCCCTATGTGTACATTTTTATGTGATGATTAGAATCTTCTTCAAATTATACGATTACTGCAGTCTATGAGAGGTTTTCAGCCCGTTCATTCTCAATTTCCCCAGGTTAGGTTAATTTTAGAGTTTTAATAATGGATGAATTCTAATTTGGTGTGTCAGTTCCATGACCCTGGTTTTGAGCGTGATGGCTCAAAAGGTGCCCATGGTAATCAGAAATGTTATAATAATTTTCTCTCTTTTTTTCAACCATGAATAACTAACAGTATTCAGCACAGTACAGTATGCATGCATTTTTCTCTCCAGATTTCTTTAAGGAATACCTAAAATGCATTTTAAAAAACATGTAGTAAAATATTTTGTGACAAAGAGAGAAAAAATGTTAACTGTAATTCTGAGTTGACTACAGTAAAAGAAATCGGATAATGCAAGAAAAAAACAAACATAAATGCTTGTTGAAAGGTTTTCTTTCCTTCACCTATGCAATGGCAGTAAACTCAGGCCTGTGGTGGGATCTATGATACACCTTTCGACCAGCTTGAGATAGGTGAGGTTCTCTTTTGTGTTGGGATCAAAGAAGCCCTTAGTGTCATCATCAGGGTCAGACAGAATCTGATTCATTTCCTCATCAAAGTAACCTCTTTCATAAGCCACCTGTACAGGCACTCTGTGACTGTGCACTGGGTCAATTATGCCTCCAGTGGCAATTTGCGCTTCAAGGAGACGAATTCCATGATCTTTCACAATGAGATCTTTCTTCAAGGCCTGGAACAAAGAAATTGTGTTTCCAGTGTAGGGATCTTTGTACCCTGTGACTCCTCTTTCTGCTGAAAGCAGTTTATTTTTCCACTCACTGCCAACCACTCTTTGAGCTACAGCTTCTTCTACTGAAAGTTTCTTGTTTTTCACCGGGTCGATGACAAATCCAGTGGCAGCTTGGGCCTCCAGCAGAACCAGACTAGTACCAGGTGTTAGCAGACCTCTGCTTTTGGCATCATAGATGCTCAGGGTCTCTTTGGTGGATTGCAGGTACACTCCTGCAATGCTGTTAGTTCCCTTTAGGTATTTCCGGACCAAGTCCATTTCACTTACTTCTGTCACTGTGACTTTTCCAGTGCTAAGATCTTTGTAGAGGTCCTCATTTATAATTTTTGATTGAAGCAGCTCAGTAGCAGTGACATCCTTTCTGATTCCATGGAAGTTTTGAACTTGACTNATACAGAACTGAGAATGAATCAAGCATTATCATTACCTTTCCAAGGATTTCACAAGAAAATCATTTGTATTTGTACTTTATTTTGCAGGTCAGTCATTGGCCAAATGGCTGCTCTTAGCTATCTCAACCTTTCATCCTGCCGTTATCTTCCAAGAGGAATGAAGAGAATTTACCGTGGCCAAGAAGACATTCGTCAACTGCTGGACAAATTGGAGTAATTCTCATATTCATTTGGTTGTAGAAATCATATGCCTCTTTGTGAATTATGTTGTTTAAGTAATGTTGATATTTTACCCTCAGGTGCTTTTGTAAATGTTGTTTTATATGCATACTGTTCACACAAAAACATTCATGCAAAAGCACTCCTTTATGTTGCTAGCAGAAACCAAGGGTATGGAACCCAGTGAGAGAACCTGTTGCTGCTGTATGTAAATTGGGTTTAATACATTTATATGAATCACCTCAATTGTAAACTTACAGGGACATTCCACTGTGTATACCAGGATTTTTTTAATGTAATTTTTGACTCTACACCAAGACAAAAATTTGAAATGAAAAATAAATGTTCAGCACATGAGTTGGTTATATACTTTCTTTCCACTAGAGAGTGCTGCACTATAAAGCTAAATTTACAGAATGACCAAATGTGGTTTGTCTTGCTGCGCTCATACAGGACATACATTCAAGTGTTTCCAAGTTAGAGACCTATTTCACCCTATTATTTGAAACTACAAATGTTTACATTTAATTTGCTTTATTGTTGAATTGGAAGAATTTTGTGTGCTTCAACAACTCTAAAAGGTTTCCAACCAATGTGAGGACTCTTCAACCAGGAAATTCTTGCACAGTACGTGTTATATTGAGCCAATACACATAAAAACTAGTATGATAGTTCCAAAAATGTCAAGATGTTCTAGCAAAATTGTTGGAAAAAAAGCCAAGATATAGTATTCATATCTCACTTATTTATTGGGCCACATAATCAAACAGTTTGAGCAAGAAAGGTTATGCAATCATAGAAAAAAAAAACAATAAATTCATGGATGACTCCCAGGTGAGGTCAAAGCAGACACAGCAAAACTATATTCCCTTTACTCACATTTGACTGAAGTAGGAAGCACAGCAGATTTAAAAACAGTAAAGCTTTTGCCAAAATGTTGTAAAACATAAATGTAAGTCCAGCTTCTATAGGCAAGGTAAAAAATAGGCTCAGCTGAACCCCATCAGTGTAAAAACAATCAAATCCATAGATCCCACAAATAACATGAAGCAACATAAAAACAGGGAAAATAAGTATCACAAATCTTTGATACCGCATTTACTGCCCTGTATGCATTCAAAGGAAATTAGAGTTGGGTAATCACAAAGAGACTGAAAACAAGAAAAAGACCTAGGCCACAGATATATACTGTACTCTCAATGTTAACTCAAATCGGACCAGTAGGCTTTTTTCACAGCAGACGTTTGACATATCAAACAGGTATAACTAATAACATTAAAGTCCCTATGTGTACATTTTTATGTGATGATTAGAATCTTCTTCAAATTATACGATTACTGCAGTCTATGAGAGGTTTTCAGCCCGTTCATTCTCAATTTCCCCAGGTTAGGTTAATTTTAGAGTTTTAATAATGGATGAATTCTAATTTGGTGTGTCAGTTCCATGACCCTGGTTTTGAGCGTGATGGCTCAAAAGGTGCCCATGGTAATCAGAAATGTTATAATAATTTTCTCTCTTTTTTTCAACCATGAATAACTAACAGTATTCAGCACAGTACAGTATGCATGCATTTTTCTCTCCAGATTTCTTTAAGGAATACCTAAAATGCATTTTAAAAAACATGTAGTAAAATATTTTGTGACAAAGAGAGAAAAAATGTTAACTGTAATTCTGAGTTGACTACAGTAAAAGAAATCGGATAATGCAAGAAAAAAACAAACATAAATGCTTGTTGAAAGGTTTTCTTTCCTTCACCTATGCAATGGCAGTAAACTCAGGCCTGTGGTGGGATCTATGATACACCTTTCGACCAGCTTGAGATAGGTGAGGTTCTCTTTTGTGTTGGGATCAAAGAAGCCCTTAGTGTCATCATCAGGGTCAGACAGAATCTGATTCATTTCCTCATCAAAGTAACCTCTTTCATAAGCCACCTGTACAGGCACTCTGTGACTGTGCACTGGGTCAATTATGCCTCCAGTGGCA
This sequence comes from Maccullochella peelii, assembly GCA_002120245.1. NCBI lineage: Eukaryota > Metazoa > Chordata > Actinopteri > Centrarchiformes > Percichthyidae > Maccullochella > Maccullochella peelii. The sequence continues at coordinate 329,630 of LKNJ01000034.1, forward strand.
ATTTGCGCTTCAAGGAGACGAATTCCATGATCTTTCACAATGAGATCTTTCTTCAAGGCCTGGAACAAAGAAATTGTGTTTCCAGTGTAGGGATCTTTGTACCCTGTGACTCCTCTTTCTGCTGAAAGCAGTTTATTTTTCCACTCACTGCCAACCACTCTTTGAGCTACAGCTTCTTCTACTGAAAGTTTCTTGTTTTTCACCGGGTCGATGACAAATCCAGTGGCAGCTTGGGCCTCCAGCAGAACCAGACTAGTACCAGGTGTTAGCAGACCTCTGCTTTTGGCATCATAGATGCTCAGGGTCTCTTTGGTGGATTGCAGGTACACTCCTGCAATGCTGTTAGTTCCCTTTAGGTATTTCCGGACCAAGTCCATTTCACTTACTTCTGTCACTGTGACTTTTCCAGTGCTAAGATCTTTGTAGAGGTCCTCATTTATAATTTTTGATTGAAGCAGCTCAGTAGCAGTGACATCCTTTCTGATTCCATGGAAGTTTTGAACTTGACT